>CM076571.1:145857841-146271787 GCA_034641835.2 Pinus albicaulis
AAATGCCACTCCCATATCGGACTCAATGGTTCCTCTTAATATTGCCCGTCACCCGTCGGTGGGTAAAAAGCTGTATAGGGTTCTACAGCCACAATCTGAGAACTCTCCCTCATCTGATCTTCCGCATGCTATTTATACCCCGGAAGAATTGGATGGCCCGGTGCCATGCCCTGTCCTGCGCCCAAATGACTCATCTTCTCCATTCAAGAAATTAACCTCTATAGTAAAGGCGGGGAATTCAATAATTTCTTTGCAGGATGGTGTATTAAGCTCCCCGGAGGATTGTTCGCTACAACAACATCAGTATCTAGAAAGGGGGGATGCTTCTCATTCGGGGCTAATGGTCGATGATTCCTCGAATATGGGGGGTAATTATTCAAATCCGCAAAAGCTGACAGATAAAACAAGTCCCATTGAGCTTTTCGACTCCCCGAGGAACACAATAGGGAGCGACATTGAGACATTGCTAAGGAACCCTAGCATGGACCTTGCTGCTTTGACAGTTTTCGATAAGCTGATTACCTCGCCATCAAAAAACTCTTCCGGTTTATCTACTGCTATATGCTCCCTTAAGAAGAAAGCAAAGGCCGCTTGCAGATTGAACAAGGGCAAACTCAAATCGGTGTCTTTGTTTTCAAATGATGAGGCAGGACTGTCAGAGGTTCCGATTTCTGGATATGATGACTCACAGGTATCTCCCAGGGCGCTTAGAGCAAGCCACCCACGGAGATCATTCTCATGAATCACATCATTTCATTGAATTTGAGGGGTCTGGGCGATTCCCCTAAATATAATTGCCTAAAGGAATTTTTGAATACAAGGAATCCGATAGTGTTTCTGGGACAGGAGACAATGTCCTCTCGAAGAAAAGCCATTAATATGTTTTTAAATATCAGAAAGGGTTGGCAGGCCGTGGCGGTGGATTCAAATGGCAGGTCGGGGGGTCTGGTTGCAATTTGGAACCCTGACTTGGTGAATTTCAGGGCTTTCGGGTTTTTTGGGGGCATCTTGTTAGCGGGGCGGATCAGAGGATATACTGGTATGTTTAATCTGCTAAATATTTATGCCCCATACGCTAACAGGGCTTCATACTGGAGCAGAATGAAGGCGTCCGGCATTTTGGCTTTGCCCAACTTAATAATGATGGGTGATTTCAATTTTACCCTCAACGCAGATGAGATTTGGGGTAAGGATGCTCGCTTGGATCCTTTGGCGAGCTTTCTTAATGACATTTTCTATACAGAAGGGATAAAAGACATTAGGCCTAGTCCAATGGTGCCTACATGGACCAATAAAAGGGGGGGCAACAGCTATATTGGAAAGAGACTAGACAGGGTGATGGTCAAGGAATCGGTAGTGGACATCATTCAGAATCCCACATCGATGACCTGGGTAAATGACATTTCTGACCACATGCCAATATCCTTAACATGGTCAAAAATTGAAGAGATGCATGGCCGGCCTTTCAAGTTTAACAGAATTTGGCTCGAAGATCAGCAATACACGGAAATGGTGAGGGCGCTGTGGAATGCAGAGTATGATCTGCCATTTAGGGACGAGTGGGATTTCTTTCAATATAGACTCCAAAAGATAAAACGAGCTTCGAAGATATGGGAACGCAAGAAGAAAATGGCCCTAAAAAAGGAATTCAGGGATATTCAGAGGGCGATTGAAGAGATTATATCGTCCTTTCTTAATGTATATCCAGACGACAATAAACTGCAAGAATTAATCAGGCTTGGGGAAAGGAAGCGGGAGATTCTCAGGATTGAGGAGGTCTCCTGGAAGCTCAAAAGCCGAATGGCTTGGCTGGCAGAGGGAGATTTAAATACAAAATACTTTCACAAAATTGCGAATGGGAGGAAGATTAAGAACTCTATTTGGAGCATTAAAAGGGCGGACGGCACAATGGCGTGCAAGCTACAGGAAATCCAACAGGAGGCGATCGATTATTTCTCCAAGTTCTATTCCAGACAGGCTGGCATTGATTATGATGCACAGGAATGGCTATTACAGCATGTAAACAGGTTTATGAACGATGAAGCCATAGAAATACTAGATTCAGCAATTTCTGAGAATGAAGTATTAAAGACCCTAAAAGCTTTTTCAGCGGACAAATCCCCGGGGCCGGATGGGTGGCCCGGGGAATTTTTCATTCACTTCTTCGAAATGTTGGGTAAAGAGTTGGCCCAAATTATTGATCAAATTCGATCTTCGGGTATAATGCCGGCTGGCCAGAATTCTACATTTATTGCATTGATCCCAAAAGTGAATGAGCCACAGTCATTTTCGGATTTCAGGCCGATATCTCTGTGCAATGTGCTCTATAAGATTAGCTCGAAGATCATTGCGGAGCGCCTCAA
This sequence comes from Pinus albicaulis, assembly GCA_034641835.2. NCBI lineage: Eukaryota > Viridiplantae > Streptophyta > Pinopsida > Pinales > Pinaceae > Pinus > Pinus albicaulis. The sequence goes on from CM076571.1 coordinate 145,860,205, forward strand.
AGGTGTATTATCAGACAACATATCTAAGGAGCAATATGGATTTCTGAAGGGGCGTTCAATACACGAGGCAGTGGCAGTGGCACAGGAAGTGGTTCATTCAATACATTCAGAGAAACAGAAGGCTATTTTGCTAAAAGTCGATATTCATAAGGCCTATGACTCAATAGATTGGTCATATATTAGGCTTGTACTCATGAAAATTGGTTTCCCTTTGAGATGTATCAGATGGGTAATGGCATGCATTTCCACAGTCAGTTTTGCAGTTCTTATAAATGGTATTCCTACTTCCTTTTTCGGGGCTGAGCGCGGATTGAGACAGGGCTGTGCGCTCTCTCCTTTAGTATTCATACTTGTAATGGATAGTTTCAGTCGTATATTGCATAGTGCGGAGAGGAGGGGGTGTATCAGAGGCTTCTCATTCTCAAATGAAGTTTCCTGTTCACACTCACTATTCGTCGATGACTTGCTTATGTATGGATATTTGAAGCGGAACCATTGGTTCTACATACATTTAATGTTCATCCGATTACATGCTGCCACTGGATTGAATATTAATAGAGGCAAATCCTTTATTATTTATGAATTTGGTGAATTACAGGAGATTGAATTCATTGCTGAATTCATGGGGGTCGAGATTAGGGAGGTTGGCACTGGTTTTACATACTTGGGTTTCCGGATCAAACCGTGCGGATATAAAATTATGGATTGGACATGGATGGTGGACAAATTTCGCAGGAGGATTGAGGGATCGTCTCACAGGTGGTTGTCATTGGGTGGCAGGTTGATTCTAATCCAGGCTGTCCTTTCGCAAATGCTGGTATACTGGGGCCTCTTGTTCTATATTCCGGATGGTATCATCAACACTCTCAACAGTATTGTTGCTAAATTTTTATGGGGGGGGGTGGACATGGCCCATAAAATTCATCTTGTCAAACTGGAGCGCCTATGCAGGGACAAGAAACATGATGGGTGGGGGATTCTCAATATGAGAACTTTCAATTCTGCGCTGCTCATAAAATCATTATGGAGAGCAATAAAGGGAAACAGTATTTGGAACAGGGTTATAAAAAGCAAATACATTGAGGGGGATTTCTTTAAACAGATTCTGTGTTCCAATTATCGGTTTACCAGGCGTTCATCGGCCATATGGAATAGCTTTAAGAAAATAATGATACATCTTCCGGGCAGGCTCGCATGGGCGTTTGGAGATGGGGGAGATATTCCAATAACGTATAGAAAAATCATTGGAATCCCGGATTATAATGGCCTGTCTATACAGCTTGTGCATAGCCTGTCGCATAGGGGTATTATGTATATATCGCAGACCATAAGGGTCTGGGCTTTTGGTGCTCCTGTTTTTAAGAGTGCGGAACAGCTAGGATTGCCGGTTCAGGTGGCGGATGAATGGGAGGATGTGCGGGACATCTTTCGGGCTGCTGGTTTCAATTGGAAGGAGGGTGGTGATACAATTGAATGGGATGGTCCGATTCTCGAAGGCGCGCCAATTTTCAAAGAGGTATATAGGAGTCTCAACCTTGAATCTTATCGGGATCAAACACTTTCTTCCTTTTATCCCTTTTGGCGAAGGAAGATCCCCTCGAAGATAGTCCTGTTTGGCTGGTTGGTGTCCAAAGGTAGGATTCTCACAGGTGAAAATCTGAATCGAAGAGGGTTCTCGGGACCCTTTAGATGTCATATCTGTTGTGCTGGCCTGGAAACAGTTGACCATCTCTTTTTTAGATGCCCTGTTATAGCGAGGCTGTGGAAGTTCTTTTCGGATCATCACATGGGTGTGACATGGTTACCTACTGTATTCCTGAATGTCGCACTGGAATGGGACAATCTTAATGGCAAATACAAATCTTTGCCATTCTTTTTTGTCTGGGAGGTATGGAAGGGTAGGAATAGGGCGATCTTTGAGGGGGTGCCATTTCAGATATCTCAGGTATTTGCATACATTCATGGTTGGTTGGATGATCGCCCACTCCCCAGTGCTGTGGTGCTGGACTGTTCTAAGCGAAACAGGCCGCATGAGATCACACTGCCAGCAATTTATTTCGACGGAGCATGTGTGGGAGGTCTGTTGGGTTGCGGTGCATGGGTTAAATTTTCTCAGAGGGAGCGGCTGCACATCCATTGGAATGCGGGATGGGGTACCAATAATAAAGCTGAGCTTATCGCCCTGTGGGGCGCTCTTCGAATGGCAATTTATCTTCGTCTTCAGGACGTGCACATCTATGGTGACTCTCAGATTGTAATAGGATGGGTGCTTGGGCAAAAGCTCATGATGAGGCCTGATCTACAGGGTTGGCTGCTAAGGGTTAGAGATCTGTGGGACACACTCGAAAGACCTCCTTTAACTCACATCTACAGGGAAGTAAATACACGTGCTGATGGGCTGTCCAGAAAGGGTCTGGAATCGGATTTCGGGATGATGCACATACAACTTTTTAGGGATAATAATTTACATTGGCAGACATCCATTCCTATGCCATAACGGCTTATTGCTTTGAACTATGATATGAAGGTTAATGGTACTCAGTTTTGGGGGGTATTTTGGCATACGTGGGTATGGGTCGGAGTGGCGGTGCACTCTGTTCTGTTTTGTTTTGGTATACTGGGGAAGTTTTGGTCACTAGCATACCTGGTCTGGGTATGCTCTACAGCTGATGGGGATACACAATCATGCCAGATCATAATCTTCTCCGGTTCCTGTCAGTTTGGTGTTCGCTTGCAGGGCAAAGATTTGGTTTCGGTATATAGTTTGCTGTGGCTTCTATCATTTCCCGGTTCACAGTTTTGCTGATCCGTTGGCTGTTTTACTCAGGGTTCATATCTCGGAGGCCATGTGGCGACTGTTTTAGGTCCTTCAGATGGGGCAATGGGTAGCTATTTATGTGGGATGATGGTGTTTGTTTGTTTATAATGCTACTCTGTCCTTACATGATTTTTCCGGCGCAGGCCTGTGTCCAATTCTTACATGGACCTCGTCATTCTCAATATCCCACTCCTTCTGATCATTGCTCTTTTTTCTGTTCTTATCCCGCAGGTCCAATATTGATGGTTTGTCATTATTTTCATCGAATGCCATGGTTTCCCTATCATTGGGGAATACTTGATGAATTATATGATCTGATATGGGGAGGCCGACCTTCTCTCTCATGTTTATGAGAGGGGTTTTGTCTGGCTCATATGTATGGATTCTCGCTATAGACCTTCATAGCCGAGATTATGTAAAAAAAAAAATGTTCGGTAAAATATATTTTAGAAATCATCACTAAGCTAAAAGCTATTTAATAAACTCTATTTTAGAAATCAGCACTGACATATAAGCATTTTTTTGGTGGGGACTTTTTTTCGCCAAAGAATTAAAGTTATAAAATTAAAATATTCTTCAAAGAATAGTTAGTTTTCCTGTCGCGTACCCAATGATCAAATTGTTATCCTTAACAAAATCAATTTTTTGGTGGGGACTCTGTTTCCCTAGTGTTAAAATTAAAATATTCATTATAACATAGTCAAGCTCCGTATGGTAGTGGCCTGAGATTTCCCTGGTGTTAGAATTAAAATATTATTTTAATTTTAACATAGTTAGGCTCCTTATGGTAGTAGCCGGAGATTTCCCTGGTGTTAAAATTAAAATATTCATTATAACATAGTTAGGCTCCGTATGGTAGTAGCCGGAGAGAACTGATTCCCAGAGTCGAGTCGGACAAGTAGCCGGGAAAGTGTTTCAGACCATTTAGTGAACAAATTGTTTACTCAAATTCCTAACCGACCCGCTTCTAATTAGGCACTCCGAACTATCCCTTGCATTCATGATGGTGGAATTTGAAATTTGTTTATTATTAAGCATATCAGGAGTTGTTCACTGAGGCAATAGAATAGTTGGGACGATTTTTTTTTTAGGAATCTGGTAGAAAAAAAAATATTAAAAATCAGGTAATTGGAAAATAGATTCAGCACCATAAAAAACTCTTAAGGTACTCAAAATACTGAAGCTTAACTAATGTAACTCAGATTTTCAAAAATCTTTGCCCAAATTTTTCATAATATTAGGAGAATTTTCATGGATTATTCTGTAGATTTTTTAGATTATGGCAAAAGAAAGTTATCTACTCACACAAATTTAGTTATTATTAAGCCATCCAATAAATATATTTTTTTTGGTTGGATGGTTATCCATATTCAAATTTGTTTATTAAATAAGATTATTATTTTTATAATTATTTAAAAAAAATTGTAAATATAAATAATAAAAAATTATTTAAATTTATCAATTATTTTATTTTAAATTTTTTTTATTGAAATTTGTTTATTATGGTGGAATTTGAAATTTGGTTATTATTAAGCCATCAAATAAATATGGTTATTTTTTTTTGGGTGGGATGGTTATCCATATTCAAATTTGTTTATTAATTTTTTATTAAATATTATTTTAATTATTTATAATTATTTAAAAAAATTGTAAAAATAAATAATAAAAATTATTTAAATTTCTAAATTATTCTATTTTAAAATATTAAAAGAAAAAACCTTATCTAATTTCCAAAATTACAACCAAGTACAAATAAAAATTTGTTTGTTGTATTCAAACCATGCTTCAATGTCTATTTAGAAAAGTGAATTGGATCCAATGTTGATTTGATTTTTATAAATACAATTATTATTAAAAATTAAAAGTGGACTCAATTAACCCCATTACTTTGGATGCCCAAACCTTGAAAAGGTTTTTATAATTTTCTCAGTTTCAAAGCACAATTACATCTCAATAATAGCTAACATTATTATAGTTTTTTAAAAAGATTTTACTATAAATAAAAAATTACATTTCAATTATAGTGGGAATAAATGTTTTTATAAGTGGAAATCAAGGTAAAATTTTAGTGAATCTAGTGAATTAAAATTATGATGTCAATTTTATGATTATGTATAAGTAAAATTTATGAATTAAAGAAAATATATAAAAATATATTATTCTTGAAAAAATATGGAGATTATGATACTAAGAGGAGAAATGGGATATATAGAAGATATCCTTTAACACTTGTTCTTTGAAATACAACCTTTCTTGCCTATGGTTCTTTATGTTAATATCATATCCACTTTGTACTTAGGTGGTATTTTGAACCTTTCTTCATACTTATTTAGGAAGGAGGCGCGTGTCTCAGCCAAGCTCTCGAGGAAAAACTATTATTCACCCTTAGTCATAGATCATTCCTAAACTCCTCAATAAAGACTAAAACAACTAATCTCCCATTAGCATTCTCCATCCTCCCATTTGAATGTTATTTCACTCTTTGTTCACAAAGGAGCTTGTGTGAAACTATTGTGGTTATCCGTGTCATTGAAAACAGAACCCCATGGAATTACGGTTATGAAAATCTTCTAGAGGGTCGGGGCCTTGATACTAACAAATGAGAGGAAATGGGATGGTTTTTAGGAAAAAAAACATGGTTGTAATGTTCATAAGAGTTAAAGCAAACACCAATAAACCATGTAACTTTGCTTGAGACAATTGACCTCCTCCAAATCATTCCAAAATAGAAAAATAGAGATCCTGCACTCTTTTTGCTTCCACTATAAGGGAAGAGGGTCATTAAGGAATTGTGGGGTAGAGGAAGGAATTTCTTCCTTATATTATTGACGAGAAGAGAGCTCCATAATCATTGATGACAAGATGTTGGGATCCTTCCCAGGGTTCTAATTAAGGGGTCAAACGGCCCACTAGAGTAGTAATGGCATAGTTATGGTAGCCATTTCATGTAAAATGGATTAGGCCCATTATGGATGTTAAAAAAAATAATGTCCACTAGTTAGTTAGCATGGAATAAATGTAATGTGGCCTCATAAAAAAAGGTCTATTAAGTAGTCAAGAGTTATGATTAGGGCTCATTACTTAGCTATAATGTAGGATGGAGTCTTCATTATGGATGGGTATTGGAGTATTTTGTTTTTGAGTTCAACTCACTCAGAGGTTACCATACCTAAACAAGTAAACAAGCATGGAAAATTTTAGGGGATAATATTCACACGTGGGCTAATTTTCCATGATTTTTCCAAAAAAATGATTCTTCAATTTCCTTTTTTTATAAAAATGATTCGCCCAAATTTTACAATATAAAATTATTTTACCTTAAAAAACACCAACATTATATAGAGAGTGTATATAAAATCATTATAAATTTGAATAATTTTACAAATATATCAATAAACATTTTATAGTTTGCATATTAGGAACTAGTGAGATTCGTTAATGTTATTAAAATTTAAGATAATTTTCCATCCTTTAATGTTTCCCTTAAAGTGAGCAATAGTACATTTATTCCATAAAGGATCATTATAAAGTGTTGTTACTAGGATCACGAAACACTCAGAGAAGTGGTGTTTTCTAAAGACATTGTTGCTTGTGATCGCATTGGTCATTGTGACAAATTTACCTAGAGTCTTTCCACATTTAAATAGACTATATTAGAGATGAATACTATGCTTAAAAAACCAGAAGTTTTCATAAAGATGAAGCTTGAAAATAATCCATTAACTTGAATGAATCAAGTTTACCTGATCCACCCTAATAATCCTCCCCTTAAACTTGACTTAGTGTAATGCCTCTTCCCACATTTACCCCCTTCTATAGGCTCTCTGGGGTAAACATGAGATAAATGTCACTATGTTATTACTTGACCTCCAAGTTCTAGTTATTGAAGTTGGATCGACAAACGAACAACTTACAACCATCTCTTAGGGACTACAGACCACTCACGAGCATGTCAACCACCTAACATGATCAATCCCTAAGATGGATCTCTTTTACACAAGGGAAACTTCCAAACAACACCTATAACATTGCATAAATTTGGTTGGGAGGCCATAACCATACTCATAGGCCTGGATCCCAGCAGTAATGGCCTAAAATCCTTAGTTCAGTGTATACAGTTGCAAGATTTATGCCTCTTTTTCAGGCAAGCCTCTAGACCACTACCCAGAATTGTCTGTAACTTTCCAAAATCATGACAATAAGGATAGAAATACTAAAAAAACAAAACTTGAGCTAGATCTTAACCAATACATGCCTAATGCAAGATAGGAATTTCGTCAAACACATGAAAAACATGTAAGCTACAAGTCATGAATGCATATATAATCATAAACTTATGAACTTCATCTGAGAATAACCAAGAAGGCTTAATTCGCTCTCAATATAGCTACAATAACACATGTTAGTTCATGCATTCATCAACCATTCAATAAATTATCAAATCATGAGATAGATCCATAGCTAGATCACATCATAAAGACATGCATATAACCAACATATAACCAGAATAGAAAATATGAAAAATTAGCCATAAGATCACTATAATAATCCATACAAGTGATCATAGATCAAAATAGGAAAATATCTCATATTAACATATGAAAATTCCAACCAAGTCATGGACTTCCATGTACCACCCGACTATAGATTGGGCTGAACAAAATAATTTTTTCATCCAATCACCCACGTGCCATATTCCAAGCATGAATGTTGGATAATAAGGTCTAAAGCAAATAAAACCAACCAGGGATTCCAAAGGCCAAACCACATCAACCCTCAAGCACAATGATCTCACCTATATTGTCCATAAATCACTAACATCAACCATATTGGTCTCTACCCAAGCTGCCTAGGGCTCCATAAACTAGTAACTGAACCCACAACTTCGAGGGAACCTATAAACCCCTCCCACATTTACCTAAGCTAACCGATCCACTAGGGTAAACATGTGACAAAGAGTTACTATGATATGATTCAACTCCCCAAGTATAATTAAGGAAGTGGAAATGACATGACAAGACCAATATGACCTTCCACAAATGCTATAGAACCTTCAAGAGACAACCAACCCTTCCAGGTAAATAACCCCAGAAACAAATTATGGTTTTGTTGAACTAGAGCCTCAGTCACACTGATGACAAGGAATGCATGCGACTGAGACCCTCTAGTTTCTCCCATAGAAGGGAATCCATGTGACTACGACATTTTTCTGGTAGTTGTATGCCAACGACCTCAAATCAAAGCCACATTTCAGGGCTAGGTCTTAGGCCACTACCCAGAACTTCATGAAACTTACATAAATTATAAATAACATTAAAACAAGGTTACCAATGAAAATACTTGAAAAAGGACTTGACCAAATCCCCACTGACCATGCCAGGAATATCCTCAAACATATCGTAGTATTGTAATCTACATGTCATAAAAATAGTTTTAATCATAGGGATCTCATACCTATCTGAAAATAATCAAGGAGAACCAATATGTCCTCACAATAGATGCAATGTTATAAATTAGTTCTTTCATTCATTAAAATTTCATATACTAACCAAAACATGATGAGATCCATAGCTCAAGTTTGTCATAAACCATCCTCATAACCAACATATGACCAGAGATATATCAATGAGGAAACAACCATAAAAGCCACATAATGACAAGTACATTTACCAATAAAAAAAAGAGGAATAAATCCCTTATTAACATATGTGAATGCAACCAGGTCTCAAACTTTCATGTACCACCCGACCATAGATTGGGTTGAACCAAACCTTTATTTCAGTTAATCCCCCTTGTGCCATATTCCAAGCATGAATGTGGGATCTCATGAAACAACTTGAACAAAACCAAACCAGGGCTTCCAGAAGCCAAACCACCTCAACCCTAAACTATTGATTCCACCTCATGGCCAGACATCACTAACCATCACCAATTCAGTCTCTACCCAAGTTTTCGAGGGCTCTAGAGTGTTTGTTCCAACCAGGGCTTCCAAGACTAGTAACTCAACCCACAATTGTTTTCGGGCTTCCAGATCATTTTTCCAACCAAAGGTTTCAGGATTAGTAACTCAACCTGCCAATGGATTCCATATCACTTTTCCAACCAATGCTTTCATGACTAGTAACTCAACCCAAGTCGTTACAGGGCTTCTGGTGTTTTTTTCCAACCAAGGATTATAGGAACTAGTAAATCTACCCACAACCATAAGGAACATGAGAACCAACAAAAAAACAAAATTAAACTCATAACACCATGAATATCTAGGAAATGGAAAGGCTAAGCAAAACCGCTATCAATCTAGGAAATCCTCCATGCCAATGAGAGATCATAACCAAGGAACCACATGCATGTGCCATGCATGCCAAAACTAGCAAGGAAATCATATATGAAACTCTATACCTGCAAAGAAAATCCATTGTATATGTTGATCCCATTGTCCTCTTATGCTTTCCTACTTTTCCTTTTCCCTCTTGCTTCAAATCCCAGGTATATCACACTCCTCCAAGAGTTCTCCATTAAAAATAATAAGTTTCCAAGAGTATGAGAGAGAGAATAGAATGAGAGTGCCAAGAATGAACTGAAAAAAATCCATGAATTGATCCTCATAAGCCTTTTTATTAATGATGCCTCTATTTCTTCATTTTTCATTATTTTTCCTTCATTTTCCTCCTCACATGAAACTTACGACTTTTCACCTTCCTTTTCTCCTATTTTCATTATTTTCATAAATAAAATGCCGATAAATTCTACTTTTCCTTTCCAAATATTTTTCCATTGTCTTTTCTATTTTCCATAGCCATTAATTAATCACAAGTGATCCTCGTCACTATGTTTTTTCCCAACATTCATCTTGGAATATGTGTACCATGACCATGGTTATTATTTTTGCTTTATTAACCTTATTACATGAAGTTTTAACCTGGGGCTATTACAGACCCCTCCCCCTTACGGGAAAATTATATTCGGTGTTTGATGACACCTAAAAGTAGCAAAACTGCTGAAAAACTGAATATACTACTTATGGAGCTTTATAAATTAGCTCATTACAGTATTTGCAATGATCAACTTGTTGGAAACATAACCAATCATGATAAACATGAAAACATGAGACCCATACCTCTTATTGGAGATTTATAACAAAGCTCGTAGCAGTATTTACACCATACATATACATATACATGGACATGAATAAAAAACAACATCAATACATATACCAAAATTTCTTTGCCTCAACCGGAAAACAAGGATACATAGCCCGCATCTGATAAGCCATATCTCATGTAGCTTCATCGGGACCAAAGTTCTTCCACTACACTTTAACCTTCTCGATTCTTCGGTTCTAGAACATGAGCATCGTTATCTACAAAATGCACTGAGGTTTTAGTTGGAAATCCCTTTCTAGGTCCACCTGCAATACAGACTAGTCAATCACATGATCGACATCTTTAGCATACTTATTAATCAATGAAACATGGAAAACATCATGGACTTTCATTGTCAAAGAAAGTGAAAATCAATAGGCCACTGGTCCAATCCTTTCAAGGATCTCGAAAGGCCCACAATATTGAGTTGATAACTATGCAAATGATCCAATATTCAAGGATATCTTCTTGGGATTGGTGTGCAAATACATGTGCTCCCCATCCTAAAAATCCTTAAACAACTTGTGATGATCTACATAACTTTTCTGCCTATCATGTGCTGCTTCTAAATTCTGCTTGATAACCTGCATCTCTTGTTCCATCTCTACCAAAATGTTTGTTCCTATCAACACCATGTTAACTAGATCACTCCAACTTATAGGAGTATTACAACTCCACCCATACACTAGTACAAAATGGCTAATTAGTTACTAAAAAAAATACTAAAATTTGCATATAAACAACTAGTTTTCAGTTGGTGACCAGCAGTAGCTAATTTACAGTATCTTATAACACGACCAAATTTTAGTCGTTTTTAGCTTAGTCATTAACTGGTTGTCTCAATTTTATTGTCTAGTAGTATATTTAGTCATAAATTTGGTAATTAATTTAGTCATTAATTGTCACAATTAATGACCAAATATACAACAAAATATATTACTATATGATGAAGTGAGAAAACCAATTAATGACCAAAGAAATATGACTAAATTTTGATCGTGTTATAAGATACTCTAAATTAGCTACTAATAGTTATATATATGCAAATTTTAGTCATCATTTGAAACTAATTAATGACCAAAGAAATATGAATAAATTTTGGTTGTGTTATAAGATATTGTAAATTAACTACTAGTTGTCATATATATGTAAAATTTAGTCGTCATTTGAAACTAATTAATGACCAAAGAAATATGAATAAATTTTGGTTGTGTTATAAGATATTGTAAATTAACTACTAGTTGTCATATATATGTAAAATTTAGTCGTCATTTATAATCCCAAATTTATCATTTGCAGTAGTCATTTATCTTTTTATGGTATTTTCATATTCATTATATAAACGACTAATTTAATATATTATATTCATTTCATTTATTTTCATTAATAATCATTATAAACAACTAATTTAGTTGTATATTCATTTTTTTATGTTCATCATTAATCAATATAAACTACTAATTTAGTAGTTTCAGATTGATTTTATGTGATCATTATTAATTAACATAAATTAATTAATATGATTTTGTGACTAAATTAAAAAAATTGTTATACAATGTATATGTTAATCTAATATGAAAACACAAAGTTACACATATTAATTACAATACTAAACAATATCAAGTGCAATTATAAATAATTTCAACTACAAATTATATTATATGAAATGTCAAGTATTACAATATGAGTTTCCAACTTATTATTTGTTAGACTACAATTTACACATTAAATATTGTTTCATCACTTCAAAACATTATCATTGTGTTGCCAAGACATTGCAGGTGAATTCACTAACTTTGAAGACTTGACCATCAGTCTCTATGTGTGTCTTATGTGAGATATTGACTCTAAGGGTATCACTAGACCAATTCTCTTCTCTCTTTTTGCATTTGTTGCTCCAATGTTATTGTTCTCCTATTTCTTCAATTCTTGCTTCTAACCATCAATACTGAGTTTCTTTTCTGAAAACAAAAGAAGTTACAATGCAATGTAAGACACGAAATATGATGAGAACTAGAATATAAACTAAAGTACACTATAAAATATTTATACGACATATACCTCAACATCAGCAATGTCAAAGCCATTTTTCCCCATAAAAGAAAGAAACTTGAATAAGTTTTCTTGAGTTGCGCAATAGCGGTCACTATGGGGTCAGATGACTTGTATAAACAAAGCAAATAAAACATCACCATAGAAAAAAAACAACTTAGTAACTTAGAATTCAACCTTCAAGTAAAGCTTAGACACAATCATGCCAACTAAGTTACATGCTAAAAAACTCAAGTTGTGGATACCTTGTGAAAACAAATAATCTAAGGTGTGATGTCTAATCCTTGATGTTTTATTCGCAACAACATTTCATTCTCTAACACATGAACTTGGTCAAGTATATAAAAAACATGTGCTCAAATAACAACATGAAAGTAAAACTTTCTAATAGTCATGAAAATATTTTAACACAAAACAAGTAAAAGGATTTCAATCAATATCGTGTAATACTAATTTCATCTTCAAATTTTGGTGGTTATTTAAATGGACATGATACCAAGCATTTTCAATTTCATAGTTAAAAGACAAAACAAAATAAAAAGAAACGTTCAAAATACAATCAAACAATAAAGAGAGGATATCATGGAATGGACATTGCAATTATAAAAAAATTAATTACCTATCCATCGATGTCTTGTCTGGCATTCCTAAAAAAAAATCTTGCCCAAAATAACCATGAGGTAAAAGAATAGCAACATCGGAAACCATAGGAATTCATACTAGAAACATTTCCAAATTCAATGGCGCAGGTGCCCGAAGGATGTCCAACATCAAATGAATCATATCCAAGACATGCTCTACATTGTCTCCCCATCCTTTTTCCAATCACATTTCCTGTAACCTTCCCCACACCAAATTCAAGTAACAATAAAACGAAGGCCTTGCTACAGAGTCTATTCCTCACCTTCTTAACACCAACACAAGGCCTTGATAGATTTTGTAGCAACAGGGAACAATTAGGAAACACGAGGGAAAATGCTTTCCCAAGGTGGGGGCATGTTTCCCCAAAACGAGGTATTTTGGGCTTACTCTCCCAAAAAAGAGGTACTTATTGGCATCTCCCTCAATTTTTTTCATATAAAGGCTTAAAAAATGAAAAAAGAAAAAGAAAAATATAAAAAACTCTACCTCACTTTAACTTTTCTTTATCTTTTATACACTTTCACTCATTAATCCTCATTTTAATTTCAATGTTCATTGCACATTGTCATTTTTTAGTTTTAACTTTTTAGCCTTGACTCTAGATACTAATGACCTCATATTAGTATTTATTAATTTATTAATGCCAATTACTTAATTTGATTCTAGAATGATGGATTTAAATCAATGTATTAGTGTTTACCAATTATGATTCATTTATTTCCTGTGTGGATGCCACCATGATTTGATGGGACGCTCGTCCCTTGCCGCCTCCCGAGGCCGTCGATATGGGCTGGCCATCTGGCCTCCCAAAAGTGCATTTACGAGGGCATTCAATATGCCACCCCGCGAGTCATTAACGCCATCATCTGGAACCGTCGACGCTCAGTGCATTTCACCTGGTTTACTTCGGCTTCTGGTATGGATTTTGGTCTCCCGTATGGCGATTGCTCTGTCTGCACCACCATTGCTCTACGCCGAAGTGCTTGCCCACCCGCCTGCGCTGAGCCTAGCGCTCGAACGCAGACTGGCAGATGATGTGAGCTTCTTTGCTGCTTGGAGACTGTTCCTGAGTTCCATTATTCGCATAGTAAGCTCTGTTGTTTGAATTCTTTGTTCGTTTCTTCCAGCCCTCCATTGTCGCTTCTTCTCTGTCCTTTCCATCAGCCTCTCCCTTTCGCCATGCCTAGGTTGCGCCATCGCATGCGATGTCGCCGCAGTTCCAGTCGTGGTCGTGTCATACACTCTAGGTCCTCTCCCAGCTCGGACTCCTCCTCTGAGGATTTCCTCTGCGACCACATTCCGAAAACTAGGAGTCGCAGAGGTCGGCCTTGCTCCACTGATTTCGCTCATCCAATTGCGTGTTCTCCGCCTCCTCATATGCTCTCCTCTGCGCCTCAAGTCGACCCTTTCGATGCTCCTCCCGCTCCCCCTCCGCCTTCCTCCACAACCATGCGCCAAACCTCCCAATGAGCAGAGTTCAGATTTGATTGTTCTTTTGAAAGGCTGGTTCTCACGGCGTATGTCACGGTCACCATTCGTGAAGAGTCCGCTCGTCCTGCTCCCCCTTCGACTGTTGTCCCTGGTCCCTCTGTCGCACTCCATAGCCCCAGTGCTTCTGACCCAGCTTCTGCCAAAAACGCCAAGGTCTCCTTGGCTCAATTGAACATTGCCCGCAACGTTCTAATGCAGGTTTAGACAAAGGAAGGCGAGGACAAAAGCAAAGAGCTTCCCTCAACTGATGAAGGCGGAAGCAGTGACGAGTACAGATGCAGAATTGTGGAGGAACCGCCTTCTCCAACTAATGATCAGTAGTCCGAAAACCCCTCAGAGGTTTTTGTTTCTTATGCACAATGTTTCTAGGTTAATTATGGCTTTTCTGTTTATTCACCCTCTGCTTGCAGAGTGGTTAGTTTTACTATCTGTATTTTTGTTAAACTACTTGGATGAAAGGCCGGTTTCCCCTATGAGGGCGGCAACTCTTAATTTTCAGGGACTGGTTTCCCCTCTGTGGGCAGTCCAAACTCTTGTTTTTCGCAGCAGTCAAGCCCTGTGCTCAGGCTCTTTCAGCTGAGGCAACGGCAGTTTTGTATTTTTATGTTACATATTAATAGATTTAGCAATACTCAGAGAAAGAAATAAAATAAAAATAAAAAATGTTTCTATTATAAGCAGAATCAAAGAAGTTCCAATTATTGAATATGAATCTAAATCATGTTTATATAATAAAAAAATTTGAATTAAGTATTATTTTATTGTTAACAATGCACAATGATGAATTTGCATGGGAATAATTGTTTTTGGGATTTTTCCATTATTATTTTTATTTTTATATTTTGAGAGAAAAGGACCCCTATGCTAGGGACCCCTACATCCCCACACCCCCTTGAATTTACCCAAAATTTGGGGGTGCTTCCACACATCCCCCCACATGTGTCTCCATGCTCCCACACTCCCTCGTCCCATAAACTTGGTAGAATGTTGATTATAGCTTGGATTCCATACACCTATGGTCAAACGTATTGGTCACTTATTGTCTTGTATTACTTGTACTTTATGGATGCCTCTTGACTTGCTTAAGCTCTAAAGGAATTCCCCATGTTTTCACTTGGTTTGATTGAATGATGTATGCTTAAGTTGACATGGATTTTTTTAAACAATCATCCTCTTATCATGATTAAGGCTACTGCACCAAAATTTTGCATTACAAGGGATCCCTTAGCACAAATAACCATGGTTTCTCTTCAAGAGCAAAATTTGGTGGAGTATCTATTTAACTAAAGTCTTCAATACTTGCCCCTAGCAACAAGAATTGTTCTGTGCTCAGTCGCATACACTATCATGTTACTAGAAGACTTGAACCCTAGTGGGGAATATATTAGCTACTCACTTTCATCGACCAAGCAAGTTGCACTTAACAATTGACTTGGATTTGAAGACATGATTTTATGAATGATTGTTGTTAAATGAATGTATAGTTTTTCAATGATGGTTATGTGTTAATTTTGGATTCCTATTTCCCTAGAGAATTGAGTGTGATATATTGGCCTTTGGAAAGAAGGTTCTTGACAAGAGGGTGAGATCAAGCTCTATGGTTGGGTGGAAACATTCCATGCACTTTTAGTCCTCTTTGTTGAACATGCTATGGTGTTGCTTATCCCTATTCCCCTAATTTGATTTCCAAACTGTAACATCGGCTTCAATTTTCACCAACAATGTAGACACATGATAACAACATGAAATTCCATATACATCATTAGTTTTAGAATTCTCAAGTTAAATATGACTGTCGAGTTGAAACGTTAAACATGTGATATTGGTACAGTCTCCCATTCCTAGTCACTTGCTTTGCCAATTTCTTAAGTGCTGATCTCTAATGTTGAATTTGATTCTAAAAAAAATAGATGCACAAACCTCCCATGAGTAAGAATATGAACAAAAAAAAACAATGACCATTGTTGGTAGGCTTTCCATATTGTGAAGACCTATGTGCCCAATATCTATATTAGCACTTGTAGTTTAAAAAATGTATGATCAACCCATGGCTCTCAACATGCATTTGACATAATTATGCCTACAATAGATGTTTTGGTTGTAGCCTAAAACTATAGCAATGCAGAGCTTGAAGATAAAATGCCACTTGGGTCAGGATAGATGGTAGAAAAAGTACACATGCGAAACATTATTATAACCATATTAGTAAATTCAAATTTAGTATGTTGGTTCTCATATTTATCTATTTTCTTGTACCTTGAATTCAATTTCGTGGGCTATTAGACTCGTAAAAATGGATAAATAATAGACTATGTTTCCTACATGAGGGTAGTTTGGGACCGGACAACCTAATCTGGGGCCTAATGGTTAAGAACATGTGATTTCTTTTTGGAGGTCACATATTCAATTCTAGTGGGGAGTAGGTTATGTACACATGAGAAAGCAATTGTTTCCAGATATTTGTGTGGCATTGGCAAAGTACCAAAAAATCTCATTCTCGCTTACAGAATAGAGAGAGATGAATTTAATTCCCAAGTGAACTTCAATGCCAAAAATATATTTAGGAAAAATGAGAAAAGTTTAAGATCAGAGAGATCAAAGAGATAGTGAAAAGTAGACCTGAAACTAGAAATTTAATGTTGGTAGGAAGTATAACACCACAATGAAATTGAGTTATGTGAATAACTTAATAGAAACCTTTTGTGAACACGGCCTCCTCTTTAAGCTACACATGAACCTACAGATCTTGGTTTGACATGCCCTAGTGACAAAGGATTGAATAACAAGTTCATTTATTTTCATAAAGCAACCTAAAAGCAGACTATATAGGCCCTCGAAATTATACTTGTGAAAAAGGAAGACTGGGAAACTTTTGTTTGGCCCAAGATGGACAGTGAAAATTTTGACATTAAATCTATTCATACAAAATTTTGGGACTTTTGGAATAATATATTAGGACCCTCATTTCAAGATGTTTGTTGGTGGATTCGGCCAACTATGCATTTCACAGAAGATAATGACTTTATGTAGCAGTCTTGAAGTGCCAATGGGGGCACTACACCATGTATGTTTTGTCTACTGGACGAAAATGTTCCTGTTGGTGTCACATACCGGTTGAGGAACCCATGAAACAATAAAGACAACTCTTTAAAATCTACAAAGCACTGAGATGGAAAAATTTAAGCAAGAAAAACATCAACCATGTAGCTTCGCTCTAGCACCTTTGGCAAATTTTGGTGGGAATTTTTTCAATGTTGCATGCAGTGTTGTCTTCTTGTTGTCCACTATTCATGTGGTATGCAAAAGAGTTGTTTTCAGAGTGTTAGTCTTCCACATGGGTTTATAAGTATTTTATATATTTTCATGTTCAACCTTGGATGCTTTCCCAAAATGCACTACCAACAACCATCATTGTCCTGCTCGACTCTATCGTGACAAGGGCTTCTCTGGTTGGTAAAGAAGGGGTGGTAATAATCCCCTCCACCAGGATTCATTTAATCATTTCAACTCCCTCATGAGCCATCGTGGTCATGGAAGCAAGCCAGGCATGCGCATGTACAAAGTTAATAGCCCTAGTGCTAATGGCTTTCCACTTTGGTGTTAATTGGGAAAATACTAATAGTCAAAGGAAGCATATTAGAAAAATCCTATAAAACTTTCAAATTCTATGATGAACTATTTTCATGTCCTATTGAGTAGGTCCAGAAGACAGTCTAAATTCCACTGCTCATTACTTGTAAGAAAAAAATTCATGATAAGGATTTTTTATTTTCACACATCAAGATTAAATGGTAGTTTCCAATTTAATGCTCCAGTTGCATTTAAGAAAAGAACCACCATAGCACCCTATTTCAAGATAATTCTAGACTATAATACAAAGATCTATTGTCAGACAACTATTTATGTGACGTATTTATTTGGTAATAGTTCTAATCATTATTTTTACAGTTTGATAAGTTTATATTTTATAGATGTCATCTCAGTGACAGGGATAAAGATGGAATTATTGGCACATTCAGTAAAGGTTATTTCCTCATTATGTCCTCAACAATTTAATATAATAGTCACATCTCTAACAATAAAATCAGGATGTTTGCAACACTTCTTTATAGATATAAAAAAGAATATCTTAATAGGGAAATATTTAAAACTCTAAGAATACAAAATATATGTAATAAATTATTTATATTTTGTTTCTATATGGTATCGATAATCAAAAATATCCAGTCAACATCTTTTGAATCTGAATTAGGTTGGAAGACCAAATGAAGATATGGGAAAGAGGTAAATATGTTGTTGTATATGGGAATTGACAGACCCGTTATCTACGTCATCTTCAAATAAACAACAAAGACACCCTTAAGAACTTGTGGACACAAATTGAAATCCTACCATTTCCGCCCTTAGTGATGCACGCCCTATATCTGATTTCAACTGTAAATCACCCCCATAATTCATGAATGTGTTGGATGCTCAGAATTATAGGATATCCAATTCTGGCTACCTTATAATAAGTTAGTTGCAAGGCTAATTTGGGAGATTTACAGGGGACCTTGCCCATTAGTGGGCTTAGTTGTCTCGAGTTGAAAGGGACAATATTCTCAGAGAAGGATGAAATCTAGGATCTCTAGATGATTAAATAAGCATCTATCACAAAAAATATGTGATATTTTCTTACGAAATGAATACAAATATATGATGCAAGAATTGATATATAGGTCTAATGAAGGCTACTATAAAACCTATAGAACCAAGGTCCTTCACACAATATGGTTGACAGATGACGGAGCCTTAATAAAGGGATAAGTTCTTTCCAACAAATTGATGTAGGTTCCAACCTTCCATCCATAGTCAAGTACAACTAAAGGTGGGATCCCTCCAACAATATAAGCAATGAAAGCTCAAAAAATGTCATAGTTCTTCTGGTTTCCACGAAGTGAACTAAAAAAAATCTCTAAAATAGCAAGGAATGTGGACACTTATTCAAGTTCAATGGACTCTGGCTAAATGGAGATGTGATGATAAAATAGATAATAAATTGTGGACTAAAAACTATATAAGCCCCATGCCAGAACCAAGTATCATCACCTTAGAATAAGGTTAATAACAATAATATTTTCAACAATAAAGAACACCATGTAGGCCCAAATATGTGCTATAACTTCTCGATTTTATATATTACAAGATGGGACAATCATATTTATTTCTCAATTGAATGGCAGATAGTAAAACTAATAGATTCCTAAATGTCAGTTGTGCATTTCTATCACTCAGAAAACCTTTACAGCTCTTTGCCAACTTGAGATTTTTTGGGATTTTGGAACCTTCATAACAATAAAGAAATGGCTCTCAAAATGAACATTTCCATAGAAAAGGAAAATTAACCTACATCACCAAATGTGCCTTTTCCTGACAAGGACAAAGCTTAATATTATGTCAAATTTTGTAGTCGTTTTAAAAAAAGTGGCTGTGTCATAGAAAGTAATTTTGAAATCCCATAAGTCCATAATAGATGCAATTTCTCATTTTTTCGTTCAAACTAAATCAATCCATGATCTGTCTTAAGACAAAAATAATGTGTGTGTTCTCCTCCCTCTGATAATTCCCTCCCAGACCATGTAAAAATGTATTTGCAGACTTCAAAAACAAATTGTGATATGTATACATATTCTTTTAATAGAATTGTTCAAGTTATAAATGGCCACTGCAATATGTACTTACTATGTGTTTCCTCTCAAGTTTAACCATCACTTGTGAAAAGTTCAAAAGCATATATTATGGAAAAGTGATTTCCCTTCAATTGTAATGCATAAAGTAATAATTTGTACAAAGAAGGAAAGCACACAACAATGAAAAAAAGAGAGGTGTTGGCCAAAATATTTATTGAGACAAACTACCTAAAAGGCTTCATAGAGAGGGTAGCTTCTATGTTATTTTCTTGCAACTAAGAAGAGTATCCTTACCTATCCATGCTTGATATATGAATGAACCACCTTCCAATGAAGCATACCTAGTATAAACAAGCACGCCATCACAACTCAATACTAGAGTATTTGTAAAAGCATGATTCCTTATATAATAAGATATATTATAGACATGTGTCACTATGACTTCCAACCTTTTCTGGTCTACTTTATAAAATCTATAAAATATGCAAATGCTCCCTTCCAAGCTTCATAAACTAGTTCATTGCATATCCCTTCATGCGTAGGGAAAAAATATCATTATGTTGTCTTCACGAATGAGCCCATTCTCTTTTTTGAATTAAAAGAATGAAAAAAATACAATAACACAACAACATCATCATAACAGCGTCATAAATTAGGGAAAAATAATGGCTACACACCTCTAATTAATGCTCCAAATGAAGGCCCATGGTCATGCGTTTCCTAGTGGCATCCCATGAACCATGGAAGATAAGTTTTTAAAGTCAAAATTTGGGTCATAAAATTCCCAAATAGTGAGGTGACATCAAAATATAATCCAATTAATATCCACTCTAGCTCGCTTATTCTCCAATATGCTTCAACAAAGCTTTTTCCACATCATTTAAGTTGCTACAATGGAGTGACATTATCCACATCACCTTTCCATGTCAGCGAAAATCTATGATAAATCCCCCATGATTGCCATGTTTGTAAACCAATCCTTACAAGATCAAATCAAATCATAAAGGGATAAATAGGACAACATTCAAGGAGCATCCACACAACATGCATAGGATAGATCCAAGTGTCCATAAACAACCCAAAAACTACCTCAAGAGATATGACCAATGCCTTAGAAAACATGAAGTGCCTCAAACAATATGAGAGGGCCTTAGGAAACATGAAGGTACCCAAAAATAAAAATGCAACCAACCCATCAAGGAAAAACTACCCTACTTATCCAAAAACAATATTATGGTGCCGCTACTAAAAAGAGGGGTAACATTGCCAACAAAAACCTTAAAACCAACACCCCCCCCCCTCCCAAACAAAACAAAATGACGATATTAGTAACAACTAACTCATTTACAAAGTCAAAATTACAACTTGTTTGAAATTTTGGCCTCAACAATCAATACCATTGTGAGCAAAGAGCTTGAAATCAAACCTTGAGTCAAAAAGTGGTGTTACTGTGAGCACTTGCATTTTCACTTCAAGGTTAAAATTATGACTAGTTTGATATGGAGAGCATGATAGATGGGGCCACTACAATCCAAACCTCAAATTCAAAACTTGAATCACAACACATCATTACCTCCAACGCTATCTTTTGTGGGGTGCCTAAAATTACAAAACTAAGGAAACAATTTTCTTTTAAATTGAAAAAAAAAAGACCCTTTCAAATTAAAAATTAAAAAAGAAATGATTTTGAATGTGAATATTAAAACATTTTTTAATAAGTGGATAATTTATTGTGGAGGAGAGCTTGACGACAAAAACCCTTATCGTCGCAACCCTCTATACTATTTTTTCTTCCATGATCTAGTTCGAACACGATTGTTGTTGCTCTGGATCGTCACCACCATGATGTTGTGCCTGATGCTTGTTCATTTTTCACTGACATCTTCATCCTGTGAAATTATTTTTCTATTTTTGGCCCATATCTTACAAAGAGAGTTGAGGGGGTTGGGGTGTAACAATTGCATAATTTCCATTTCTCCAGTTTTGAGCCTCTCTTTTCTACGGTTGGCCTAGATCTTGTGAAGGAAGTTGAGGGGGGTGGGGTGTGGCAACTCTATAGTCATCTTATCCCTAATTCATGTCTTTTTTTTCTGTTGCAGTGGAGGTAGGCTTTGCGGGTGCAGGTTCATGGTGGTTCTAAAGTTGTCTTGGTAGGGTTTCTCTTTTCATGGGTGTTTGATGTTGTTGTTGCAGTGGTTGTCATCTGCCAAGTGTTTCTGCCATAATTTTTGTGGGATTTCTTCGGATTTCTGGGCAGAATGTGCCCAATTTTCTTTTAATGGGGGGTTCAGGATTTCTTTGTTGCTCCTTCTAGGTTTTGGAAAGCCTATGTGCTTATCCTCTTAGTTTTCCTCAAACTTTGGCCTAGGATTTTATTTCTCTAGGGTTTTTTGGGGACTATCTGGGGAGCCTATGCCCAATTTTTTAAAGATGTTTCATGGACCTTCAATTGGAGGAATGTGAACTGTGGAGCTTTGAGCTCTTATTCTTGGTAGGCGTTTTGGCTAATGTGATTGTAATGCCCTTGTGCATTTGCAAAATGTAATTTTTTTCCATGTTTTCAAGTTGAATAAAATTATGATTTTTTCTTCAAAAAAAATAAGTGGAGAATTTATTAACAAAACAATTATTCTATATATATAAAAAAATAAAAAGCTAAAAATTTAAAAGACTTGTATAAATTTCCTATTATTATTATATATATATAAAGCTAAAAATTTAAAAGACCTATATAAAGTTCCTTTGGCCTAGCAAAGGACATGACGGAAGCATCCCCTGGTAAAATGGGATAGACTTGCTCTCCCCAAAAAATTGGCAGTTGGGGGTTCAGAAATATTGTTCTCTTCAACAAAGCACTAGTAACCTTGAACCTTTGGCAGCTAATTCATAACACATCCCTCTAGGGGAAAACTCTCAAAGCCAAATATCTCCCATCCTCCACATTCGTGGACTTGATATACTAACCAAGGAAATCTAGAAAGGGATCAAATGTCTAGAATCCTTCATACTAGCCTTCCCTCTCATAGGAGAATGGTTTGAATCACAAATTGGTAATCGTGTAAGTCTGAAGCTAGGACTATATCCATGCATGGGATTAGATGATGCCTATAGATTATCAAACAAGTTAACCAAGCACTTAAATTGAAAGTGGTGTTATGTCCTCACAAATGCAAAACCACAATCCCACTTGGCATGGGGGCCTACAAGATGGAAAACTTTCACAAATTTACAGCTTGTTGGACAAGATTTTGTAGAATGGGAAACTTGTTTCAATCCCCTCACTACAAATCTCATCAAACTTTGGAACGAGATCAATGTTAAGTTGTTATTGTCAAAAAATCCCAACAATGGGGACTTCACTACAAAATTGGGCTACGAGTCTCACATTGATTCCCTATTTACTGGGGAAACACACTGTCAGTGGAAACCTCTACAAAAAATACAAGCACCCCTAAAATATAAAACTACACTTTTTCTAGCATTAAATAAAAAACTTTTAACTTGGGACAATCTCATGAAGGTGAACTAGGAGGTCCTAGTTTCTACTATTAATGCAAATATTCATCAAAGAGCATTTCACACTTACTAATCTCCTTTGCATACACAATGTAAGTAATCAACATAGTAGTGTCATAATTGCATATAAATGGATCGTGGTCTTCCACAAGTTTGGCAAAAAATCTCATGACATGGCTCAAAAATAAAGACAACTTCTTCCATGGGCATCCCCACTATTTTGGTAAACAATATTTGGTAGGCTAGGAAAAAAGTTATCTTCAACACTCGAAACATCCTTCTAGAAATCACAATAGGTTTAGTGGTAAAATTCTTCATGAAACATAATGCTGATCACAAGCCATAGAGGAGGTGCATCCTGATCATGCACCCTCTTATAGAGCAGCTTAAGGGCACCTAACACAATGTGGTGTTAGTGTGGTTTTATTTATCACTCAATCACATGATGTACCAATATGGTATCGCTCTTAGGCAAGGTACAAACAACCATTCATAATTTATTGCATTATGCACCTTGATACAATTTTCTTCATTAAAAATTGTTAAGAATAATCAAGTAATGGCCAATAGGGGATTTAAGGCCTGCCATCTACTGGAAAAACAATAAAATCCAAATTGAGAATATCTACCTTCACTCTATTCTTCAAGACATAAAGAAAACTCTCTTCTCTTTTGAAGGGATTTCTTTCACACATATGCTGCATGAACTCAATTCCACTGCTGATGGGCTCTCCAAAATTGTTGTGGAACTCCTAGAGGTGACCTTCCTCATCTATGACCTCTCGAATGGTGTGGAACATGGAAAAAAGGTCATACATGCTTAATGTGACATTTACATTTATACTTTTGTCTTTAATTTTTTGTTTTCCTTGCTGTTTTAATATGCCAGTCACAAATTCTGTAAATGATTTTCTAAAATTTTTGTGACCCCCATATTGCACGTATCTTAACAAACACCTAACAACTGCCGTGTGTCCCAATTCTACGTATTAAATTTTCCAAATAAACTAAAACACCGAGAATCTTTGCAGCTGGCGCGAGTTCTATTCCCTGGCTCTCGCATTACCTCAACGAAAAAAATTTATGCCAACGCCTTTCTCCATAATGATAGCAGTCTCGAATCTTCACCCACTTCATCAAGCTAGCAGAAATATGCACAAATTTGTTACAAATTTGTGTAATCCATGTACAAAAGGTTTTTGTGATGATAAGAGAAGAGAACAACCGCTCTTGAAATTCCATGTACAAACTGCAAAATATTTTGTCTTTTGGATGCTACAGACAGAAATCAGATAAATGTTTGGTAAGATAGATAGTTAATATGGGGTTATGAAACCGTTTTCTACAGGATAAGGATATGTATATTCAAGTGGCTTACAGAGCCAAATTTGGAAAATTTGAACCCATTTTTAGAATACAACATTCTTAGTAGTTAAAAGGTTTATGGTGTATCCCAGATGATGCTCTAGCGCTGAGAAGATTTCATCACAGTTGCAAGATCGTTTGGGTTTGACAGTGCTAGTTGGAAAACTTGTAGCTGGCATTTTGTAAGTTGTAAGTTACATAAAATTCCACTCACTTTGCAGAAAATGGATAAAAAGACCGCAGAAATGACGTTATAAACACAATTGAGCGGACTATGGCCAAAAAATACTTTACTTGCTCAGACATGGGTTCAGATCCCTTGAGGACGTGTATCCCCATTTTAAGCCCAAGCAGTATGAAAAATCCCAGATCGTGTTTCTTGGGAAATCTCAGAAGAAAAAAAAACCATAGATGGTTTCTCAGAGAACTCAATAGGTCTACTGTTAAACCACAAACCAAGCTAGGGTTTCGGCTTACATTGAGGCCACATCGTAGGGTATTTTCAAATAAAGAGCATCGTTAGGGAAAATTAGTCCATGGTGATTGTTTACTTCATATATTAATAAAAACTAGGGAATTGCGAAAGTGATTATTTTGGATAGATTTACAAACAAAAAATCCCTTGTATTATTGTTACATTGAGCCAGTCTTTTACCTGATCTAACATGGAATTTCTCAGCTATGGAGTTCCAGTTCTGGGGTCCATATTGTTCAATGAGTTCTCTCAGTTTCTCATCCTCGGTCGGTCTCGAGTGTCCTTGGGAGCACATTTTGGCTTGCAAACTTTCATCTTTTACATCCGAAATTCAATCTATTTTAATTTCCTCATGGAGTACTACGGGATCGGTCATTCTGTTCGCATAATTTGAAAATCGCCCCCACTGAGAATCTATACGCAGCTGGGTCTGATCAGAGAGACTTGCAAAAGCTCTGAAATATTCATACAAGTAAGTAGTACTATTGCCTAGAGAAGGGTTTTAAAATTTGTTACAGATTCGTGTATTCCATGTACAAAAGGTTGTTGTGATGATAAGAGAAGATAAAAGCCGCTCTTGCAATTCCATGTACAAACTACAAAATATTTTGTCTTTTGGATGCTACAGACAGAAATCAGATAAATGTCTGGTAAGACAGATAGTTAATATGGGGTTATGAAACTGTTGTCTACAGGATAAGGATATGTATATTCAAGTGGCTTGCAAAGCCAAATCTGGCGAATTTGCACCCACTTTTAGAAATTACAGCATTCTTAGTAGTTAAAAGGTTTATGGTGTATCCCAGATGCTCTAGCATTGAGAAGATTTCATCACAGTTGCAAGATCGTTTGGGTTTGACAGTGCTAGTTGGAAAACTTGCAGCTGGCATTTTTTTAAGTTGTAAGTTACATAAAATTCCCCACTTTGCAGAAAATGGATAAAAAGACCGCTGCAATGACGTTATAAACACAATAGAGCGGACTATGGCCAAAAAATACTTTACTTGCTCAGACATGGGTTCAAATCCCTCGAGGACCTGTATCCGCGTTGGCATGACTAACAATGCTAACACATTCTAAATGAACAAAATACCACAGCTCTTCCTGAACAGGAAATTGTATTTATCTTATTATCAAATATAACAGGAATCCAAAACTTCCTAAATTGCATCAATCTCAAGCATATCTGACCAACATGAGAATACACATATTTTAATTTCTCTAACACTTTGAATGGACATAAACCAAGCGAATTAGCAGAAATTAATTAATTTTTCTTCATAACAAAAAGATAAAACTATTAAATTCTTAAACGAAGATCTTACCCATTGATTCACTACAACTCCAAGTGTCATCAATCCAGAGATAAAGTTGAACCCTAGGCCTGCCACACTTTGGGCTCTATGCCGCTGCTTTTTCCACTTAAGCCTTTCCCATATTTTATTTCTAAAATTACCCTAGAAAACGACCAAAAATTTGGGGAAAAACTCTCCCAGAACGACTGGGTCTGAATCATAGACACAAGGCTATGGAGCGAATATCCCTCGAATCCATAAAAACCCTAAAAATTGGCTGAAATTGCCTCAAGTCTGAAGAAAACCCAACAGATTGTGCCTGAACCACAAAGCAGGGGCTTAGTACTGATGCCAAGGTATAGGCGACGGATGAAAACCAAAAAATATAGCCCCCGGAGAGTCGAGTACATCCATTCCCATAAAATTGTAAGAAAATTACTCGTGGACGGTTAAGATTCGTTTAAAAGTATCAACGAGTGTGTCATGGTGCCATCTAAAATTTGAATACAAATGGGCAGTCTAAAATTTGAATACAAATGGATGGTCTATCTGTCATGGCGCCATCTAAAATTTGAATACAAATGGGCGGTCTATCCATTCAATGGTTTATATTTCACTAAAAGAAACCGTGTTTTCCTTATGACCTCTAAAGCTTAGTTTGAAGGGCTGGGTAAAATATCATCTATGTTTAGCTTTGAGGTTGTGGTTAGCTTTGTGGTTGTATTCTAATGCGTGGTTGTTTGGTCTCACAAGTCCTAAGGTTTATTTTCTGGGAGGTTTATGTATGACTCTTTTTATTAGCTCAAATAGATAATGTGTAAAATAAAAAGTATGTATATTGATAAAAGTTTTTTATAATTCAGTGTTAAGTCATGTGTAAAATAAATATGATTTATGTTTCAAATATTTGAAATAAAAAATATGTATATTAAAAATATTTTTAAATATAAATAAGTGAAATTTATATAAATAAAAATAAAAATATTAAGAACCAATTTAAATGTATTTTTGTTTTGATTCTACTATATTTTAGAGCAATTAAATTTATAGAAGTGATAACATCTCATCATGTAGTATTTACATGTGTGTTATTTGGAGTAAACTTGACTTTGAAGTGAACACTTGTTCATGGGTAGTCTATGATACTTTTTCTCACTAGACATAGAAATATTATGAAATCGGTGAAGGAGAAATAAGCATGGGTATCAGTAGTAAGGTTGTGCAAGGTCAACCGAAATGCTTTTCATATGTATGGCTTGTCATAGCACACTAGAACTATTAGGGTAAAGGAATTTTTTTCAGCAAAGTTCACCTGATTGGGATAGGAAAGCCCTCGTGAAGGAAGTTGATTGTGTTTAGAGGATATTTCGTGGAAGTGAGAACTCCAAGGGGAGAGAACTATTTTTAAAGTTGAAAGAATTATTGGAAAGGGTGGAGTTGATGATGAGGTTGTAATTTGTAAAGTGATGCAATGTTTCTTTCAAAATTTAGAGACAGGATTATACTTTGGGACCTCCATATTCCATTTGTGAAATACCTTGTATGATCCAATGATATGGAAACTAAAGCCTTGTTGATAAAATGGATTGTTATCATTGAATCAAGAAACTTGTCTACAGATGCATTCTATATGAGACTCTTTGCATTAAGAGTGTTGTTTGGTAATAGTGTTTTTATACAAACCTTAGATCACATTAAGTATTTCTTTCCAAGTGAAGATAGTGGCATAATTATAAAACTTGATGTTCCAAGACAAGCAATGATTGTTCACCTATAGCAAACTTGGAATTGAGGCTCTTAGTCAAAACAGTACTTGCATTGTCGAATATGCTTACCAGAAAACAAATCATTTTGAAAGGCCTTCATCTTACTATGTGAAATAAGGATAAGTTTTCGAAGATGTTGAGGATTAAAAATATGAAATTGATGCCTCTTCCAGACATTTACCAAAGGTCAAGTGGTAGATTTCAGGTTCTTTTGAGAGAATAATCCATAGAGGAAAATGGATCCCAAACAACCCTTGTTCAATAGCACAGGCCTTAAAGAGACAGGAATGTGCCCATCCTAATCCATGATTATGGTGATAAAGGGAATTAGGGTGTATATATAAATGTATGTACATGTGCCACACTATAAAATGTTTTTATAGGCCGACCTACAAAATTGGACTAGACAAACTTGTTCATTTTGGATGCCAACTTGTATACCTTGATTTGGATGTATTACACATTATTTTTCTAACTAATTTGAAATATTTCCCATCTTTTGTGTGGTCTCTTCCTATAATTCTATTAGAGGACCCCGAGGAGCATTGGTCTTCATGACATGGATATTTCACACTTGGTTTGTGGACTCGATTTGAGGAGAAGCCCCTTGCATGGAGATTTTATTCATATTTCTCTCATCATGTGCATGGTATTCATCCATTGTCAAAATTGGGCATTGAATCATCTTAAATTTTTTTCATTCAAAGATGAAACTAATATGTTAACTCTTTACTTTCAACTCTTTTCATAACTTTATTTGTAAAAGAGAAGTTTCAACTCCCATTTGAGTACAAATGTCAATTGTGAAAAAAATTTAGAAACAACATATAGGAAGAGAAGAATACTCATTTTTTACCAGTGTGAACACAACCATGCACAACAATCACACAGTCAAACAACAAAAGAAAGTCATATTTGAGAGAAAGCATGTGGATCAACACTTGTTTGAGGAGATATTTTTGTTATATTTACACCTTTTGAATGCATATCTATCAGCATGATAACGAAAATTTTTGGTTAATATAATAGCATTCTTAAGGACACATCCCTTGTGATCATTTTTAAACATTCATTACAACAGTAGTGAGGAGAAGAACACACCAATGGGAGTTGTATTAGCAACAAATAGGATGCATCACTCAGCTACAAGGTAGGCACTGATGTAGTGGCAGTTACCAGTTGTGAACTCTCTCCTTTAAAGCCTATTTCTGACATGTTTCCAGTGCTCATTCCTAGAAAATGAGGGCACTCCAATTGAGGGAGTCAATTACCTATTCATGGCAGCATGACGAGCTACAAATTATCACCTTTTTAGCACTTGAAGGGAATACATTTTTTATTTTTCCACTTGCATGGAGGGCACATTAATGAAGGATTTACACCATATTCTTTCCTTATTCCTAGCATGCAAGAGGGTACATAATTTGGAGATTTACATTATTTTTCCAAGCTTGAAAAAGTTCAGCCTAGTAAAAATTTTGCCTTTGGAATCATATATGTTATTCCTATCTTCATATATAATTATGTGACTGGAATTTGATACTCATTCAAGACCTTTACAAGTTGTAAT
This sequence comes from Pinus albicaulis, assembly GCA_034641835.2. NCBI lineage: Eukaryota > Viridiplantae > Streptophyta > Pinopsida > Pinales > Pinaceae > Pinus > Pinus albicaulis. Next base: position 145,890,006 of record CM076571.1, read on the forward strand.
TATATTACCTAGGATAAAATGACCTCCTGGCAGGGGCCTCCGAGGATGAAGCATAAACGTCGTAGGAAGGTTTATATGGAGAGTGGTTTGTGTGTGCTTGTCATGGGAATTTGTTGGTCTGGAGTGTTCAACTGGTCTCTGTTGCTCAGTTTCTTAGCCATTGTCTGTGTCTGGTTCGAGGATAGGAAGTAGAAGGAAAGTGAGCTCACTCGTTCCATTTTTCTTGGCTTTTGGTGAGCCTGTTTTTTCGTGCTAAGAGAGGAAGTTGGAATCTGCAGTCTAGGAAACCTTTAGGGTGGTGGCGGAAAACTAGTTTCTTTTCCCAATTGTGTGACCTTCGGCATGGGTACGACGATGTTTGGTGGATTGATGTGTGGTCTTTATGAAGAGAATCTGGAGGTTGGTCGCTGCCCTAGGGGAAGTTATGCTCAAGCATCGACTACTTTGCCATCATTTATTGTTCAATTTCCTGTGTTGGTTTGGTGGGTGGTGGTATTTGGTTTTCCTAGTGGTGGCAGTATTTATTTGGTAGTGGGAGGTGGCTTTGTGCTTCCCTACAGTGGTGGGAGATGAAATTTAGCTCCTTTTCTGGTGGTGGTTGTTTTCTCTAGTGGGGGGTCTAGTCTCTGGACTCTGCATGTGGCGGGGCTCCTCGACCTTGGTGAATTATGAAGCCCCTAGTGCATTATGCACGTTCCCCCTCCCCTGTCATCCATGGCCCTGTGGTGGTGGTGGACTCGACAATAATCATGGAGGTTCCATGTGGGGGCGGAAATATTGTGGGGCGTGCATGACTCGCTAGTGTGGGTGCACGTGGGGGTTGTGGAGGAGGTATGTGGGGGGTTAGCAGGGGTGGGGATTTGATGGTTCAAAAGCAGAGTTGTCAAGGCGAAGGAGCCCATGGTGGCAAGGGGAATCGTGGGTCTAATCGCTCTGAGGTAAATGAGGGGTAGGGTATCCAAGATTGTTGCTTGGATAATTGTCATGCACTTATCAACAAGCTGATGGAAAGAGTGGACATGACTGAGAGAATTTTAACACTGCAGATGGATTCAGGGACCCCTATAGTGAAATGTAACACTTTGGTATCAAAGTTGTAATTTTTTATTTATGGAGTGACACAATTAAAACTACTGACATAAATGACTAATTGATATACTTGTTCTACTTGTTATTTGGTCATATTTTTGTTCTTGGACTATAATAGTCATTTACATTCATCATATTAATTTTGTCACTTATTATCTAGTTATATATTTTAATCCTAGACTAAATTAGTCATTTAAGTTAGTCGCTTTTAATTTAGTCACTTATTATCTAGTCATATATTTTATCCCAAGACTAAATTAGTCATTTAAGTTAGTCTCTTTTAGTTTAGTCACTTATCATCTAGTCGTATATTTTATTCTTAGACTAAATTAGTCATTTAAGTTAGTCATTTTTTGTTCGATCAATTAAAATTGCTCAAATTTAGTATTAATTCACTTGAAATAATTGCGGTGTCTAAATTTTTTAGTCACCTGGTCATTAATTTCATCGTTTTTTACTAGTGATAGAGTGTCTCAAATGAACTCATCCTCAGTGACTCCCGATACCCATTTTTGTAAGGAAACTCAACCAGAGGTAGATACTCTTCCCACTTTCATTTTTGATTCATAACTTACATCCTAAACATGTCCTCTATAATCTTGTTGACCCTCTATTTCTCTCCATCTATCTGTAGATGATAAGTTGTGTTGAATTCCAACTATGTACCCAAACCTGCAAACAAATATTTACATAATCTTGAAGTGAAATTGGCATCCTTGTATGACACATATTTTTTCAGAACACCTTGTAACCTCACCACATCTCTAATGAATACATGTGCCACATCACTAGCTAAATACACAGACTTTGCTGGAATGATCTACGCTACCTTTGTCAACCTGTCAATGACAACCATAATAGAATCATGTTTTATAGATGTCCTCAACAAAATTTTCATGAAATCCATGGAAATGAACTCCCATTTCCACTCTGGAATCAGAATCAGTTCTAGTAAACCACCTAGATGCTTACACTCTGCTTTTTCATGTTGACAATCCAAGCATCTGGCCACAAACTCTTCCACATCCTTCTTCATATTTGGAAAATAATAAAATTTCTTCACTGTTGTCAATATTTTTTGATAACGTGGGTGACCTGAATATGGATTAGCATGAAATTCCTTCAAGATAAGATTATTGAGCTCATTTTTGTCTAGAACATCAATCCTCTCCCTAAATCGGACCAATCCATCCATTGAAAGACATTAGTCCACATCTTGGTCACCTGTACCCTGATGTAACCTATGCCTAAACTCTCTATACCTTTCATCCTGTTGACCTGCCTGTAAGATCCGATCTTGTAAATCCACCCCATAAGAACTCATAGTTGCAATGTGATTTACCTATATCCTCCTGCTAATAGAATCTGCAACATTGTTCTCTTTACCTTTAATGTACATGATATCAAAGTCGAACTCATTGATTGTAGCCAACCATCTAGCTTGTCTGGCATTTAGATTTGGTTGTTCAAATAAATACCTCAATCTGCTGTGATCACTCATCTGTATGAACCTCTTGCCAAGAAGATAGTGCCTCCACATCTTCAATGCATGTATAATCGTTGCCAACTCAAGATCATGTATGACATAATTCTACTCGTGCTCATTAAGTTCCCTTGATTCATAACACAATAAATGTCCTTCCTACATCAAGACTCCACCTAGTCCTCTCTTGGAAGCATATGTGTACACTACGAACTCTTTATCTGGATCTGCAATCTTTAAAATCGAGGCATTTATCAACAACTACTTCAACTACTCAAAACTAATTATTCATTCCTTTGTCCATTCGAATTTCTTACCTTTCCTTTGCAACGATGTAATAGGATAATAAATTTGCGATAACTTCTTGATAAGCCTCTCGTAATAACCTTCTAACCCCATAAATTACCTTACCTCATCCACATTCCTAGGAGTTTCCAATTCCAAGATAACTTTTATCTTTTCTAGATCCACTTCTATGCCTTCCTTGGAAGCCACATGTGCCGAGAAATGTACTTATGTCTGAAAGAAAATGCATTTTCTAAGCTTGGCATACAATTGATTCTCTATTATAAATATCAATATTGTTGCTAAATGTTCGACATGTTCTTCCTCATTCTTGAAATATATCAATATATCATTAGTGAATACAATAAAAAACTTATACTGATAAGGACACAATACAATATTCATCAAGAACATAAAATCAGCTGGAGCATTAATCAAACCAAAAGGAAGTACAACAAAATCATAATTCCCATACCTGGTCCTGAAAGTTGTCTTGTAAATATCATCTTCTTTAATGATTACCTGATGGTATTCTAATTGCAATTCAATCTTCGAGAACAATGTTTCTCCCTTCAACTGATCAAACAAGTCATCAATCCTTGACAACAGATAGATGTTCTTGATTGCCACCTTGTTCAACTTCATGTAATCAATGCATAACCTAAGAATACCATCCTTCTTCTTTACAAAAAAAATTGGTGCACCCCAAGGCATCACACTTGGCCTAAACGGTACCCTTGTATGGTGCCTTTGATGTTAGTGTTTCCCCTCGTACAAAATCAGTAGAAATCCCCCTTCGCTGTGATGCGGAAACTCTAAAATCTCTGTGGAAAACACATCCCGAAACTGTTGTAAAATTTAGTACCTATTCAATACCTCTACATCCTCAACATCCTTACCTTTATAACACACATTGTTTCCTATGACCCTGCTTTTCCTACATAGATGTAACCATTCTAACTAGTGTAGCTTTATTCTTACCCTACAATATTCTTTGCACCCCTTTGTCATCCAAGCACTTAATAGCCTTATCACAGTAGTCCACCTTAGTCCTGTGAAGATATAGCTAGTCCATAACCAAAAGCATACTATATGATCCCAATGGAAGTACATTCAAATGTGCAGATGTAGGCATACCATTCAGTTCAAATGCACAAGCTCTTACCCAATGATGAACTCTCTTCTTAGTACCCGAGCCAACTACACTAACCAAGAATCTGCATGCACTTATTTATTCAAACCACAGTTATCCACCAAGTTAGGACTAATATAACTATAATTGGACACACAGTCAGTTAAAATAGAAACAAATTGATCATAAATCTTACTGTCCATCTTGATGATATATTTCGATGATATTCCTGCATATTATACAACGTTGCATAAATCCGAGGAATACTCTATCCAATATCCCCCACTGTCTATGCCTCTTAAGCACGATAAATATGTGATATGCCCCATTATGTTGTGGACAATCTCTCTTGCAATGATCCTTTCCATAATTACAACACTGTAAGGCTTATAGCCTGCACCCTTGTTATTCTCCTCAGACTGAAATTCTTTTCCTTTGTCAAATGCATTGAACTTCTTAGGTGGCTCTACATTCTCTTTGTTACCTGTGTCCCGCAGCCTTCTTTGCTTCTTATTCCATTGTCCTTTATTCTTTATATTACCTCTCCAATCCTTCTAGTCTTAAATCTGCACTTTGATTGCTCATAATAGTGTTTTATCTTCCTTATGACTTCCTCTAATGATCTCTTCTCATCAAACTCAATCCTATCTTTGATTGTTACTAGCACCCCACTGATGAATCTTTGAATCGTGGCCTTCTCCTACTTGAGATAAGGCACATACCTTAATAACTCCAAGAATATGCTAGTGTACTTCTCATCAGTCATAGATCCCATGTTCAACTCATATAATTTTTTTTCCCTGTCATCATAGTATCTCTCTGATAGATGCTTCTTCCTTAATAGTCTCTCAGACTCACTCCAAGTCAACTCCTCTTCATGAATATCTCTAAAGTTCCTTACATATTCCCACCAAATATTTAAATTTACCTTTAAGACTAAATGTAGTTATCCTAACCTTCATGTTCGTTGAGTAATCATGCAACCTAAAGAACTTATTCATCCAAAGCAACCACATTTCTGCATCCTATGACTTCTTCATCTCCCCATCAAATGTAGGTGGATTTTCTTTCTTTATATCAACTGGAAAATATCCCCTACCATTCCTCCTATAAGGATGATAATGGCGATGATCATGATACCTGTTATAACTATAACTATAATAAAACATGTGTCCATCACCTCTCATGTCCAGTGTATCCGTGAACCTGTCATCATGTCATCCCTATCTGACCAGTGCCCACCGTGAGATCGGATGCCAGATGCCACATTATTCCTATCCTCTTGTCCATGAATGATTTTAAGCGGTCCCTATCTCTGTAAGTTTGAAAATATTTAAAGGATAACTGCATTAACTTCTACTTTTTTCTCTTGTTCCCTAGCAAGCCTCTCTTGTAATTGAATTATTCAGTCATTATATTTTTTTCAACTCCTTATTTTTTCCTTCAAACTTCTCAAAGTGTCTAATATGTAAGGGAAGTAATCATCAGCATGTTTCTCATATGATATATAGGGAGAATCTCATGAACTATAGTCTACCATTCTACTAGTCATTTTTGTTCTTCTCTTCTTGCAAGGCATACTATGCCAGCTAAAACAAATCATAAACAAACCAACGTACCTCAGTATAGTTCAAGGAGGATACCTCATCTGCAAGACCAACCCGATTAACATAATATATGTATAATCATAATCATAATAGTATATAGACATCATCTCAATCACCATCCAGTTGCCATGCATGATGCTACAACTTCAACACCAACTATACACAATGCATGCATAACAACATAGGTATGTTGGCCCACATGGCATTTCCTGGTTGGTCTGACCAACAACTAATAGAAACAGACCAAATTAAAACCAATCTAAATGTGACAAGTGGCGCACTACCATAGGACAAAAAATTCAATTCAACCATGCACAACGAGGGTCCAGTCATTAGTACAAACTGTTGACTAGGAAACCCTCTACATCCAAAAGAAATTTTTTGTTATTATTTACCCAAATGAATAGATCATGATTATAGGAGCAGACATATTCAATTTTTTGTGAAAAAAGTTGCGCCAGATTCAAAACAACGAAATCTACCCAAGCGCATAGGTTTCATTCCATTCTGAGAATTTTGAATTTTGAGCATAAATTTGATCCACCGGATCATTCCTCCCCACTGGAAGATTTTGGGCCTCCAAAATATCTTTATATGTCATTAAATATATGAGGTATCAACTCCCTCACCCTTCTAGTCTTTATCCACTGAAAATTTCTTGAATGCGACATTTTGAGTTCTTCTTGAAAGCTAGTCATTTTCCCTAACTTTGGTGACCTTGACTTGTTGTTGTAGATACCATCTTCTTGCAATTTCCTAGAATTTGCATAATAGGAACCTTTCCTTAAGGGAACAAACACATTCCATCCCCATTCATCAATCAAAGTAAAATTAAACAACTTCAAATTCTTCTCACGTTGAACATTGTTGACATGACGATGTTTAACATGTCTAGCCTTGAGCTTGGCTCGAATCTTGACCAAATGTGATTGCCATCGCCATGAATCATCCCATTTAAAATACAACACTTTGTGAAAGCCACAATAAAAAATATTTAACCCAATTCCATCTTTGTCAAATTTATCTATCACTTGCTCTTTGACCTCTGCACTCTCTTGCACTCGCATCTTGTTCACATCAATGTTCAACAATGATGCATGTTGCTACAATTTTACCTCATCTTGTTTATCTCTTTTAGAAGGCAACATGTTAGACTCCTAAAACATCTTATCACAACCATTAGAAACCTCAATGAAATCAAAACTTTCATTTTATGCATCTCCTTGAAAGTTCTCACTCACAACATCTTCATGCTTGAACATTAACAAAGCAAAATTTTGACTAGCATTCACAATTCTCTTCATTTGTCCAGCATGCATAAGAGACAAATTCATCTTCTTACTATGCGCTCTAACAATATACTCAATCCCATTATTTAAAAAGTGATACTTATTCTGATGGTGATGAAATATTTATATCCTATCACAAAGATATGGGCTTCCCAAAATAATACCAGAAATATCAAGCGGAACAACATCAAGTTCAACTTCATCAAGAAAGTTTGCAGTGATTGTAAATATAAGTATGCAGTTCCTCGTCACCTGCGAATTTTCATTCTTACATATCCAACCTAAGGGATATAGTCTTAGATGAGGAATGGTCTCTAAATTCAACTTCTTAACTAAGTCTTTAGAAATAATGTTTTCTTGTGAATCACTATCAAATATGGTGTCAATTTTGGTATGCTTTGAAATAACTATAACATGGAAAAGCTCAATTCTTGTTCCATCATCTTGAGTACTATTGAGACAACTTGAAGAACTAGTACTTGAAATTTCCTTATCTTTCAAACCTATTGTTGTAATTTTTTTTCATTTCTGGGATCAGAACCTAAATCATGTGTTATTATTGTAGTTATCTTCTCCTTCTCCTTGTTTTTAAGCTTTTTGGGTCTCATTTTTGGATGAAGTTTCGAGCAACGATATTCATCATGGCCATATTGAAAACCACATTTTCATGTGAGTTTTTCTTTATCCATATTTATGGATGCATTCTTATTACCTTTACCCTTGCCTTTCTCTCCAGACTCAAAGGTATTCTCACTTGTCTAATCTAAAACAAGTTTCCCTCGTGCCTCTAGATGTGTGGCTTGTACACATACCTCATCTAAATTTGAAGGATTAAGCATGAGAATAGTATGTCATAGGTAACTATGCAAACCTCCAATGCATTTTAACAAAGTTTCTTGAGATGTAAAATCTACACCCAATATTAGTGCTCTTCTCCTAAATTCTTGAGTATAGCTTTGCACACTTTCTCCTTTACCTTGCATAAAGTTTTTCCAGTCCATTATAGCATTTTTCATGTATGCTAATGGATAGAATTGTCTTCTCAAGGAAGCAAAAAAATAATTCAAATAGTTTAATACCTTACCATGTTTCTTCATGTCCTCTTGAGTTTTGGCTTCCCACCAAATAAGTGTTGCACTTTCCAATCTTAGTCAAGCAAGTTGAATCTTGGTGTCATCATCCTTTATTCTTTGTATCTTGGAATGCACTTAAAGTTGGCGTACCCAATTATCTAATTTTTCAGCATCTACCTCTCCATCATACATAGGCAAATCAAACTTAATGCCAAGCTTTAAAAATGGAGTTTTACCATGACCTTCTGGAGAATGTGGAGGTGTTTGTGAAGGGCTTGTTGCAGAAGAAGATGATGGTGAAGATGGTGTTGAGGACGGTGGTGAGGAGAATGGTGGTGTCAAAGGTGGTTTGTCACCATTCCCATTAACTTTTGGAATATTGTCTCCATCTCCTCCATATCCTTTTGAATACTTGTCTCCCTTTGGATGATTGGAGCTCTCACCTTGAAACCTTGTGTTTCTCTCCTCATAGAAAACTTTCACCATTTGTGTCATGTCAAAGAATTCTTTTCTGAAGGTTTTATCATATTCTGACATATTTTCAGGTTCTCCTTGATGTGTCATATTTGTTGAATCTTCAACTACAACTCGAGGTAGAATTTGTGGAAAAATTTCTTTCCTTTTCCTTGACCTAACTTGAGGACTTGCAACCACAAGTTTCATTCTCCTCTCTTGAGCTTCAACCTTGTAGGAATCAAATACACTTGCAAACAATTAAACCCAAAAAGCAACAAATAAAACCTAAGCTCTGATACTGAAATGATCTGTATACGAAGTTTCTTGAAGATGCTAAAATCATATTCAAAATTCTTCATTCTACTTGGGACTCTAATTTGGTTCCTGTAAGAAATAAGTCTAGAGAGATACATTGATTTGTTGACTTCTACAACTTGAACCTAGCTTCAGATAAGGACAACTAACACGTGTTGTTTATGGAGTAGATATTTCAAATTATATTTGGGCCAGAGATGTTCTTACTATTAGATAGATCATTTCAGAATACAACCAAGTTCTAGTAGCATAACCCAAGAGACATAAAACAACATTCAGGACTAAGTGGGGTACCTTTTTCCTTCAAGTGGATTCCTTTGGAATAATCAATGTGGGTGCTACCTTTCAGTGGGCTATGGATATTGCGCTTCATGGTTTAATTGTACAAATTGTAGTGTTGTTCTTGGATGATGTTATAGTATTTTCAAAGAAAATAAATTATCCCTTTCATCATCTGAGACAAATTTTTGAGCGATGATGAAAATATGGCATATCTTTAAATCCTAAGAAAAGCATCTTCGAAGTGTCTGAGGGTAATCTCTTGGGCCATATTATAGCTGAGAGCATGAATAAAATGGACCCATAATTGGTCAAGGCTACAACTTAGATTCCCTTTCCCATGAATAAAATTGCCATGCAATCCTACTTGGGAAAGATTAACTTCCTTTGAAAGTTTATCTCGGATTATGCACAGATTGTTAAGAAATTATAGGATGTGATTAAGAAGGATGCAGTCTGTAAGTGGGATAAAAGGGAGAAAGATTCTTTTTCCTGGATCAAACAAGCAATCGTTAAAGCCCCTACATTGTATAGTCCAAATTTTGGCAAAAAAAAAAATTTATATACTTTTTTATTCTAACACATATCTTGCAGTTGTTCTTACTTAGAAGGATGATCAAGGAAACGATTGGACTATATCATTCATGAGCTTCAACTTATAGGGATCTAAACTAAACTATCATACCATCGATAAGCATGCCTATGCAATATACAAGGCAATGAACCAATTTAGGCCTTACATTCTGAAAATCCATGTCCACATCTTTCTACCTCACCCAATGGTTAGATTGATTTTTGTACAACAAGAGTAGGGTGAGAGGGTGGTAAACTGGATGAAAAGCCTTCAAGAATATGATATTGAATTCAATTCATTTCATAGGATAAAAGGCCATGGTCTCTGTCATCTTGCAACAAAAGTAGTTAATTTACCAAAAGAAGAATCTTCTGGGTGGGAACAAGAAATCATAACGTATAACATCAAACAAGGTACCCCACTAATGCATCCACATATTGGTACACAGATGTGTGATAGTATTTTGAGCATGGTACCTTGCCATCACACTTATCAAACAAACAAAATAGGGATATTTAACTTAAGGTTTTATCATATCAGCTTGTTTATGGGGTATAATAACCCTGGTGAAAATTCCATGTAATAAAGCTAAAAATAATAACCATGGTTGATAGGGCACTTATTCCAAGCTGAATTTTGGGAAAAACATCCTAGTGGGTTTTAATTTGGTCCAATATGGCTACGGAAATTTGCAAAGGCAAAGGCAAAGGATTTGGAAAGGAAAAATGGCATATTTGGCATAATTATTTATGAAAATAATGGAAATTAGGAGAAAAGGGAGATAAAAGGTCACAAGTTGCATGTGAGGAGGAAAATGAAGGAAAATAATGGAAAATGGAGAAAACAGAGGCCTCTTCTATAAAAAGAATTATGAGGATCAGTTGGTACCTTTTGTGAGTGGATTTTTGGAGCTCTCTCATTATTCTCTCTCCCTCTCTCTCTCTCTCTCATTCTTGGATGCTTAGAGCTTTTGGAGCACTTTGGCATTGGAGCAAGAAAGGCAATAAAGCAAGAAGAAGGAGGAAGCAAGCAATGAGGAGAAGGAATAAAGTAGTTACATCAGGGCTCTTTGAAGGCATTTATTTTCATGTATGATTTCCTTGCTAGATGTGACATTCATGGTATTGCTTGTGGTTCTTTTATGTCTTGGCATGGGTTTTTACCAGGTGTGACAATGTATTCAACCTAACCTTGCCATTTCTGGATAACCATGGTGTTGTGGAGTTATCATGTTTGGTTTAGCTGGATTACCGAATGGATTAAAAGCTGAGTGAGGTGGATATCCAAATTATTATGGAATCGGTTCATGTGTTGCCTCAGTTTAGGGCCTTGTAATCTGGGTTCAAATTGTGGTAAATCCTAGGAGGTGATTTTCTTTCCGTCGGGCCTAGGAATCCCCGGTTTTGGATATATCATAAAGCTTGGAGAGTATGTCTCGGTTTAGGGCCTAGTAACCCTTGATTCAGAATGTGGGTTGTGATAAAGCCTGAGAGACTAGGAGACAGGAAAAATTCTCACAATTTAGGAGGAGAGAATCCGATGATGTCCATGCTTCTGTTGGCCTAGTGATCGGGTGTGGATCATGGTAAAGATTGATTTCTATTTGATGAGGGTGAGTTGGTTTAGCCTCATGATGCACTGGTTGGTTCTTTTGGTTTGAGTCCCACATTCATGCTTGGAATATGGCACAGAGGTGTTTGGTTGAAGGGATATTTGGCTCAGCCAATATATGGTCGAGTGGAACGTGGAAGTCCCATCTCCAGTTAGTTTTTACATTCAATAATGAACATATCATCCCTTTGGTATTTTGTATGAAAATGTACCAGTTTATGTATGGATCTTATCGATGTTGTATCCATTGTATTTTTGTGGTTATTGTGTTGGTTATAAGCATGTATTTTATCAATGATAATGTATGGTTATATCCATTTTTTTACTTGTAAATGAATGCACAATGTATTTATGGTCAAATAGATTGTATTCCTGCTAATGATGTAATGATCAATGCTTCTTAGCGATTCACAGATAAGTATGAGACCCTATGTTTAAATCTGATTTCTACAACTATAGATTCAATGTTTGTGACATGTTTGACAAAATTCCTATCATGGCTAGGAGGGGTCCAAATGAGTTCTTGTTGATGTGTTTGCTTTTGTATCATTGTTCTCTTGTTATTTAAAATCCCTTAATTTTTCATGAAGTTCTAGGAAATTACCTAGGCTCTAGGCCTGAAAAGGTGGCTCAAATCCTAGAGTCATAGGCACAGAACTGAACATTTTGGGCCCTAGCCATTGGCTTGCAGTTTTATTCCTGTAGCTATAGCCTCCTCAACACTGGCTTGTAGTGTCTTGCCTGCATCTATGGCTCAAAGAGGCCAAAAGGTCAGTGTGACGAAGGGGAAAGAGGCCTTAAATTTTGGGTTAGCTCCTGGGAATGTGATTGATGATGTACAAGGTCAGTATCTTTTGTTTCCATCGGTTCCACTTCCTTAAGGTCACCTAGGAGGTTGAATCTCATTATAGTCGCCTCTCGTCACATATTTATCCTAGTTGGCTGGTTTCTTGGGTATATGTGGGAAGGGGGTGTTACAGAGTGGTATCAAAGCATGGTTTAACCTTTGGACTTGATGGGAAATGTGTTTCTCATGCTTTTATATTGGTTTCATGTGTCTTTCTCATACCTATGGTGTATGTGTTTATTGCATCCATGTTGTGTTGGCCATGGTGGCAGTGGTGTTGCCATGGGAGGACTGATGGTGTTTTTGTCAACATGTTGTCATGTGTATATGATTGTTTATGTGTTTTTCTTGCTTATGTATTTTTCATGCACGCTTGCTTACATACTACTACATGTTGAATATGCATTGCTTGTTTATGCTAGGTCACATATTGGTCATGCTTTTGTGATTTCTGTGTATGCTTGCCTGTGTGATGTTATATGTTGAACATGAAATGGTCATTCATGATTGGTTCATGTTTCTTGTGCTAGTGTATGGTCGAGGTTGGCATGCATTAGGTCATGAAGTGCACTCGATACTGTTATGCATCTATGACTAGACTCCAACTAGAATGATTATTATGCTCTAGTATACCATGTGTTATGATTTTATATGATGTTATGATTTAGTATATACATGTATTACACTGATTGATTGATTTTGCATGAACTATCCTCCCCAAATTACACTAAGGTACGCTGGTTTATTATCATTTTGTTTAGCTACATATTATACCTTGCAGGAGAAATATCAACATGGATAGAAAGATGGTAGACTACAAGGACTCTACCTATGAGTCATATGAGTAGTATGGTGGGAAATATTCTGATTTGGCAGACACATTGAAAAGCCCGAAGGAAGAAATGAGGAGTTGTAAGGAAGACAATGACATGATCATACAATAACAAGATAAACAAGAAGAGGTGAATGCAATACTTCTTCAATGCTTTTCAAATTTGAAGAAACAAGGGACACTTAGGATCAGCTATGGACAGGAGGAAAAAACTGATGGGGAATATGGCAGTATGTCCCCTAATATAAACACATCATATAGTGCTGATACAGTGAGAGATGGAAGGTCTTTGGACACTCCGAATAGGAGGGGTGATGAAAAAAGTACCATTCTAGTTCTGGTTTAGATGAACATCATGATCATCATCAATATCATACTTACACGAGGGGTGATAGGGGATACATTCTAAATGAATTTAAGAAAGCAAAGCCACTCACTTTTGATGGGGACTTGAAGAAACCAGAAGAGGCATAAGCTTGGATACTTGGGATGAACAAGTTCTTTGATTTGCATGAATACTCAGATAACATGAAGGCTAGGACTGCTAGCTTCAGCCTTAAAGGTAAAGAAGACATCTAGTGGGAAGATGTGAATGGGTTAGACACATCAGGACAGATGACTTGAGTTGGCACGAGTTCAAAATACTTTTCACGAAGAAGTACTTGTCAGAGAGGTACTACAAAAGTAAGGCTAAGTAATTTTATGAGCTAAATATGGGACTAATGAAAATTTAGGAGTACATGACAAAGTTTTGGAGCTATTGAGGTATGTACTATATCTTGAGAATGGTAAGGCAAAAATTCGACGATTTTTTAGTAGTTTTCCATTAGCATTTGGAGATCAGATTGAGTATAATGAGCCTCATACACTTGAGGATTCATTGGGAAGTTGAAGCATTTCTATGAGCAGTAAAATCGCAAGAATGATTCTCAGCAAGGATGGAAAGGGAAGGAAAAAGGTAAAGGTAAATTACAACCAAAAAGAGCAAGGTATTATAATGCAGAGGAGAAATAAAATGTGGCACCGCAAAATAATTTTAATGCAGTTGGACAGGGACATAGGCCACAACAACAACATAGATCACAACAAAGACATTAAGGTAATGGCATGGGATGGTTGGAGTGTTGGAAATGCAGCGAAGAGAATATTAAGAGATATTTTCCACATAATCATGTAGGTATGCATAAGATATATAGTGCACTGTAGGCGTAGACTATTAGGGATGTTGAGAAAATAATTCCTCATGTTTATGCAACGGTGGACAACAACTTAGGCAGAGCACAAGGCTTTTATGATTGAGATGGAGAGTAAGATTTTTTATCAAGTTATTTCTATTTTGATTGAACCTGGGTCTAATTATAGCTATGTTAGTCCTAACTTTGTGGATAAGTGTGGTATGAGTAAGGAAATGCATGCAAAATCTTGGTTAGTGCAGTTGGCCACATGTACGAAGAAAAGAGTTCACCATTGGGTGAGAGCTTGTGCATTTTAGTTAAATGGTATGCCAAAAATAGAAATCTTGAACATATTTCCATTTGGTTCATACAATATGCTATTGGGTATAGAATGGTTGTATCTTCACAAGACCAAAGTGGATTTCTGAGAAAATCCATTGAGTGCTTGGAAGAAAATGGGTAACCAAAAGTCTTACAAGGAAAGAATAAAGCCATATTAGTTAGGATGGTTACATCTATGTAGGCCAAGCATAGTCGCAAGAAAGGGTGCTTGCTATTTTCAGTTCATATCTCCAGTAAAAAAGGTAAGGAACTTGAGGATGAATATGTGTTGAATAGGTATCCAATTTTGCAGCAATTTCAAGATGTATTTCTAGTAGATATTTTTAGAGTTGCCACTGCACAGGTTAGTAGACATTTCTATTGAGTTGGTGCTAGTGGCAGCTCCAACATCAAAATAACCTTAAAGGATGAGCACATTTGAGTTAGTAGAGTTAAAGTTGCAGCTAAAAGAGATGCTTGACAAAGGGTACATTAGGCCAAGTGTATCGCCATGGGGTCCATTGGTGTTGTTCGTGAAGAATAAGGATGGCACTCACAGATTGTGCATTGACTACAGGAAGTTGAACAAAGTGACCATCAAGAATAGGTACCCATTACCAAGGATTTATGATTTGTTCGATCAGCCGAAGGGAGAAACAATGTTCTCTAAGATCAACTTGAGATCGGGATATCATCAGGTATGCATCAAAGAGTAGGACATCTACAAGACTGCATTCAGGACTAGGTATGAGAATTATGAGTTTTTTATAGTTCCATTCTATTTTACTAACGCCACAACTATATTTATGTATTTGATGAACAATGTGTTGCATCCTTAATTGGATAAGTTTATTATTGTGTTCATTGATGACATACTGGTATATTCTAAAAATTAGGAAGAGCATGTCAAGAATTTGGAAGTGGCATTGATGTTGTTGAGAGAGCATCATTTGTATGCTAAGCTCAGCAAATGCATTTTTTTCCAGACTGAGGTACACTACCTGGGACTTTTTTTCTCCAAGGAGGGAATTACAGTAGATCCAGAAAAGATAAGAGCCATCATGGAGTGGGTAGCTCCTAAGAATGTAGATTAGATAAGATAATTCATGGGATTGGTAGCTTATTATAGGAGGTTCATCAGAAACTTCTCACATATTACTTATCCTATTACATCATTGTAAAGGAAAGGTAAGAATTTTGATTGGAAAAAGGAATGTGAGGCTATTTTTGAGTGACTTAAGCAGTTGTTGACACATGATCTAGTGTTAAAGATTGCAGATCCAAAAAAAGATTTTGTAGTGTGTACAAATGCTTGCAAAAGAGTACTTGGTGGGGTCCTTATGCAGGATGGACATGTGGCATGCTATGAGTCATGAAAACTGAATGAGCACGAGAAGAAATACCTGACACATGATCTCAAGCTAGCAGTGTCATAGATGCACTAAATATGTGGAGGCATTAGCTTCTTGGCAGACCCTTTGTATTGATGAGAGACCACATTGGGTTGAGGTACTTGTTTGACCTGCCGAATTTGAACGCCAGGCAGGCTAGATGGTTGGGAATGATCAACGAGTTTGAATTTGAGATCAGGTACATCAAGGGAAAGGAGAACAGGGTCACAAATGCTCTTAGCATGCGGGTACAGGTAAATCACGTAGCAGCTATGAGCTCCTTTGGGAAAAACATCAAGGATAGGATCTTGCATGCAGGTCAACAGGATCATAGGTATATGTATATTTTGCATAGGTTGTAGTGGAGTACAGGCAGGTCAACAAGATCACGGGTATATGGATATTATGCATAGGTTGTAGTAGAGTATAGGTACAGGTATAGGTACATGTACATGTATAGGTATAGGTGTTGGTACAGGTACATGTATAGGTGGTGGTACATGTATAGGTACAAATGTTCGTACAAGTACAGGTATAGGTGTTGCTACAGGTATAGGTACAGGTCTTAGTACAGGTGTTGGCATAGGTGAATGTACATGTGGTACATGTATAGGTATAGGTACATGTACACGTGTACATGATTTGGACTATTGTCTCAGAATAGATGGCTTGGTTAGATTTAGAGAGAGGATATATGTGTCAGACAAGAGTGAGCTAAAGAAGGTGATCTTGAGGAAGTTTCATGCGAAACCATATTAAAGTCACCCAAGCTACCAGAATACATTGACTGCAGTGAAGATATTCTATTATTGGTCGAATATAAAGAAGGATGTGGCGGATTTTGTAGAGAGATCTTTGGATTGCCAAATGGTTAAGGTAGAGTGTAAACATCTAGGTGGATTTCTACAACCAATTGTGATTCCAGAGTGGAAATGGGAAGTCATTTCCATGGACTTCATCACAAGTTTTCCCAAGATAGCTAGACAACATGATTCCATCATGGTTGTAGTGGAAAGGATGGCAAAGGTTGAACATTTCATTCCAGTGAAGACTACATACTCAGCTAGTGATGTAACATAGGTGTTTATCATAGACATAGTCAAATTGGATGGTGTTCCAAAGAATATTGTGTCTGGCAGGAATGCAAAGTTCACTTCCAAGTTTTGGAAGGAGTTTTTTGCAAGTTTTCGCACCGAGTTTTCATTTAGCACAACTTGTCATCCACAAACAGATGAGCAAATTGAGAGGGTCAATAGGATATTGGAAGATATGTTGAGGATGTATGTGATGAATCAATAGTGAAAGTGGGAAGAATACATTCCATTGGTAGAGTTCACCTACAACAACGGGTTTCATGAGTCATTAAAGATGAGTCCATTTGAGTCTATGTATGGACGAAGTTGCAACACTCCTATCAGTTGGATTGATCCAGTTAATAGGGTATTGATTGGACCAGATATGTTGGCCAAAATAGAACAAGAAATGTAGGTGATCAAGAAGAACTTGAAATAAGAGTGGGATAGCTAGAAGAGTTATGCAGACTTTAACAGGTTGTTCAAGGAGTTTTAGGTTGAGTAACATGTGTACTTGCACATCAAGCCCAAGAAGAGCTCCTTGCCAAGTTAGCACCACGATTTTGTGGACCCTTTAGGATCATTGAGAGGATCAGACTAGTGGCCTATCAACTCGCACTTCCTTCCATAGTGAAAGTACATGATGTTTTTCATATATATATTTTTAATAAATATGTTAAAGATGTTGATCATGTGATTGACTGGTATGTATTGCAGGTAGAACCCAATGGAGAATTCCAACCAGAGCCTCAGTGTATATCGCAGAAAAGGTGCTCATGCCCCGGAATAGAGAAATAGAGCAAGTTAATGTGCAACGGAAAAAAATATGGGCCTGATGAAGCTACATGGGAGATGGCAGATCATATGCGGGCCATGTATCCTTCCTTGTTTCCTGGTTGAGGCAAATCCATTTTGGTGTGATGTTGGTATATGTTTGGCATATGTTTTGGTGATTTTTTTATATATGTTTTGATGTGATGTTTGGGTTTATGTACATATGTGTATGGAAATAAATACCACCATGAGCTATGCTATAAAGCTCCATGGGAAGCATGGTTTATTTTCAGCGGTTTTTTTGAGGTATATGTGTGGTTGAACACCGAGGATAGTGTCCCCCAAGGGGGAGGGTGCTATAACAGCCCTGGTGAAAATTCCATGTAACAAAGTTAAAAATAATAACCACGGTTGATGGGGCAATGTTGGGAAAAACATACTAGTGGGTGTTAATTTGATTTGATATGGCTAAGAAAATTAGAAAAGGCAAAGGAAAAGGCTTTAGAAAGGAAAAATGGAATATTTAGTACAATTATTTATGAAAATAATGGAAATTAGGAGAAAAGGGAGATGAAATGTCACATGTTTCATGTGAGGAGGAAAATTAAGAAAAATAATGGAAAATGAAGAAAATAGAGGCCTCTTCTATAAAAAGGCTTTTGAAGATCAGTTGGTACCTTTTGTCAGTGCATTTTTGGAGCTATCTCATTATTCTCTCTTTCTCTCTCATTCTTGGACACTTAGAGTTTTTGGAGCACTTTTGCATTGGAGAAAGAAAGGAAAGAAATCAAGAAGGAGGAAGAAAGCAAGGAGGAGTAGGAATCAAGCAACTACAACAGGATTCTTTGTAGGTATTGATTTGCATGTATGATTTCCTTTCTAGATGTGGCATGCATGGTATTGCATGTGGTTCTTTTATGACTTGGCATGGATTTTTTCCAGGTGTGACAATGTATTAAGCCTAGCCTTTCAATTTTCGAATAGCCATTGTGTTGTGGAGTTGTCATGTTTGGTTTTTCCAGATTTTCAAATGGATTCGAAGTTGAGTGAGGTGGATCTCTGAATGATTATGGAACTGTTTCATGTGCTGCCTTGGTTTAGGGCCTAGTAATCCTGGTTCGGATTACGGTAAAGCTTGAGAGGTGGTTTTCTCTCCATTGGGCCTATGAATCCCAAGTTTGGGATATACAATAAATCCTGGAGAGCGTGTCTAAGTTTAGGGCCTAGTGACCCTTGATTCAGGACGTGGGTTGTCGTAAAGCCTGAGAGACTAGGAGATAGGAAAATCCCTCACGGTTTAGGAGTGAATCTAGTGATATCCATGCTTGTGTTGGCCGAGTGATCGAATGTGGATCACGGTAAAGCCTTATTTCTATTTGATGAGGGTGAGGTGGTTTAGCTTTGAGATGCTCTGGTTGATTCTTTCATTTTGAGGCTCACATTCATTATTGGAATATGGCACGAGGGTGATTATCTGAAGAGATATTTGGCTCAACCAATCTATGGTTGGGTGGACCATGGAAGCCCCATCTCTGGTTGGTTTTTAGATTTAGTAATGAAGATCTCATCCCTTTGGTATTTGGTATGAAAATGTATTTGTTTTTGTATGTATATTATTTTTGTTGTATCCATTGTATTTCTGTGGTTATTGCATTGGTTATAAGCATGTATTTGATTAGTGATGATGTATGGCTCTAACCATGTTTTTACTTGTAAATGAATGCACAATGTATCTATGCTCAAATTTATTATATTTCAGCTAATGAGGTAAGGGAGAAATTCTTATTAGCAATTCTCACATAAGTATGAGACCTGTATGTTTAAATATGTTGTCTACATCTATAGATTCAATGTTTGTGACATGTTTCACAAAATTCCTATCATGGCTAGGAAGGGTCCATATGAGCTTTTTTTTATGTGTTTGCTTCTGTATCATTGTTCTGTTGTTATTTATCGTCCCTTAAGTTTTCATGAAGTTTTGGGCAATGACCTGAGTTATGGGCCTGAAAAAGTGGCTCAAATCCCAGAGCCGCAGGCACAAACCTAAGAATTTGGGGCCTTAAACACTGGCTTGCGGTGTTATGCCTGTGGCTATAGCCTCTTGGCTACTGGCATGTAGTGTCATGCCTGCGACTATGGCTCAAAGAGGCCAAAATATCAGTTTGACCCAGGGGAAAGAGGCCTTAAAGGTTGGGTTAGCTCCTAGGGGTGTCATTGATGACGTACAAGGGTAGTATGTTATGTTTCTGTCGGTTCCACTTCCTTAAGGTCACCTAGGAGTTTAAATCTAATTATAGTAGCCTCTTGTCACATGTCTGCCCTGGCTAGCCGATTGCTTGGGTAGATGTGGGAAGGGGGTGTTACATGGGGTGCCTTTTCAAAAACATCACAATGGTGTATTTCTAAGATGTCTGGAAGCATAAGATTCAGAAAGGGTTCTAAATTATCTTCACAATGGGTTAGCTGATGGACACTACACGGGTGATACTATTGCAAATAAGTCATTTAGGTTGGTAATTATTGGCCCACATTATTCAAGGATGCACACACCTATGCCCATAACTATTTAGTTTGTCAAAGGTGTGTTGGTCACAATAGAAATTTAGTCGTCCCATTGCAGCCCATTGTTGTTGAAAAACCTTTTCAACAATGGGGATTCGATGTTATAGGTGAAATATTTCCACATTCATCAAAGCAACATTGATATATATTAAGCACCACATGCAATTTTACTCGGTGGACTGAAGCAATTCCATTAAAATAAGTAGACAAGAAGGAAATGATCAACTTCCTCAAGAAAAATATCATTACCAAGTTTGGTGTTCCTACACCACTTGTTTTTTATAACGAAAATTATTTCTCATCACTAAAACTTCACGATTTTTCATGAGAAAAAAATATTGTTTTGAAGCACTCATCCAACTATCTACCCCAGGGAAATAGTTTACCTGAGTCTACCAATCAGAATTAACTCACGTCATTAAGAAAATAATTTAGTCTCAATAAATGAACTTGAATAATGCATCGTTGAATGCTATATGGTTTGATCGTATCACACCGAAACCCTCTATGGATACTTCCCCTTACTTCCTCGTACATGGAAAAGAAGTTATCATGCCTATGAAAATATACCTCCTGGCCCTTCAAGTATCGTAAGAATCTCGAGGTAAACCATGTCTTGTGGTTCATAGTAGGATAGACACTCTCTTGAAGTTAGAGGAAGAAAGGTGGAAAATAAAAGAAAATTTTTCTATTCATCAGAACTGTATCAAGTGTTGGTTTCACAAGAAGTCTATGGGGAACAAGGAGTTCAATGCGGGATACCTAGTTTTGAAGTGGGATAAGGCCTCCGTTGAATAAAGAATAACTCCCCTTTTTATTCAAAAGATTAGTAATAATACTAAATAAATGGGGACCCTTAGTTAAAAAATCCAAAAAAAAAATCAATTAGGATTTGTTTTCCTTTTCAAATAAAACTTTCTATCATAAACTTAGAGAAATCCTTTAGAAAGAACCTTAAGAAACACTTAAGTTTATGATAGATTACAATAAAATTGTTCTTTAAACAAAATAGCGCATCCATCGCAAAATGGTAGATATCTTTTGTAAAACTGAAATTGTGATTTTGCGATAACGCGATAACGCGATCCCAAAAAGCCTATACAATAACATATTGGTCGCAGATCGCATAGCGCAGAAAAAAGAAATGTTAAACGAATATTGTTTGCGCTATTTACAATTTTGCGCTTTTGCGATATTTGCGATGTGCGCTTTTGCGATATTTGCGATGTGCGCTTTTGCGCTATTTCACAATTTGTGCTTTTGTGCTATTTGCAAAATTGCGATGGTTACGTTTTGCGATATTGCGATATTGTGCAGATCGCAATGTCGCAGATTCATATAAGCGCGTTTTTCAAAGAAAATCTTCCCATATATCAATATCTGTTATGCGCTTTAATGATTGGATTAAATGAATGGATTGTCAATTAATGGTAAATGAGATTTTGTTTTGATTGAAAGTCGTTTCACGTTATAATAATATATTTCATCCGCCTTTGCATTTAAAACTATCTCATCACCTTTCTTATGCCATTACTCTCATTTAACTCGTAAAACGCAGGCACGAAGGAGCAAACGTCTATACAAAGCGTTCACAGAACATTATGGGTAAGAAAGAGAAGAGCTCAAATTCTGAAAACAGAGAAATGGCTTCACTGTATGCAGACACCGCTTGCAATAAGGATGCCAGTATAACCACATGGGAAGGAATGTATAATTTGCTGGAAGAAGAAAATCCTGTGGTGATGAAAGTTGCGGCTACAGCAGGTTCCAGTAATACGTCTGAGGCAACCCTTAAAGAACTGGCTTGTTCATTTCTGCATAGAATAGCGGCAAGGCCGAGGATTCTTCCACATACAGACATGGTGAAATGGGTGCTAGATAGCACCGATATTTCAGATAGGCAATTTAGAACTCCAACTCAAGAGCTAATCGGGTCGTTCACTACGGAAGATTTAAGGCTAATGTATCAGTTGCCGGAACCTCAGGCAACTTATAATAAGCAATTCATGGAAGATTTTTCCATAGAACATGCGAATTTGTCAGAATGCACACAGGAGTGGACCAAAAGAGATGAACCGTTGAAGAAAAACAAACACGGTATGTACAGTACTGGTTCACTTACCTCTCCTTATTGTTTTGCTGCTGCCATGTTATGCAGGCTTTTTGGAAAGCCTGACATAAATATGATCTTGCCTAAATGGCTCCCTTTGTTGAATGCTGTCGTTAATTCTGCAATTGTAAACTAGGCCAAAATCTTATCTGATAATTTGACCACTGCTATTTTTCACTACCAGTCCAAACGAAATGTTTCTCAGCGGATTTATCCGCCTTTTTATTTATCTGCTTATGTCATGGACGCTATCTGTTTTGTCTCTAAATTCCCTGTGATGGGTTGGAAATGGACTATCCACGATCCTTTGCCTATTCATGTGTACCATAAGGAACTATGGGAGTCTAAATTTGTCCCCCATTTTTACCAAATTTTCCATGGTGTAATGCTGCCATTGTACAGAACATTGCATAATAAGGATGCCCCAAGGTTATCCCCAGAAACAGAGGTCGACATTCTCCCCGTCGCGAGATGGTTTGGAGAAGAATTGTTCACTTATGTTAGGGTTTTTGGAAGTTCTGCTTCCCCCCATGTTTTACCCCTATATGTTCCAGATAGACTTGTAGCTCGGGAGATTTCTTATCAGACCTGTGGCCAAGGAGGTTTAACAAAGGAATTAAAAGAGAAGAAGAAAGGCATTTGGCCACAATTTCCCGTAAACTGTGGAACATTTTCACTGTTTGATGTCAGTCACGCATTCAAAGAAGTAAGCAACATTACATGCTTACAGCTGTTCAAATTTTCGAGAAGGTTATTTGACCCAAATAATATTGTTAAGAATTTTACCAATGCAATCAGAGTAAGGGAATTTTCCGGGGAACAGGATCTTTTTGATGATATGTTCCAAACAAAAAGTTCATTTAAAGAAGTTTTGAGTTCAGCTCAAATGCAATTATCTCCAGAGGAATTCCAGGAATTCAAACTTTACAGAGAAAGAAGACTAACTGATATTCCTTTGGAAAATCTACGCTTGGAACCCGCAAGGGAACAAACTCCTAGTGTTAGTCTTAACGACAGTTCAAGTACTGATAAATCCAAGTCAAAATCTGAAAGAGAGACTTCTGAACATTCCAATAAGTCTAATGAAAAGGAAGATAAAATTGAAGAATCAGTGAAATATTCTGCGCAATCGAAAGAACTTCCTCAACACCAAATTTTGACTTCTCAACAGACAAATCCTCCTCCTATCAATGTACAGCAACAATCAGTCACCATTGAATTAGACAAAGAATGGGAAAGCTTTAACCAATTGATTAATGTAGAAGGACAGAATGTACAGACCCCTGTACAAACAACCAAAGTTTTGAGCACATGAATAAGTAGCACAGCCACAGTAACTGAGCACATACCTATCACACCCTCCTCTGAAATTGTACTTAATGTAGAGGACATTCCTCCTCTAGATGTATTCTACAGCCCAAAATACAAAGCAATAGTGAAGAAACAAAGAAAAAAGAGAAAGTTAGAAGGTGCAATTTCTACTGAAGTAGAACAACTAGATGTCTTGTGGAAGGATCCTTCCACAGAGCCTACTGAGAATCTTGCTAAGTTATCTCAAATGATAGGGGCTTATGCTTCTGCAAATATTGATAAAGCATTCGAGATACAACTCTTATTAAATGAAAAAGAAGAACAAATAAAAGTTCTACAACAATAATTGCAACAGGTACAGGCCAATAATGAAGCACAATTGAAACTTGAAGAGTTACAACAACAACTTCAAGAAATGAAAATAGGACATGAAAAAAGCTCAGCTGATAAAGAAAAACAAATATGGATTATCCAAGATCAACACCAAGATGATCCTAAGCTTCCAGAGTTTATTTCAGAAACTATCTCTTTAAACAATCAACTACTGCAACAAGAAGAAGTGTTATGCCAAAAGATCTTACAATGGAATTCTTTTTGCCAAGAGAGTGATAAAATCACAAATCATGTCGTAGATTTACGAAATGATTATGATTTAATTAATGAAAATATCAATGATTATTTGGTATGGCAAAAAACAGAAGAAGGAAGAAAAGCTGGTGCACCAATTATTAATGAAAACCATAAAGAAATACTTTTCAATAACTGGGATGCACAAATCAGAAGGGCAGAGAAGGCAGCAGAGGAGGCGGCTACAGCGGAAAACACTCTTACTGATTGTGTAAATGATAATTTACACAAAGCTAATTTGATTTCAGAAACTGTTCCAGGATATCTCCCACAGGCACATCAACTGCAAACGGAATGGAGGCAAAAAAGCAGAAGAAAGAGCAAAATCAATCCAGGGGCTGACAAGATTAAATTGGGACTCTTACTGGACATACTTAGTGAAGCCACACAGTCAGCACAGTGCGCTTAATTGTATCATCAATTCTACTGAGAAGATTGCGCCTACACTTGCCGACTCTGTCTTTTCAGGACAGTTGAATTCTGAAGTCGGTCAACCACATCTTCTCAAAACTATGCTAGATGCTTGCAAGTTTAAATATCAAGTTCATAAATAGTTAGTTAATAGTATTTATTTTTAGATTTAGTTTTAATTTTACTGTATTTTTGCCTAGGAAAAGGACGGTCATTAAACCGAATCCTTAATTTTTGTAATAGACTATTTTTAGATTTAGCTAAGTAGTATTTAAACCCTTCTCATGCATTTAGAGAAGGGTCCTGGATCTTAATATTTTTGACTTGGAGATTACATTTCTATACTCCACTGACTTATATATTTTTTAAAAGGATCACATCTGGTGATTTTATGCGGAATTATCTTTGAAGTGTTGCATTTCTGTACCTTGGAATTTGATTTTGCATCAGAATTACTGGATTAGAGTATCGGATTTCATTTGAAAGTCTTCAAGATGAATAAGGTATTTCTATCTGTTCACTGTTGATTTCTTTTGTTTTATGATATTCGCTTTAAAATTTGCTATCATTTACAGATATTTGTTTTCATAACGTTTCTTTATATATATCATTTTTTAGTATAATTGAAATGTTATTTTTCATAAGTATATGTAGATGATATATTATGATGAATGTAATATGTTAATACAACTCTGTCTAATTTCTTAAACAGAGTTATCTTTATTTGTTTCTGCACATTTCGATTTAAATGATAATACATTTTTATGGTTATTGTTAAATTGGAATAATCTTAAGTTGTATTCACATATAATTGCCTGGGTTAGTGTTAGAATTTCTTTATCAGTATTTAGTTTAAATTAAATAGTTTTATTTCAGTCAATTTAGTCCCATTTTCACTCATCCAAATCAACCCATCACCAACACATTAGTAATAAGGAAACTAGTCCTTTAAATCCAGTCGGAGCCACCATACCAAACGGAAAAGGAGCTGTCCTAAGGTCCTGACTGGTTGGTTTTCCCCAATGTTTGAAGCAGAGATTTTCTAGGCTTCAACATTTTTGGCGCTAGAAGGAGGGCATGAGCTATGAATGGCAAGTAAATATTTACCTACAAGCCATTCTGAGAGCAAAACACCCTCATCAACTTCTTCAATTTCTTCTGAAATAAAAAATCCTATAGAAGGAATTGAGAAGAATATTCATACACCCACTACCAAAATCTCAAAACATTCAGACAATCAAAATCCTGAGTCTCCTGAAGTTCAAGATTTAATTCATAAATTGAAAGGATTCTCATTATCTCTAGAAGAGTCTGAAATATCTAAAGGTAGTGTAACTTCAAAATTTGTTTCTTCAAAACCTCTTACTAGGCTTCAAAGTGAAAAACTTGGTATTTCTCCAAAAGAATTCCCTTTACCTAGTAGAGTCAAGACAAGAAAAACTCAATCGGAATCAGTAAGTGATATAAGTTCAACATCTAATATTCAAATACCTGTTTCCGAAATCCCAACTCAACAAAGTACAATTGTTTCCACATCATCTCCTCAATCATCATCTGCTCAATCATCATCAATCTCAACATCATCTATTCCAACAACTTCTATTCAAACACCACCAGCTTCTACTACTCCTCCAATAGTTGTTCCAATAATGGCTAGACCATGGGCTACTCCAGGGGCCGTCAACATGCCTGCACCTTTACATGATTTACCTGACAATCCTGGAAAATGCCTTCCAAAGTTTTGTCCAGATCTTAACATTCAAGTTGAAGAACATATCAATAACTTTATGCTGGCTGTAAATTTGAATGGAGTCACACATGAAGATGTTGTAGTCAGACTATTCCCTTATACTCTTCAAGGGGCAGCAGGATCTTGGTACTTTTCATTACCTTCAGGATCCATAACAAGTTGGGCCATTTTTTCAGATCATTTTTTAACCAAATTTGGAGATGACAGATCAATAGCTACTTTAATCAACGATCTCT
The DNA here is from genome assembly GCA_034641835.2 of Pinus albicaulis. Taxonomy (NCBI): domain Eukaryota; kingdom Viridiplantae; phylum Streptophyta; class Pinopsida; order Pinales; family Pinaceae; genus Pinus; species Pinus albicaulis. Next base: position 145,916,619 of record CM076571.1, read on the forward strand.
CAAATTTGAAAGCAGAACCCAAGGAACCCATTAAATATTTCAACGCTAGATTCAACAAACTCTTGAACAAAATTCACACAGATTCAAGGCCTAGTGAACAAGTCAGAAGTGAATGGTACATAACTGCCTTACCCTCAAACATAGCAATTTTTGTAGATAGAGCTGCAAAACCTATATTAGCCGAGAATATGAAAGAGGCTATTGCAGTAGAAAAACGAATTATTTCTCTAGAAAAGAAAAATGCTATTGAGGAAAGGAAATCAAAGAAAGTCAGCTTCAAAGATGATTCAAAGAAAAAGGCCAAAGACCCATACGACATGGAAGGTTTACATAAAGTTCTTAAAACCATGTCAAATGAAATGGTTGAAATTAAAAAACAAGTAGCTGAAACTTCTACTAAAAAACCATTCCGTAATTTCAGAAGAAACCAAGTTGAATCTAAACCTCCTAATGCAATCTCTAATGCAGAATCAGAAGAAGAGGAAGAAGAAGAAGATACATCTTTAGTATCAGATGAGGAAGATGAGAATGAAGAAATAGCTTAATTGCATGGAATGTGGGATTTTATTCTCCCTAATTCTGATAGTGAGGTAGAACAAGAAGCTATGCCTGTAAGTACTAGGATTAAATCTACATCGAAGCCTGTACAAACAGCTCCTAAAAAGAAAATTACAACTCCAAGTACCAAAGAAAAATCCCCTGCAAAGAAAGCTTCTCCATTACCTACTCAAAATCAACCATCTTCTTCTAATCCTCCTTCATCGACAACAAAGACTTTAGTGGTGTCAGATCCTATGGAGTATAACATTGTTGAAGACATGAAAAATATTAAAGCCAACATTTCCTTACATGAACTCAACAAACTAAAACACCAGCAGAAGTTGCTATTAAAAGAATTAAATGCTACACCAATTGCTCCTTTACCAAGTGGTGTAGTTGCAAAAGCAGCTAAAGGAGCTGGTAAGCCACCAGATAAGGTAGATGCTACTGATACCGTGCTCATTGGAGAAAAATCAAATTCTCAGACTCCTCCTTTTATTTTGACTTATGAAATGTACAATAAAAATCTGCATAATTGTTTAATTGATTCTGGAGCTTCCTCTAATATAATGCCTACTTCTGTTTGTGCCAAATTGAATATCGAACCACAAAAATCGGCAGTTCATATTGTTCAATTGGATCGCTCTAAAGTTCAAGTTGTAGGAGAAATCAATTCAGTTACTATCAGATTAGCTTCCGATCCTAGGATTGTCCAAAGAATTGATATTTTGATTGCAGATATTCCTGAATTCTATGGATTAATTTTAAGCAGGGACTGGTCTACGAAACTTAATGGTTATATCTCAACTGATTATTCACATATGTGGCTTCCCTACAAAGGGAAACCAAATCAAATCAAAGTTGAACGAGAAAAACATATGACGCACACTATCACTGAATTTGAACAACCTAATGAGCCCGTGGCATTCAACAACAATATTCTTGGAGGTTATTCTGCTGAATCATTTCTTGGAAACTTCAAAGCACCTCAATCACCTTTTTCTGTAAATACTTTTGTTTCTCAAATAGAAAAATTTTCACAATCTGATTCTTCCAGAATTGTAAATATTTCTGATGTAATTGTAGATAAGCCAATAGATAAATCATTATTTTGGTCGTTATATTTTGATGGATCAAAGTCTAGTGATGGAGCTGGAGCAGGGTGCATCTTAATTGATCCAGATGGAGAGAAAACCATGCTGTCATGTAGGTTAGAATTTGAGTGTACGAACAATACCGCAGAATATGAAGCCTTGATACAATGACTTTATAAAGCTATAGGGTTAGACGTTAAATACTTGAAAGTCTTTGGTGATTCCGAAATTGTCATAAAACAAGTTAGGAATACTATTCATTGCCTTTCAGGACATCTTAAACACTATCAAACCCTAATACAAGATCTTACCACTCATTTTTTAGCATTCAATATTTCTCCTATTCCTAGGAATCAAAATACATCAGCTGACTTGTTAGCTAATGTTGCATCTAAACTCCTTCCTGCTGAAGATTGCAGTCCTGATAGGTTTTCCGTAGAATTGATTTTTCGCCCATCTGTCCCAGATAATGTCACAAATTGGAGAGTTTTCTATCATGATCAAGATATTTTAAATTTCATGACTTCAAAGAAATCATATGATGAGAAAATTATTGATGAGAATGATCATGATTTACAAATTGTTTCAAAAGGTAATGAAAATCCCATTCCAAAATCTGTTGTTAAATTAGAGGATTTATATGATATTAAAGACAGATTCAAGAAAGTCACTAATGCTAAACTTCAAAGTTCCACTTTGAAGTTTGAATTAGTAAATATTGGTTCTGATTCTAAACCTCAAAACGTTAATTTAGGACTCAATTTAACACCAGAGGAAAGGAATGCTTTCATTAAACTCTTGAACAAATATAAAAACATTTTTGCTTGGAATTATGATGATTTAAAAACGTATGATACTTCGGTTATTCAACACACAATTCCAATGATTCCTGATATTAAACCTGTTCAACAAAAGTTAAAAGAAGGTTCATCGAAATCTCGAAGGACAAATCAAATCGTAACTTAACAACTTTTTAAAAGCTGCAAATCATTTTTCCCTGTAAGGCACTCCAATCGGGTTTCCAATATGGTACCTCGTAAGGAAGAAGAATGGTGATATAAGAATCTGTATTGATTTTAGAAACTTAAACAAGGCATGTTTAAAAGACAATTTCCCATTGCCAACCATGGAAAACGTATACTTCAAAAGGTAGTCAAGCCTCGAACTTATGTCCTTTCGATGGATTTTCAAAGCTATAATCAAGTTTTAGTTCATTCGTATGACATTGAAAACAACTTCGTAACAAAATGGGAACTTATGCTTATCGAAAATGCCCTTTGGTCTAATAAATGCAGGAGAAAATTTCCAAAGAGCCATGGACATAGCATTTAAAGGTCCTATCAATAAATCAGCTTGTTGTTTATCTTGATGACACAACAAGATTTTGAAAAAGAGAGCCAATCATCTACATGATCTAAAGCAAATACTGAAAGATGTAGAAGGTTTGGTATTTCTTAAATCCAAAGAAATATTTCTCGCTTTGGATGAAGGAAAACTCTTAGGATTTGTTGTGTCAAAAGATGGTATATATATTGATCGAGATAGAGTCAAAGAAATTTCGATATTTCTTTACCTCATAACAAAAATCCATGCAATCATTTCTTAGCAGATCAATTTTGTTAAAAGACTCATTCCCGATTTTTCTTTAATTGTTTTACCTATGCAAAACATGATCAAGAAGACCCGCATTCAAATGGGGGCATACAAGAGAAAGAAGCCTTTGAGGCAATCAAACAAGCGATCATTAATGCACCGCATTGAATACCCCGCATTTTTCTAAAGATTTTATTTTGTATACTTTAGCCACCGAAACATCTTATGCAACTATTTTAACACAACTCAATGATCAGAAAATTGAGGCACCACTCTCTTTCTTTAGCTCAACCGCAAGGAGCCGAGCTTAATTATTCCGATGTTGAAAAACAAGCCTTTGCCGTGTTTAAATCAATCAAACATTTTTTAGACCTTTTCTCTTGAAAAACACATACAAAAATCATCGTCTCATTCTCACAAAGTGAGGCAATTATTAATTCAAAAAGAAGTAGGAGAAAAGAGAGCTAATCGGGTAACATCCTTGCAAGAATATGATATTGATATTAAACCAGCCTAAGATTGTTAGGAGGACAAGGTTTTTGCGCATTATTGCTAGAGCTCATAACATACCGTGTAAAATCAAGATTCAAATCAAGATATTCAAGTAAGTCGATAAATGTTACGTATTCGAATCTCGCATGCCGATCTTATCTATTACTTGAAAAATGGGTATGCTCCTTCTAATCTCGCCTATGCAAGAGTAAACGTACTTGTTGCTAAAGGCTATTAAATATGAGATCATCGATAATGTGTTATTCTGTGAAAAATATGATTCAATCTTATTAAGATGTCTTTAAAAGACCTAAGCCGAAAAGGTTTTCAGAATTGCATGATGGACCACCAGGAGGTCATTTTGGAGGTGATACCATGTACCACAAAATTCGTCGGTTATTACTCTGCCTAACCTCGTTTAAAGATACACATGATTACGTAAGGAAATGCAAAGTTTGTCAAAATACAAGTGGAAGACAAAGGAAACCAGCCCTTCCTTTGCAACTAGTGAGTATTGAGCAAAGCCATTCGAACAATGGGGGCCCGACATTATCGGTGAGATAGTACCCTCATTCTTCCAAACAGACAAGTACATCCTTACCGCAACCGATTACTTTACAAAATGGGTAGAAGCAATCTCGTTGAAGGTAGCCAATTCTGATGCAATTATTGATTTCATAGACCAATTCGTCATAACCTCGTGCTCAAAAGTGTACCTAACGCTCTAGTCTTTGATAATGCATCTACTTCTCCGGAAATAGTTTAATAGAATTTGTTACCAAAAGAGGTTTTAAATTGAAATATTCAAAGAAATTATCCACAAGGTAATGGTTTGGCCGAATCCACCGACAAAAATCTTATCAAAATCATTAAAAGGACCATTGATCAAAATCAAAAGAATTGGCAATAAGTATTTAATCTTTAATATGGGCTGATCGTATCACTAAAAAAGCTTCAATAGGAACTTCACCTTTCAATTTAGTTTATGGAAAAGAAGCCTCGATACCATCAAATTTACCTCTTCCATCATTAGCCCTAAGCAATTTATTTAAGAAAATACTTCTTCATCCATTCAATTTAGATATGATCAAATCCTTAAACTAGAAGAAGATAGAAATAAAGAAAAAATTATTCATGAAAAACATCAACAAACTTTGTAAAATCTTCTTTGATGCAAGTTCTACCGGCCCAAAATTTTTGTCAATTTGGTGATCTTGTTCGAAATGGGGTAAAGCACACTACAAAAAAGGTAAACATACCAAGTTTCAAAATGTGGCTCTGGACCATTTCGCATCGTTGAAAAGATAGGCTCAAATACATTCATACTCCAACATCTAACAGCAAGAGAGAATCTCTTCCCCGTAAATGGGCTTATCTTGAAGAAATTCTTTTCATAAGGGAGGTAACCCCTTCTTAAGCTGTACATATTCTTTCGCAAAGTTTTTGATTGTTTTTGCAAATAAAGGTTGTTAATAAGTCTATAATTGGATCGTTTACGATTTAGAAAAATTTCTTAGGAAAATTATTATAAATATTTATTTTGTGTAAATAAGAATTTTAAAGAGATGATCACAGCTTTTTGGATAATTTAAAATAAGATGTTAAACTTTGAAAGATTATTCCAATCATTTGCATGATCTTTGAAAACTTAAAGAGAATGTAAATCATTATAATTTTATTTAAAGGAGAGAAAGGTTATCTATAAAAGTAAAGATTTTTCAATGTCTTGGTACTCAAGAAACTCGAAAATTGTCATCCATTGATTCTTAAGGATAAAACTATTTCACCCTATCCATTTAAGTTGTGATTTTTTAGAATGTAATTCTAAGAAATTTTAATGAAAAATTTAAGAGATAAGAGGTCTCATTATGAGCCGACTTACCATGTTCATAAGGGAGTAATAAAACTAACATTACCAATACCGCATACCAAAAATGTGGTAATGGCTTATAAATATAAGACAAGGGGTCTCATCATGAGCTACTGTTTCACTTAATTATAACTAGTGAATGGCATTGTTATTAATCGGCTACCAAAACCAGAACAATGGCTCTTAAAAATAAAAAATAAGTAAAAGACAAAAACATGAGATAATAGTAATCTTATGAATTTATCTTTAAAAAGTCATAATTTTAGTTGATGGGACAATGAATGGTTAATGGTTTAAAGGTAACCCTTTCGAGACTATGAACACTAAGTAGCAATAGAGGCACTACCTACGCAATAGAGTATATTATAAAACCAAAACTTGAGAAATCCACTTACTTCATTATTAACACCAATCAAAGCTTGAGATAACCCAAAAATGTTTTTATTCTTAAGGAAATTAGAAAGAAATTTGGTGAATGATTTTTATTTCTTTTTTATAGTTAGATTTTATTTAAAATATCCTAAGATAGTTTTCATTATCTTTTAAAATCTTTATTTACTAGAAATATAGTGTTCATTTTATTTTTCGCATAATCGTTTCTTTCAGTTGAATCGCCAATTGTTGTGACTCAGTTAAATATCCCCCTTTTTATTCAATACTAGTAATAATACTAAATAAATGGGACCCTTAGCTAAAAATCCAAAAATCAATTAGATTTGTTTTCCTTTTCAAATAAAACTTTTTATCATAAACTTAGAGAAATCCCTTAGAAATAACCTTAAGAAACACTTAAGTTTATGATAGATTACAATAAAATTGTTCTTTAAACAAAATAAGACATCCATCGCAAAATGGTAGATATCTTTTGTAAAACCGAAATTACATTTTTATGTATAACGCGATCCCAAAAAGCATATACAATAACATATTGGTCACAGACGTATAGCGTTAAAAAAAATGTTAAACGACATCGTTAGCGCTATTTACAAATTTGCGCTTACATATTTGCGATGTGCGCTTTTGCGCTATTTTTCAATTTGTGCTTTTGGCGCTATTTGCAACCGCGATGGTTACGTTTTGTGATATTGCTATATTGCGATATCACAAGCATCACAATGCTCAAATTCATAAAAACGCGTTATTCAAAGAAAATCTTCCCATATATCAAGACCTGTTATGCGCTTTAATGATTGGATTAAATGAATGGATTGTCAAATAATGGTAAATGAGATTTTGTTTTAATTAAAGTCGTTTCACGTTATAATAATATATTTCATTTGCCTTTGCATTTAAAGCTATCTCATCACCTTCTTATGCCATTACCTCATTTAACTCGTAAAACACAGCACGAAGGAGCGAACGTCTATACAAAGCGTTCACGTAACATTATGGGTAAGAAAGAGAAGAGCTCGAATTCTCGAAAATCGCAGAAATGGCTTCACCGTATGCGTACACCGCTTGCAATAAGGATGCCGTATAACCACATGGGAAGGAACGACAATTTTCTTCCGGAAGAAGAAAATCCTCGGGTGATGAAAGTTGCGCGCTAAAGAAAGTTCCAATAATACGTCCGAGGCAACCCTTAAATCGGGCTTGTTCTATTTCTCGATAGAATAGCGGCAAGGCCGAGAATTCTTCCGTATACGTACATGGTGAAATGGGTGCGTACAAAGACCGATATTTCAGACAAAATTTTTAGAACTCCAACTCAAGAGCTAATCAGTCGTTCACTATGGAAGATTTCGAGGCTAATGTATCGCCTGCTTCTGAGCTCTTGTGCGACTTATAATAAGCAATTCATGGAATATTTTTACCGCAGAACATGCGAATTTGTCGAATGCAATACTGTGAGTGGGACCAAAAGAGATGAACCGTTGAAGAAAAATGAACACGGTATGTACAATGACTGGGTTCACTTACCTCTCCCATTGCCAGTCGCCATGTTATGTAGGCTTTTTGGAAAGCCCGACATAAATATGATCTTTCCCGAATGACTCCCTTGCTGAATGTTGTCGTTAATTCTACAAATCGTAGACTCGGGCCAAAATCTTATCTCGATAATTCTGACCACCGCTATTTTTCACTACGGGTCCAAACGCAATGTTTCTTAGCGGATTTATCCGCCTTTTATTTATCCTTCGCTATGTCATGGATGCTATCTATTTTTTTCTCTAAATTCCTCGTGATGGGTTGGCAATGGACTATCCACGATCCTTTGCCTATTCATGTGTACCATAAGGAACCATGGGAGTCTAAATTTGTCCCCCATTTTTACCAAATTTGCCATATGGTGTACGTCGCCATTGTGTCAGTAATATCGCATAATAAGGATGCCCCAAGGTTATCCCTCTTTAAATCGTAGGTCGACATTCTCTCCATCGCAAGATGGTTTTGGAAGAATTTTTCACTTATGTTGGGTTTTTGGAAGTTCTTCTTCCCCCATGTTTTACCCCATATGTTCCGTATAGACTTGTATCTCGGGATATTTCTTATCGTACCTCGTGGCCAAGGAGTGTTTAACAAAGGAATTAAAAGAGAAGAAGAAAGGCATTTGGCCACAATTTCCATAAACCGTGGAAAATTTTTCACCGGTTGATGCTCGTCACGCATTCAAAGAAGTAAGCAACACACATGCTTGCTGTACCGTTCAAATTTTCGAGAAGGTTATTTGACCCAAATAATATTGTTAAGAATTTTACCAATGCAATCGAGTAAGGGAATTTTCCAGGAAATGATCTTTTGATGATATGTCCTCCAAACAAGAAGTTCATTTAAAGAAGTTTTGAGTTCAAAATTTCAAATGCGTTTATCTCCGCAGGAATTCCAGGAATTCAAACTTACAGAGAGAAGACTAACCGGCTATTCCTTTGGAAAATTACGCTCGAACCCGCAAGGGAACAAACTCCTAGTGTTAGTCTTAACGACAACAGTATAAATAAATCCAAGTCAAAACTGAAAGAGAGACCTCTCGAACATTCCAATAGTCTAATGAAAAGGAAGATAAAATTGAAGAATCAACAGCACTCGCGCAATCGAAAGAACTTCCTCAACAACAAATTTTGACTTCTCACGTACAAATCCTCCTCCTACCAATGTACAAGAATGTTTCTACTATTGAACTAGACAAAGAATGGGAAAGCTTTAACCAATTGATTAATGCAGAAGGACAGACAGCGTATCCCCGTACAAACAACCAAAGTTTTGAGCACAGAATAAGTAAAGACAACCACAAGAATCGAGCACATACCTATCACACCTCCTCTCGAAATTGTACTTAATGTAGAGGACATTCCTCCTTCAGATGTATTCTACACCAAATACAAAGCGTAGTGAAGAAACAAAGAGAAAAAAAGAGAAAGTTAGAAGGTGGAATTGCTTCTAAAGCAGAACAACTAGATGTCTTGTGAAGGATCTCCACAGAGCCATCGAGAATCTTCGCAAGTTATCTCAAATGACAGGGGCTTATGCTTCGCAACAATTGACAAAGAATTTGAGATACAACTCTTGTTGAATGAAAAAGAAGAATAGATAAAAGTTCTACAACAACAATTGCACAGGCTGTGCCAATAATGAAGCACAATTGAAACTTGAAGAGTTACAACAAAAACTTCAAGAAATGCAAATAGAACATCAAAAAAGCTTGGCCGATAAAGAAAAACAAATACTCGCATTATCCAAGATCAGCACAAAGATGATCCCTAAGCTTCCCGCAGTTTATTTCTAAACTATCTCTTTAAACAATCAACTACCGCAATAAGAAGAAGTGTTATGCCAAAAGATCTTAAAATGGAATTATTTTTTATTAATAGTGATAAAATCACAAATAATGTCGTAGATTTATGAAATGATTATGATTTAATTAATGAAAATATCAATGATTATTGGTATGTATGTTAAAACAAGAAGAAGGAAGAAAAGCTGGTGCACCAACTATTAATGAAACCATAAAGAAATACTTTTCAATAATCGGGGATGCACAACCGTAAGGGTAGAGAGGGCAAGTAGGAGGAGGCTACAACAATAAACAAGCCTTACTGAGTGTGTAAATGATAATTTTCTGCTGTGCTAATTTGATTTCTTAAACTGCTCGTGGGATATCTCCCAGCTGTGCACATCAACTACAAATTAATGTGAGGCAAAAGTGCGTAAGAAAAGAGAAAAATCAATCCAAGGGATGACAAGATTAAACCTGGACTCTTTACTCTGAAATACTTAGTGAAGCCGCACAACATAGTGCGCTTAATTGTATCATCAATTCTACCGAGAAGATTGCGCCACAGCTTGCCGACTCGTCTTTTCGTACGCTGAAATCAAGCTCTGGCCAACCATCTTCTCAAAACTATGCTAGATGCCTGCAAGTTTAAAGATCAAGTTCATAAATAGTTAGTTAATAGTCTTTATTTTTAGATTTAGTTTTAATTTTACTATATTTTAGCCTAGGAAAAGGACTACCATTAAACCGAATCCTAAATTTTTGTGGCCGACTATTTTTAGATCTAGCTATAGTATTTAAACCCTTCTCATGCATTTAGAAGGGTCCTGGATTTTAATATTTTTGAATTTGAGATTACATTGCATCTGAATTATATTTTTTTAAAAGGACTCACATTTGGTGATTTTTATGCGGAATTATCTTTAAAGTGTTTATCACCTTGGATTTGATTTTGCATCGTAATTACCGGGATTAGAGTATTGATCTATTTGAAAGTCTTCAACATGAATAAGGTATTTCTATCTATTCACTCGTTGATTTCTTTTGTCTTATGATATTCGCTTTAAAATTTGCTATCATTTACGTATATTTGTTTTCATAACGTTTTCTTTATATATATCATTTTTTAGTATAATTGAAATGTTATCTTTCATAAGTATATGTAGATGATATATTATGATGAATGCAATATGTTAATACAACTCGTTTAATTTCTTAAACAGCAGTTATCTTTATTTGTTGCACATTTCAATTTAAATGATAATACATTTTTATGGTTATTGTTAAATTGGAATAATCTTGTTGTATTCATATAATTGCCCTAAGTTAGTGTTAGGAATTTCTTTACCAAATATTTAGTTTAAATTAGATAGTTTTATCTTCAAATAATTTAGTCCCACTTTCACTCATCCAAATCAACCCATCACCAACCCATTAGTTATAAGGAAACTGTCCTTTAAATCCAAATTTTAGCTACCATACCAAATGCAGGTGCTGAGTCATTCTGTCCCGACCGGTGGTTTTCCCCAATGTTTGAAGCAAGAGATTTTCTAGGCTTCTGCTGTGCCCATGAAGGGAAAGACAAACCATACTAAATTCCCAATCCTTGTGGATAGTACCTTCCATTGTACACAACAAGCTTGGCTACGATACTTATCATGTTCAATATTTGGATGAGAATATGGACTCTCTTCCGTCAATGGCCAAGATCTTAAACGTTATTTTCAATAGCAATTTAGGGGTACATATTTATTTTTGTATTTTTTTTTTGTTTCATTCATGTCATGTTGTGTCCTTTTTACGTCTTATATCTTATTAAGTTCCGTAAATAAAACCTTGTTTGAAAGAGTTTTTCTTGGTTGTAATGAATGTGGTCAATTTTTAAAATGGATTTGTGACAAAACAACACTGTTAACTTCCAATCCCTCTTCCTTATATTGGTTTTATATGTTTAATTTCAATGATGTCTCAATGGAAAATATGATCCATTCAAATGGAGAGATTCGAGTAGAAAAATGGCACCCGTATCCATTTTAGGATATTCATTCTTGGACACGTATTATAATTGAATGGTGTTTCACATGTTCTTCCGCAGTAGAGAAGTGACCCTACAACACGAAAAATTAGAAATACATGAAAAAGCATGATTGCAATCACATTTTTCATGTATTTCTCACTTTTGCGTAGCAAGGTCCATCAAAAAGTATTAAAAATGGGTACCCCTAGATGAGGAATCCAATTCTACATCCAACGAGTGTTCCCGATCGAAATTCTGAGTCAACCCATATGGAGATAAGTTGAAAATACGAGTTGAAAAATTAGTTTTTTCTTTTTTTCCCCCCAAAATTTGGATGATGTAATCTAATTTTATTTTACTATTTCCACTATTATTTTATAATTTTAGAGGCCCATTTTATACCTCAAAATTCCCCTAATGCTCCCCGCAACTGTTTAATCGAAATCATAGTGAGGAAGACTTCGTCACTACATCATTGTCTCCTCAACCGGCCAATCTTGTCTTCCTATTCCCATCATTTCACATCGTGTAGCCATAGTCACTAGAACCTCATCACCGCTTCTTGAAATGCACATTGTGCAATCCCTAAGCCTCCTCCTCATTTTTATATTTTTCTCTCACCAATTAGTGTCAAGAAGAACACACTATAGACTAGGATATTTCTCAAACCGATGTCATCCTTGCCAAGTGAGGAATTCCATCCGTAGGTACTATTACCTTGACATGGAAGGATGATGCTTAAGGACAATGTGCTTAGGAGATTATTTAAGAAGACACTGGAAGCTGGAGATACAAAGAGATCATCAAGATGAAAGGACACTATATCATGACATAAGATTGAAGATCAAAATCACTTGAAAGACTCTATATCAATCAACCCTCGAGGATGAAGATGAAGTACACAAGACTTATCATGAATATTCAAAGATAGCAACAATAAGAGAAGCTTGACATTGACATCACCATGAATTTTCTTACTGCTGGTTCCAAAGTCATGCCTTTGCCCAAGTGTCACCTCAAGAGTCATATGAGTCACTTCATTTGCCATCATTTTTGGATATAATGTACTACTTTTCAAAAAAAAAAAAAAATGAGAAAATTTAAAGTGTGGAAGTGCAAAGGCCACTCATATAATGTGAAAAGTCATGTAGAAGTCAAAGGGTCTCATGGGAATTCAAAAAGTCACATGGAGTTAAAGATTCAAGTGAGAGAGAGCTCAAAGGGCTCACAGTGGAGAGTCACCTCATTTGTTATATATTCATCCTCGTAGCTCAAGAAATGGAGTTTTCACCTTACCTTCAAGCTAGGTATTAAGGAGATAAGATTAGGTTTTGAGAAGAAAGTAGTTTCTTAACATTCCACTATTGAACCAATGTCATGTAATTATAATGGTGTATTTTGGAACTCTCACTCAATAATTTTAAAGCTCTTAGAGCCAAAGATACTTTTCATGCATACGTCGTGAATGATTTTAGACTATTCTTTCATTGTTGCCATGGTATGATTATGTAAACATACATACTAATGAAAATGAACCATTTTTTTTGGCTTTATCATTCATCTTTGAATCATGTGTCTTTTTTATTTAAGGATTTTTTATTCTTTGTAAACTATTTCGCAAGATTACTAATCTATTTGACATTTATGCATGTGTCTTTACTAGGAGAACATATTACTTTATTTTAAAGACTCACTTGATGAACCCCCGGACTAAACCCGGGAGGGGGGGCTGAACTGCCGTTTAGTCCATTCATATTAAAATTATTTTATTAAACTCATTAACAAAACCATTACATGAAACTTAATAAACAATGATCAACAAACCGAATATGTGGAACAACAAGTAGTTACAGACTAACACATCACATCAACACATAATACACCATGGACACCAGACATATGGAAACCCATATGAGAAAACCACACCTACACATAGATGCAAAGGCAAGCTCCTACTCCTTACTGGGATTCATTTTAGTGTATTCTCCAACCTATAGGAGGTCACAGTTCAAATTTCTGCAAGGCACAACATGTGAAGCCCTAAAATCCCATGTTTTTTTTTTTTTGTAGGCTACTACCTATTGTGAGGCTCCTACCTCAACTCCAACTCAACATTTTACTTAAGATAAAATTGAAAGATACCACAATCCCCCCACAACATGAAAACAATATGTTGATTTACCTGCTATAAACTCGCATAACTCCATCTTTAATTCTCATTTCTTCTCCCTTCAACACTTCACATCATCTTCATATGTGCATAATATCTCAATCATCTCTCTTACATTCTCACCAATAACATCTCTATAAAATCCAAAATGACATCTTTTGTAGAGATAGTTTGATGGTTGTTTGTATTCCCACATAGGAATAGGAATAGAATAGGCTTGACTTGCCTTCCATTCATTCATTTCCACACACTTCACATCTTCAATATGAGTCCAATAAAAATACATAAATAATCCAATGTGTACCGCCACATGTAATTATTGAATGGATAAACTTAATGCCAACATCAAATAACAATGTATATCATTAATGTATCACAACACCCAAATTTTAATGCATGTTTTTCTTTTCCTTGGAGTCGTGCATTTGCCTTAGAGACTTGCCTTGAATCATGCAACAATTTAGCTCAATAAACAATTTCACATTAAAACTTCAATGTATCAGCTTCATTGCCCTTGTCTTCTTCACGTGCTATTCGTTTATATCTTTTGTTGATCCTGACCGCTCCTTTTTCCATCAATGACAATATTTCCAATAGTCTCCCCTTTGGCATTGATGGTAGACATCCTCCCCTTTCTATTCTAAGAAATGTCTCTCTTTCCACTCACTCTCCCCTTCGACATCAATGGCGAGGGGGTTACACATTGTCTTCGTAGCCCGAAGAAAGTTTCTCTGAGTGTACCTTCCATAATTTCATTATTTCTCAAGTTTTCCCCATAAACATTGTTCAATTTTTCACGAATGAATTCCACTTCATATGGCTTGTTAGGTTGCCCTGCATTGAATAAGTGTCATTTGAGGATGAAAACTACTTCAAAATGATTACAATTCCCATATGGTAATGTTGGGAGAACACTTTGTAAAGTATTTCATTATTGGATTTGTAAGTTTTATGAAAGTATGTTGGAATATAAGAGGCATTACAATAATAACACCTAATTCTTCAAAAGGAACGCTCGGAATATAGTAATGCCTTATAATAATAACCCCGCAATATTATCACTACATGTTAGAATTAATGTTAGAAATGAAAACCTTTGTTGGTAATAACATGTTAACACTACAACAAGAATGAATTGGCAATGCTTCTAGAGTTTTTATTAATGCTACTCCATTCCTTCATGTGCTGTAATGTATGAATCAAAATCTCCAACCCTATTCACCTGCACTAGTAGGAAAGAATACTTACCTCAATTCCCAATAATGAATTACCTATCAAATAAATTCTCATGCACCACAGATAAAAGAAACACAAAATATAACCGCATGTGAATTCCACTCATCATTAAATCAGCCCATGGTTTATAAATAACCTGCATCAATATTAAATTAGCTCATGCTTATATAAAAACAATTAATGATCATCATCAAATCAGCCCATAGTTTATAGCAACAACTCATGGTTTTTGATAACTATTTTCTAAAACCAAACCTATTACCAAACCAATCAACACATGGCTTAGAACTATGTACTCCTCCTCCAAACCATTCATTGTTTGCTAAACTCCAATAACCATTGGTAGCCACATTTATTATACGCTCACTTTAATGTGAAGGCTACATTATACAATAAACGTTTAACATTGTTAACATATTAATATTGCCACCGTAATCAAGAACTACATGAGAGTTAATTGTTTTTGAACATTTTGTAACCCTCATAGAAAACCAATAGTAAAAAATGTAGCACCACCATTCTCAATAATAAGTTGCGCCATCACATAATATCACTATTGTTCCCGAATGGATTGTGTTAATTATCGATAAGAGAATTATGAGCCGGGAGTGTTTTCATGAGGAGTTGACCCTAGATAAAAAAGAATATCTCCGGGAAAATATTTTCACCGTAATTCTAATATACTATAGCTTCAAATCATTCTCATAAGAACACCGAAAGAAATTTTAAAACTGAAATCCAAGCTCCTCGTAATATCATACCCCAAACTTTTGGGTGAGGCCATGCCTGTCAACGATTATAGAGTATTGGATAAGCATTGCAATGATCATCGACCAACACCACCAAAAGGATCTAAACATGATTGTTAGTTTTGTTGTGCTAATATAATTTCGTAGATTAAATAAAATTTTCTTTGGTTTTCTTATCCATTGAGAGTTTATCTATGAGCATGATTGTTTAATCATTAAAATTTCTATGTGAAATTTAGTGTGTTTTATGTAGTTTAAAATATAGAAAATTATACTTGAACCACAACAAATAATTACACAACAAGCACAAATAACAGAGCTCAATACACAAGTTTTTTGATGAAAAAGAGTTCGCCTCTCAAGCAGCATCTCTCTCGGGTCCAACATAGTGTGGGCGTTTGTATTAGCTTCAAATGTGAAAAATGTTTGTTTAAAGTCTCTTACCGCTCTCGCAACCCGCTCCAATGGCTTAAAACATCAACATCTACTAGAAATGACTCTTTCTCGAGCTCATTTTGGTCAAAATTTGCATGAGTTATGACAAAAAAAGTTTTCCTAGTATTTCTCCCGTAAAACTAGAGTTTCGCCAGTTAACATGGCTATTTTTGGAAATTCCGCTTAAAAGGCACTCCACTATCTTCGCTATTCTTTTAATCTCGTCATTAATTAAAGATAATCCCAATTTATATTTAAGATAAGCTACTTGGGTCATTAGGCGAAAGCGAGCTTTTTAACTAGTCTTGACACCAGCACTAATCCGCATTTAACAAATGTTGAAGCGCTAATACACAAATAAAACCCCAGCTAGTCGCATTCTTTAGCACTCGGTTCTTTATGGTTGAATACATGGGAGGGCGCTGGCATGAGGTGTTGGCCCCCTTCGAACCCCCATTTTTGGCAATCGTAGTCTTTAACTAGTAGCGAAGATGTATATGTAAGCAGACCCATGGTATAGGAGAGGTGGTAACGCGTTCTTATCACAAAAGGGTCCGGAGCCCGACGCCGACCCCCGCCATAACATTTTTTTTTCAAACATATTTGTTGATCTTGGCCAATAGTTAGCCTCTCCACCATAATAGTCTTCGGCCGCCTGTACTGCAATGTAGAACGCTCCAAGTATATGAAGTCTTCCCGTAAGGTTCCGATACTCTCTAGGTTAATATATATATGTGTGTGTGTGTGTGTTTCCACCTCAATGTTTCAAACTAATATGAAACATTGCATGCCTAATGCATATCGAATCACATCCTACTCATGCCATGGTGGGGTTTTTGGCATGCCACGTGCCATTCCCCTGGCTCCAAAACCTCCATAATAAGATTCGAAGTCATTAAATAAAGTTTCAACTTAAGAAATGGAGGACAAATTAAAATTCCTAAACAAACCTTGAAAATCTAAATATGCCACTTGTCACTAGCGGTGTCCTGAGAATATACCCCGTGAAGTCGACCGGACTCTTGCCACATCATCCATGTACCGTTCGCTAATTTTTTTCGCTCTCCTCGTTCGGGAAAATGGAACAAGAGACCCACTCCCTCATATGAACTCATAATTTGATGAAACAAGTTGTGTTGGAATCTTGGAGACGAGCGAGGGTGTTTAGGTTCGAAGCATTTTTGAGCACTTTCAATTTTGAGCTAAAAACTGAGCCTAGATCATTCCTCCCCACTGAAGCTTTTGGACCCAAAATATACCATCAATTGTTCAACAACCGAGCGACAAATTTCACTCTTCCAATCTCCAACCATTTGCCTTCTAATGATTTTTGACCCTTGAGTCCTAATCTAAGGTATTCAACATTCCCTCTTCTTAAAGTTTTTGATTTTCCTATTAAGTATGAGACTATTGATGGCAACTTCCTTTGATTGATGAACGAGGGAGAGCATGTTCCAATCGCCATCAATAGATTATTAAGAAGATGATTACTTGGATGTAGAATCATCTATTGATGAAGGCGAACATGATCTCCTTGATCATCAATCAAAGGAAGCTCAAACAATCTCAAATTCTCAACATTAACGAAAGAATAAATTTGCATATAAGGAGGAAAATCTAGCTTCTTGAATGCATTTGTACCACACCTTTTCAAGAATTTTTAAATGGACCATAATAAATTGGTTTGATCTTTTTACCTTCCCCCTTGCAATATTTTTTTGCTTATATACAACCAAAAAAATTCATCACCAACTTCAAATTTGTGATCAACCTAATGTCCGTAATGCTTCTCGTAGCTGTATTGACTTTTCAAGTTACTCGTACGTTGTGATGTATCAATTTTCTCAATAACTTCCTTGCCTTATATATGTCACTATGTCCATCTATAGAAACATCTTTCTCAAAGATGAAATCCAATTTCCACGCATCTTCGAAAATAACCATAACATGCCTCAAATGGTGATGTGTTTGTGGAAGAATGTTTTTCCCCGTTGTATGTTGTTGGAGCCTAGTGGCAACCGTTCATCCCACAAATTGGGATGCTTGTTGCAGAACTCTCTTAAGAATATGAATAATGGTCATATTCGCCACCTCTCATGGACTCATCTTGCCAAGGAAATTTTGTGCCTTCTTCAACTTTTATGCCCACTATGTCCCATAATTTTCGACCAAAAATTTCAACAAATTTAGAATCTCATCACTTACAATAGGTTATAGTGGAAGACCAAATGGACCCAAAATTTTGAAAAAGATTAGCGGTTTTTTCAATCAGAAGTGCTTTTACATGACATCAAAATGCATTTTTTTGAACCTATCTACCACAACATATAAATAATCGTTAAACCTTCCTGACATAGAAGAATTTGTTTCTACAAAATCCATCGTAGATACTCTGGCGTACGAAGTAACCGTAAGTGGAGGCATAATCTAAGTTTTCTATTTATAGGCTTACTTTTTTCACATAAAGAAAATCCTCTAATAAACAATATACCATCAATCATGCGTAAGTACAATAGTACTCTTTGGAGATTCGCTACCGTCTCGTCACACCCTGTACTGTGTCTTCGCAATCATTGATGTGTGTGCCTCCCTTAGTGATATTGTTTTTTCTCCTGCTGGAATACATACTTGCCTCAAGTGATACAAAAACTTTATGCATGGGATAATTCCAACTCTTCATTTTGGCATTTCTTTGACTCAAACTCTCCACATCCTAAAAATCACTATCATTTGCATATTGTTCAATGTAACTTTTAATGCATAATGGAATTGTGTTTGAGCATAATAACAAATTTACAATAGGGCCTAACAGAGCATATCAACTACCTTATTGTATCTTCTTTTTAAATTTGATAAACAAATGAAATTGTTGAAGCAAATCCCATCCATCTAAAATGTCTTGATTGCTACAGCCTTGACAATGATTGTAAGTACTAATGGTCAATGGTCGGTATGGATAATGGTCTTTTCCCCCATCAAGTAACAAGCCCATTTCTTTACACTTTTTTACCAATGCATATAAATCTTTATCATAGGTGGCATATTTAGTCATGTACCCATTAAAAATTTTAGAATGAAAAAGAGATAGCTACCATGTCAAGCAAGCACCTGCCACTACAAGACAATCACTCTCGCATCTAGCCTGATCCTAAACAGCTAAGATCCGGGAAGTGCTAAAACCGTGCTGAACTTATTTTTTTCTTCAAAGCATCAAATGTTTTTTGTTGTACATCTCTCAATGGAATTTCTTCCAACCTCTGTCACGGCATTTAATAGAGCTTAATGGAGGAAAATTAGCACAAATTTCCTCCAAGACCTGGCCGCCCCTAAGAAGCTTCTTACATAACTGTATTGGGCTGTTACCAGAATGACCCTCTCACTTTGAAGGATTAATCTACAACCTACCTCCTCCAACAATGTGTCCCAACACACCAATGAAGTCTTACCAAACTTGCACTTTGACATCTTTAGAAATACCTATTTTTTTCAAGACATCAAATACCTTGTTCACATGCATGACATGTTCTTCTCTTGACTTGTTGAATATAAGTATGTCATCTAAGTAAAAAATGACAAAGTCATCCGTAAATTGTCTAAAAGATCATTCATGACTTCAAGAAAGTATTTGGTGCATTTGTTAAGCCAAAATGGTACAACTAACCACTCATATACCCTCATGGGTTTTTTTGAAAGCAATTTTCCAAATGTCCTCTAACTATTACAACTTGATGATAACCAATTTCATTAGCTCCAACTTAATAACACTTTGCATTCTTTAATTGATCAAGAAAATCATCAATGCATGGGAGTGGGTAGTGATTTTTTACCAGATTTATTCAAAAGGTACGGTAAAATTGATACACATGCACCTAGTCCTGGCCCTTGGAAAACTAAAACTACGGTGAACCACACAGAAGTAGATGGGAGTATGATACCTTTGTTCAAAAATTCTTGGATTTTCTTCTTGATTTCCAAACTATCCATAATTGACATGTGATACATACCAATGTTTGGAAGTGGAACATCCTGCAACAAATCTCATGCGTAATTCCCCTCTTAGGTGGTAACCTCTTCGTTCTTGAAACATCTCACCATGCCGTACTTACCACATCAAACAAATCAGATTTCAATTTATTACCTGCATCCATCAAAAAGATTCATAGTCAACATCATCCTATTTCTTGATCATGAGAAGCACAAAATTTTTACTTGCATTTACTAGCCTCTTCATTTTCCCCGCATTAACTAAAGAAATGTCTGGGCTTATTACGATAAGCTCACAATATACTCCCACCCATCCTCGATCAAACATATTTGTTCTCATGGTGATAAAACACTTTTTTTCCGGTCATATAAATATGGACTTCCAAGATAATCCTAGAAATGTCAATAGGAACCACATCTAAATTCCGACTTCCCTCAAAACGTTTGTAGTAATAGAAAATCTATATATGCATTTCCTCGCAACTTGTAAATTTGCATTCTTAACTATCCAACCCAAAGGGTATGGTTTATGATGTGGTACAGCTTTCAAGGTTAAGATTTTTGACTAAGTCTTCTCAAATCAAGTTTGCTTGTGACCGTATCAAATAATGCATCAATATTTGTATGATTAGAAATCACCTCTAACATAAATACCCTATCCTTATGTTTTCATTTGGAGTGTTGTTGTGACTGTTTGAGGAACTAGAAATTTTTGCGGGTTTCCTTTCTTCTCATAACCATGGAAACTATCTTGGTTTCATCTCCTCAATTGGATCCAAGATCTGCTGTAGTGGTGTAATTTTTTGTTTCCTTGTTATTTGGTTCCTTTGGCATTAATTCCGTATGTAATTTCCAAACAATGGGCTTCATCATGCCCCTCTTTGGAACAATGTTTGCATGTATTTTTCTCCCTTATTTCTTGATACTTGCATTCTTTCCTCTAATTTTCTCCCTTCTCTTTTTCCCTTACCCTTGAATGTATTCTTTACTACCCTCTTCGTAGAATGTTTTTCCCTCGTTTCAAGATGTGTGGCTTGCACACATACTT
The DNA here is from genome assembly GCA_034641835.2 of Pinus albicaulis. NCBI lineage: Eukaryota > Viridiplantae > Streptophyta > Pinopsida > Pinales > Pinaceae > Pinus > Pinus albicaulis. The sequence continues at coordinate 145,937,559 of CM076571.1, forward strand.
CATCTAATTTTTTTCAGATTAAACATAAGGATAATATGTTTCAAGTAGGAATGTAAGCCTCCTATATATTTCAAGAGTGTATCTTGTGAATTCAAGTTTACTTCCCTAGCAACAAATCCCTCTTTCTAAACTCTGAGTGTGCTCTTGAATAGTTTGCCTTTGAGTCGCCTAAAGTTTTGCTAACTCATAATTTATTTTTGCATATAGGCCAATGGATAAAACTGTCTTTCAATGGAATAAATGAATTAAACCCAAGAAATGGAAATCATACCATTTCCTTCTTGTGTCTTTTCCTCCCCACCAAACTATTGTTTCTCCTTCTAGCCTTAATGAAGTCAACCGGATCCCGACATTACTCTCAGAGATTTTGAATTCTACAAAATATACTTCCAATCGATGAATCCAATTGTCTAGTCAAACATTAGCTTCTCCATTGTATGTGGGAATTTTAAACTTGATGTCCAACTTGAGTAATGAAGTATTTTCTTTTGCATATTGGAATGAGTGTGGGTATGATTTTTTGTAGTGATGTGGAAGATGAAGATGTTGATGAAGGTTAGGAAGATGAGGATGGTGGAGATGGAGGTGGCTTTCCTCCACTACTTTTTGAGCTCTTCTCTTCATCCTTATTACCGTTTGAAGATCTTTCTCCATGTGGAGGCTTTGAACCTTCTCTAGATTTTTCTAAATGAATGCTTCATAAATGACTTTAACCATTATTTGCATATCTTTGAATTCTATCTAATGTCCTCTTCTTCGAATTTTCATGAGTCTCTTCATAGCCCTCGACATTTTGGCTTTCGATTCAAGCTCAAATTTCTCCATAGCCTTGTACCTCTTCAATCACTTCTTGTACCTCTTGCACACCCTTACCTCTTCAATCTCAACCGATGGAGATGGAATTCCCCCAGGTGCTTCAAGTATTGTTTTGAGTGGTTCTTCGGGTGAGGATGATGCCTTCTCAACCTTCTTCCTTCTTTTCCTAAGCTTAGGACTGTTAGCTACCAATAGCTTCTCCATTCTCCTCTCTAATGTCAACCTTGTAAGCATCATAAAAATTGCACTATTAAAACCCTTCAAGAAAAACAAAAAAGAAACCTTGTACTTCCGATACCAACTTGATTTGAAACATTGTTATTTTTTGTTGTGCTAATATCGCCATAATTAAATAAATGTTTCTTTGGTTCGCTATCCATTGATATTTTATTCATGATTATGTGATTTTTTAGTCATTAAAATCGGTGAAATTTAGTGTTTTTTTATGAATTCAAAATAATAGTAATAAATACTTGGAACAAAAACAAATAAGTACAATAACAAGCACAAATAACAGCTTAATACACAAGTTTCGATGAAGGAGTTCACCCTCTTGGGCTACATCTCCTTGGTCCAACTCAGTATACCTTTTTTATTAGCTTCAAATGTGGAAAATGCTTGTTTAACATCTCCCCGTTTCCTCCGCAACCTGCTCCAACGGCTTCAAAACATCAAAATATGTCGAAATGACTCTTTTTGAGCTCATTTTGGTCGAAAATTGCATGATTTACTTATTAAAAAAACAAGTTTTCCTAATATATCTCCTCTTAAAAATGGAGTTTCGCGAGTTAACATGGCTATTTTTGGAAATTACGCCCAAAAATGTTCCTCCGTTATCTCCGCCGTTGTATTAATATATCATTAATTAAATATAAGAACACTTATATTTAATATTTAACCACACTTTAAAATAGCGTAAAGCACAATTTTAAAATAATCTCGCATTAGTTAATACATAATCCGCATTTAATACAATTTTTTAAGCGCTAATACACAATTTAAAAAAATTCTATCGCTGAATTCCTTTAGCACCTCGGTTCTCCGCGCTGAACACATGGAGGGGGTTGGCCCGAGGGGCTAGCCCCCCTCCTCAACCCCCATTCCCTGCACCTCGTATTCTTTAACATGTAGCAGAGAGGTATAAGTGTTAAGACCCATGGTATGCCAGAGAGGTGGTAACCGCCCCGCTTGGTGGGAGATAGGTCTTGAGTTCGACCTTGACCCTTGTTGCAACATTTTTTTCTTTTCAAACATGTTTTTCGACTCGCCAAATAGTTATTATCCCTCCACCATAATAAGCCTCCCGCCATTTGCAATGTAGAACACCTCCAAGTAAGTGAATTCGGCTTGCATAAGGTTTGATAATTAGGTTACTATATGTGTGTGTGTGTGTGTGTGTGTGTGTGTGTGTTCTCACCATAATGTTTCGACCTTAATATAAAACATGCCATGCCCAATGCATATCTAATTCCATCCTACCATGCCATGGGGGGGGGGGGGTACGGCATGCCACATGGCCCTTCCCCATTTGCTCCAAAAATCATCCATATAATAAGATAATGAGCTACTAAAATAAAGTTTCCAACTTAAGAAATTGAGGAAAATTCAACTTCCCATGGAAACCTTGAAAATCAAGATGACACTGTCACGTTGTCACCGGCTAAAAATGGAGAATATACCGTGAAGTCGAATTTGACTTTCCACATCATCCGTACCTATTCTCGCTCTATTTTTTTCCCGATCAGAAAGAAAACAATAGACCACTCCCCATACGAACTTGGAATTTTATGAAATGATTCAGATTAACTTGAAATATGATCTCTATCCAGCGTCAGGTTTGAAGAATTTCTCGAGCACTTTCAATTTTGAGCTAAAAACTAAGCCTTAGATCAACTAGGCACATGAGTAATTTCCAGCCGAGACAAATATCAACAACGCCGGTGCACATGTAAATGCAAAGAATTTGGTTCATCAAATGAACTTTTTGCTATAGAAGCAAAGAGCTAGTGATGACATATCAAATAAATTAGTACCCATAAAGACCATAATGCAACTTTCTAGGCAAAAAAGCATTCAAAGTGGATTTTGACTTATATAGCCATTGTAAAGTAGTGTGAACAATTGTTTCATGTATGTTGGAAAGGAGTTATATTTTCACCTTCAATTGTGCATCCGAAGAAAGAGGGTAATTTTCCCTGCCAATATAAAAATGAAACGTAGTGTCGACCAAATGTTGAGGGAATTGTTGCATGATCCGGGTGGCGATGAGGGGTTTATGAAGAATTCAGAAGGGTGTCACATGAGCGAACTAGCCGGGATTGTTTCCTCTTGTCCTTCATTCCCATGCCTACGCCTACGCAGATGCCGAATTACCCATATTTTCTTATTTTGCTTCTTATTAAGAAGTATAGCGAATGCTTGGATATTCTTAAAGGAACCCATGCATATCCTGTCCTTATTCTTTTGACTAGTGTATGTTCGTTGTTTACTTATGTACTCGAGGATATCTCGCTAAACCAAGAGTACCATTGTCGACATGAATTAATGTAATATACATCGCCGCGCATAATATAACATTACGCCGCCACCATAACGCCGATGTTTTTTTTTTTTTGTTGCTATCACCGTAACGTATCATTGTCCACCGCCGTTTTTATCTTATCTCCGTTCGTTTCTCCGTCGAACAACCGTCCATTTCTATTATCAACGCCACTACCATTTTTATCTATCTTTGTGCGTTTCTCTATCAAATTAATCGTCCATTTCTATTATCAATGCCGTGAATTTCTTCATATTTAACACCGTCCATTTCTATTATCACGTTGTGCTATATATAATCTCGTCTAAAACTATTATTAATTACATCTCCATGTGTTTCTCTCATTGCATCGCCATACGCTTAAAAAAAAAACATCGTTTTGCATCCCATGCCATTACAAACACAATGTCGCAATCATATTTATCGGGTGAATATTGTAATGCCATATTATAACATATTTTCCTCGTTGAGATCTAATTCCATATCAAATCATATGCGTCAAAAGGAAAAATAAAATTCTTGCTCTCGATTACGCTCGCTCCATAACCTCTTTACGCATCCTCTCGACAGTATAACGTCGACATTAGTTAACGCTCGTCGTTATTAATACACTAATACCAATAATGCTCATTTTATGACCATCTTTATATTGTATATTTATGTTACTATTGCATTTATCAAATGGCATGACATCCGTAACACATCTTTCTCGAAATAACTCTCTCCAATTGTAACGTTTGGAAGTTCTAGCATTCTCCAATACGGCCGCCAATCAAGAATTAACCCTATTCAAACCTTTGAATGTTATCTCTCCAAACTACAACCTTTCCGATCGTATATTGTATTATCTTGAGACTTACAAAATAATAATTCATTATCGCTTCCAATATATTTATTCCTCCTCGTCCAAAATATGTGATAACTATGTAACATAATGCATGCCACCCACTATAATATCAATTTTTTTTTTTTAACTCACACCTATTGTTGCCATTTGGTTATCTCGCTTCAATAAAAAAATTTAATCATGCTCTAGTATAGAAGATACACCATCAATGTCATTAAACCAAATAATTGCTAACCATTTAAGTAATCCGTAGAGATGGAAAAGTGTGACTCGACCACATGATGGAGTAATATATTTCCAATCCATAATTAATTCTCCGGGAAACTATGCACCGACATTTGGTATATTTTCCGTACAAGACTGCTAGTTGTTGGAAATATAGAGGCATTTATGAAACCACTAATACTACCTCAAAGTCTTAGATATCAATATCATACATTTGCTTTGATTTTATTCTTTCTTATTCAACTCTAGTAACGTATACTTCATTTTACCCGGAATTTTTGGCTTTTTTCACACTTGCTCAGAGTGTTTAGGTTCGAAATCCTCTGATTAAGTAACGTATCTTGTAGAAATTACAAACTAGCAGATTTCTTAATGCTTCGCAAAGGTTATAACACCTTCTATGTTTCATTTCTCATATCCATAGGTAACACATATGAATATGATTTGGCATATTATAAAACACTTTATCATTGTAATTAAAAATGTATGGCATTTATCTACCATCCGTAAATCACCCCGGTTTTGCTTTCAACGAAAGAGTGGAAAAAAATGTAGATAATGTGGACCCAAAATTTAAATCGAAGAAAAATGTGTTTTCCCCAAAAAAAATGCTCATTGTCTTATGTCCTCATTACCTTCTAATTCCTCCTCATCACTAAAACATTAATGGTTGAATTGTCCATTTACTTCTTTCCATTGGTTCATTATTTCTTTCATCCATATTTATTATTACAAAGTCGTGCTTTACCCGTTGTGCTTTGTGGAAAGAAAATATTTCTCTACAAGATTAGCTCAAATCAAACATTACGTAACGGACCTCAAGCCAAAGTGGAGAATAGTCAATCTCTTTTCTTTCATCTTTCCCTTTAGGTAGATAGAACACCAGCTCAGCAAGATGTCACAAATGGAGTCGATGGAGACAAAACATAAGAGCACCATCCCACTTCGCCGAGGATAGAAGGCATTGCGTATTATCCTTCGAAGACATTATCGGGTTTTCTCCCATGAAATGGATTTTATTTTAATCATTGACATATTTTCCTTTGCTTATGACCTGCCATTTTCCATATAGTTCCTCCGAGATATTGGCTTGAAGCGCAGGGGGATATTGTATGAAGGTAAATATCATTTTTTGTTTTTCTAACGTTTCCACTTGAGACATAATGTTTTCCTCGTTAATAATGCTTGTTACTACGGAACCCATTCACTATCCAATCCTTCGATTTCTCCCCACATGGCGCCAATGCTCTTTGCTTCCAATTCTATCGTGTAGGATATGTCTCCGGCCATAATGACTTCATAAAAGATTTTCTTATCTTTTGTAACTTCTATAATTGTCCCAATCTACTCTTTTAATGTTTATCATGCTTGCTCCCAAGTGCCAATGAAAGGTGGGGCTCCATCCATTCCGTTCCTAATTGAGATTTTTGGGGTTACCAATTTCTTATACACTCGCCCATCTATATTGGTTTTAGAAAAGGAGGAATTTCACAACAACCAAAATTTGTTTCTATATGTTGTGAAAATATACATTATACCCAATTTCTTTGTCATACCGTGTAGACTCGTTATGTTTGGCTAAAGTTCAATGCATAACTTATCTTCTTCAATTGATTATCTTTATCAAGACATTATTGTTGTTTCTTTCTTATAGTATTTCAAATAAGAGAGAAAATCATGATGTTACCTCTCCCCTTGTATTGATGTCGCTTTAATACCGAATAAATGACTTCCTTACTTCATAAAGAAGCTCCCAAATGAAGCTAGGTTACTAGCTATTCATTATCTCTCTTTTCCTCTTCCACACTTTAGTAAGTTGTTGTCTATTGTCTCTCGTTTTCCTTTTGTCACATTGTTTGGTTTTCTGGTAGTGTACATATTTTTTTAGGATTCTTTAGGGTATGTGACAAATTCTAGTCTTTGGCTATGTAGTTCGGATTATTACGCTTATAACAGCTCATGTCATCTACAAAATGTTTTTATTTTCTATTTTTCATTTCAACATGTTTGCAATCACTAACTCTGGTGTCCAAATGGTTAGTAGAAGAAATAATAGCCATAGAAGATATTTATGTACCCGATGACATATGATTTTATAGTAGATAGAGGTCTCCTTCGATTGCTTACTTGAGGTAGCTTCTTTGTCTACTACATCTCTTGGCCGAGATAATATTTGGTTTGGTTTCTTCAATAGTTTGTTGTTGTATGGCCAAGTTTATGGCAATGGAGGTATGCGACATTGCCTCTTCTCAATTCTCTTTGTGCTTCATATCATCATATCTAAGATTAGATTGCACTTTCTTCAATCCATTTTTTTCATCTTGATTGTGTTCCTTTCCTTTGTTTGTCTCCTTGTTAACCACACCGCTTGTCTCATCTTTTACATGTGTTTTCAACATCGTGGTGTCCTCTTGAAAAGATGATTTTTTTGATTTCTTGATGGAGATATTTTGTTCTTCTAACCTTATATATAATATGTTCTTTTTAATTAGCTCAAGTTTAGTTGAAACAATCTCTAGCATCTAATATCTCACAATGTACCTCTTTTCCCCTTTAGCCAATTATTCATCATCACCTTTATTCTCCTTGCTTCTTCAAGTTTTGTCCTTAGACTAATGATTTCTTCTTGTATTCATGTTATCTTTCATCACATATCTGCACTACCTATTCAAATCTTTGTTTTCATTATTCAATCTTCCTATTTCAATCAAAAACAAGGTCAAGTTTGGCATGTTCTTCAACAATAGTTTCTTTGTGGAAATCACGTCCATTCACACTAAAGTGTGCACCTCATTCGATCAACGTTTTCCTTTTGAAAGGGTTTTTTTTACTTCTTGTTTATCTTCTCCTTATTAACAATGCAACCACTAATGTCTCCTTCATGCATGAAATGAAATCTATTCCATATTTCTTTTTGCGTGTTATATCCAACACCGTATCACATCCTTGTTATGAAGACTCGCTATACATTACACATTTTACCTTGGCATTCCACTATTGTTCTTCGGGCAGAGAGCGAGACTTTTTATAGTAACCATCACATACAAGTTTCCATAACTCGAGTCCATAAGCCATTAAATATATTTTAACCTTCTCTCTCCATTCAAGAAAGCTTGTTGCACTCAACACAGGTACACTTTGATAGTCCATGACTCCGACCAGACTAACCTTCAAGTCGTTAGACTTATACAAAAGGAACCCGTTTCGATACCAATTGATGAACCCTTCACTAAACTAAGAGGGGTGTGAATCAATTTAGTCCATTCATGAACATTAAAAATTATTTTATTAAACTCATTAACAAAACCATTACATGGGAAACTTAATAAATAATGATCAAGAACTAAATATGTGGAACAATTACAGTAAGAAGACTAACACATCACATCAACACGTAATAATAATGCACATGGATACCATATATAAGTGGAAACCCATAAGGGAGAAAAACCACTATTTTATTATTGTTGTGGATGCAAAGGCAAGCTCCTACAACTTATTGCATCTAATTTTTCGTAGACTCCAAACCTCCACAGAGGTCGCTACCTCAAATTTCTACAATCTACAACATGCAAGGAAGCTCCAACTCCCATGTGTTTTCTCGTAGGCTACTACCCACATGAGGCTCGTACCGAAACAACTCAAACTGAACATTTTATCAAGATACAACTTGAAAGGAGATCACAATCCCCTCACACAACATGAAACAATATGCTCATTTAGTTGGTTATAAACTCTTTTCGTATAACTCCATCTTTACTTCTTCCTTTTTATCTCTTCAAATCTACTTCACACCAAACTCTCCATATGTGCATAATATCTCAATCATCTATCTCTACATTCTCTAGATCACTAACATCTCTCCATGTACTCCAAAATGACATATTTTGTAGAGATAGTTTGATGGTTGTTTGTATTCTTCATAGGAATAGGAAGAGAATAGGCTTGGACTTTGCCTTCCATTCACTCTTTCTACACTTCATATCTTGAATATTAGTCCACAAAATACAAAAATAATCCAATAACAATTTCAGCCACATGTAATGATTGAATGGATCAACTTAATGCCAACATCAAATAAAAATGCATATCATTTTTGTATCACAATAATTAAGCTTAATGCATCTTTGTCTTTGCCTTTGGACTCTTGCCTTTTCCTTAGAGACTTGCCTTTGAATCACAACAATTTAGCTCAATAAACAATTTCACATTATTACAATTTCTTCAATGTAGTAGCTTCATTGCCCTTTTGTCTTCTTTTCCTCGTTGTTCGTTTATATCTTTGTTGATCCCGATCTCGCTTCCTTGCCATCAATGACAATATTTCCAACATATATTTCCTTTTTTGTTTCATGAAAGAACCATTATAAAAAGTTATAATTGAATACATCGCAAGGTTAACTTACTTGCTTATCTTGAAAGTACATGTGTTTCTCTTGTGTTGTTTATCATAGCCAACGTAAATATTTAAGATAATGGCAATCAACCATACCCTTCAAATTGGGGCTCTTACTCTAAACCGTGTGAGGTCTAATTTCGACTTCAAATCGTGGAGACACCCTTATTGTTGAAGGGTTCCGTAGCGCCAACACAACCATAACTACCATGTTGCATCTTATATGATGAACATAAACCTCCGCACCATATTCTCGTGTTACATGAATGGTTCTCAACTCCTTCCCAACCTTAGAAGGTGATTTCTTGTATTTCATTTAGGACCCTCCAAAGACATTTCAAAAACATTAATGTATTTTGCAATCATATGTTGCTTTCAGATTGACATTATTCCTTCGTAGCACCAAACATATGAAAATTTAACAACCGCAAAAAATGCTTCTTCCGACATGTTTGGATATCCTTTGATCATCATGTACCATCACATATAATAGGATGCATGTTTCCTTATACAACTTCGGGAAAGTGTTCGGAAACATTTTGTGATGAAAACTTTAGTACTCTACTACACTTAATCCCAAACATGGATAAACTAATGTAGTCAATTATCACTGGTACCATGGCTTCACAATGCAATATGTCAAAAAATAGCAAAGGGATAAGGCCATTTACATAATGCAACATTATTACAATAAAGTACTTCACACCATTATATGTCACTCATCTTTAAAGTTTGTTATAAGTACCAACCAATAGCCCCTTTGAGTTTCCATATTCCTTGTCTTCACCTACCTCTTATGTCATGAACATTAACCTCTGACACCCATATGCTCAAAGTCATTTAATGGTTCTCAACTCCTTCCCAACCTTAGAAGGTGATTTCCTTTCAGATTTCATTTAGGACCCTCCGTTGACATTTCAAAAACATTAACGTATTTTTGTAATCATATTGTTACACCATTTCTTGGTCATATAACCTATTATCATTAGATGGACTCAAGTACACCATGTAAGACTAGTTTTACCCTACAAAACTCGCTCTCACTATGTTAAAACAAAGAAACCCCAAAAGGAAATATTATTAAACAAACCTATATTTGTTTGATTTTTCTCATGGAATAATTAATTAAACCATAATTTAATTATTATTCCTACCATGTTTAACTCCAAAATCAAAGAAATTAATTAGATAAACCTTTATTTATCTTATTATTTTCTAGGAATAATTATTTAAATGATATTCCTTATTAAATATGACCAACTATCTGACAAATAATTAAATAAATCACTATTTATTTAATTATCTTTCAACCACTTTCTTAAATAATTAAATAAATCATTATTTGTTTAATTATCTTCTAACCGCTTCCTTAAAAAAGATAAATAAATCATTTATTTATTTATTTTTGACAAATTAAGGGATTTGACCCAAGTCAAATACCTTTTCCCTCCAACAAATATAATAAAATATTCCATAAAAAGTGGATCTAGATCCTGTTAACCCATGCACCAAGATCTAGAATGACCCAATATTTTGTTATAAATAGGAGGGTTTTTCCTACCATTCTTCACCTTTGTTGCCTATTAGGATCACTCCGGGATCTATACACTTGGTCACCATTTTCTCTCGTCATTTGCCGTGTGAGCTCCCTTGAGTTCCATTCTTTGTGTGGGTCTTCTACACCAACAAGAGAGAGAAATCTTAGATCTGGAAGTGGCCGAGGACTTCCAAGAACCCATCCCACCGAGGAGAATTGGATACACCTTCTTGTTTTCTCCTGTGTGCCCCATTAATATAAAAATTCTTTCAAAAATTGTTCTTGTCTTGTCTATTGGTATATGGAGCAAACCCTTACTTTTTCTCGCTAATGTCTTTCCATGCATAGATCCTGGTTTTTTTGTGCCTCTTTTATGTCTAACTAACCACAAACATCCGAAGATATTGGAGCCCACTTTTGTTGTTAGGGCTATTAGTTATGCGTAGCTAAAGTGGTCCTTTTCGTACACTTCGACAAAGGATTCATACTAACAAATGGCGACTCCACACGGTTTTAAATTACGACCACCGGCCGTTTTTCATATTCGCATATCCGCCTACTTCCGGACCCTGGGGTGGCTTCTTTTTCGTACCGTTTATATTTTTCTCATTTTTATGTTGTTTTTCTCACATAAAACCCTAAAACATTAAAAAAAATTTCTAACTTCCGTGTGTTTCTCGTCCTATCACAAGCAGTAAGCGACACCGCCCGCAACCGAGACCGCAACTTTTCTCGAAAAAAATCTACCGCCGAGACAACCTAATCTGTTTCGTACTTTTTTGGCCCATCAACCTGCGACCCCGGACCTCTGTGTCGCACTTTTCTCCGCCCCTTTTCTCGTGACCTCGCACCGAAAATAGGTCGAAACCGGCGACCGCCGCCTTTTCAAAGGATTTTTCCGCAATTTTTCCGGCTCCGCCGCGCTCGTCGTGTTTTCCGCTCGTCCCACTTCTCGCTCGACCAAGTTCTGATCCTTCGTTTTTACTCATCTAAGTGGGAACCCAGCTCCCTAGGCTTTAGTACCCTCCACTTCTTGTGGAAGAGTTTTAGCTCGTTTCAAATTTCTCTCCGTTTTTCGCAGCTTCAAATTTCTCCTTTTTCGTATCCGTTACCTCCCTTTCGCATCCATTGAAATCAGCTCTTCTACCTCTCAAATCACCTCCCGAAGTTTTGTTTGGATCTACTTTTAGGCCTCCACCTTGCCCCCTCCGTATTTTGCTGATTTCCTTCCTTTTTTCTAGCCACCTTGCCTCTCGTCTTTTCGCTGTGATCTTGACCTCTTTTCAAGATCTTTTTTTATCCTCAGATCCCCGTCCCTTTTGACCTTAGATCTATCGTCTCTTTCCGTGTGTTTTGCCTAGATTTTTCCTTTCTTTTCAGACTAGTTTTGAGAGACCCGCCTCCTTGGGTTAAATAGATGCATAACTAACTCGTTATTTTTCTCGTTATTTCCCCGCATTATATACCGTTCTCTCGTAGGTTTATTTTCGTTACGCAAAGACACTTTTTTCTTGCTCTCAAAACGAAAGGGTTTAAAAAATAAAATTAACGCATGCCACACACCGACCCTAAGCGAAGAAGCGCTCGGCTAACACCGGGGCCGGCAAAAGACTCTAAAATCAATTGTCACCGCACCTTTTCTCTCGCCCTCGACCTCAATCGATTTCGTCCCTTCGCCGCCGCGCGTTTCCTTCTCTTCCCCGTCGCTGGTCGCGCCCCCAAGGCGCCTTTTCCCGAGACTTCGGCCTTCACCCTCGCTCTCGCCGATCGACCTCGCTTCTCCGACTCCGCCGTCGGCCGAGCCGGGCCCTCCTCCTCGAGTCCGCACTCCCTACTCCCTTCCTCCTTCGATTCATCCAAGTTCCCTCTCCCTAAGCCCCCTACCACCATGTCCGGTCCGTGGCCTAACGCTACAGCTTCCCGGCCCTAATGCCGCCCTCGACCACTAGCGGAACCGCCACAAGAACGACCTCGCCCCCACCCCTTGTCGCCGTACATTGCGGTGCCTTAGCTCTCCCCGATTTCAATCGCTGATCAACGACCCTATCCGCCACGATGTCGGGTTGGCCCGCCATGCCGTGCCCAAGCTCCCTTCCGACATCCCTAAATTCGAAGGCCAAGCCGGGAGAAGGATCCAACCAATCATGTTCGATCTTTCCACATGTGGTGTTCCTCCAATTCCATTACCGATATGACACTAGCACCGAGCTCTTTTGAATTCCTTCAAGCAATCCTCTTCAACCCGCCTTTCCGCCCATGTTCGTGAATGGCGAAGAAGACGCGAGCTATGTCGAGCCCCTCCTTTCGAAGATCGAAGCTATGGATCGGTTCCTTCGCACCCTTCCGCCCCCATCGCAAGGATGTCGCCTCCCATTTTCCCTCAAACCGAAGAAGCCGCCCTCCAAATAGCCTTGAAATATGACCCGATCTACGCCTTAACTGCTATGTTTATATCGTTCTTCCCCGACCTCCCCAGACCGTTGGCGCTAACGCCTCCGGGGCATCTCATTCCGCCGACGGTATCGTTGGAGCCCTTTCCCATCCGTACGCTCAACCTCCATGGGCTGGTGGTATCCTCGGCAGGGCTACCCTCCAACACTCTCCTCCCGTAGCATGCATCCAGGATACGCATGCCTCCTCCTTTTGCCCAACCTCCTACTTCTACCTCAATGTTGCCCAACCTAACCATTACCTTTATCCGTTGCATCGGGTGTGCCGCCTCCTCCAAAGATACGCGCTTTCCATCTCCCTTGCCTCCTCAAACCCGCAACAAACACTTACGTACCTCCTCCAGGTAAGTATTTGCACACAAATAGTATACTAATCCCCCTTCTTCTCAAAGAAGTGAGAGGCAACCCAAACCAATATGCCCCCTCGGTACCTCGTGACTCAACTCGGTGTGACCCTAACACCGCCAACCGCCACGGGCACTCAACCCAAGCCGCTGTGCCGTTTCCCGCACAAGTAAGCCTCGTTCGTGTTGCGGGGTGTTTATGGTCATTACACCCATGATTGTCCCCTCTTACCCCGTATGCGGCAAGATGTGGAGTCTCAAGCTGCTACTTTGCGCGACATCACGCTCCCCTCATGCCCTCCCACGTGGGCCACCACCCAGCCAGCTATGTTTACCGATCCTTTCCCTTAGCAGGATTCGTGGCTACCCAACCGCCCGACAGCCTGCAGCCACCCCCCTTCCCTTTATGGTTCCTCCGATTACCGCATCCTCATGATGCACTCTACCCTAACCTCGTTCGTCGATCTTCACCTTCAAACTCGGTCTCGCCGCACCCCAAGCCTCCCCGCCTTCACCGCCCGAGCCTTCTTCTTCGGTTCTGCTGCAGCCTCTTTCGACACCCAAGGCCCTCATATATCCCTCAACCCAAAGTTGAGGTTCATACCAAGATTCCTAAGTGACCATTACTGCCGCGAAACGCCGGCTCCCGTCGAGCCGCTCATTCGTATAGCATAGTAGACATCAAAGTAATCTCATGCCGCCATTTCCACACTGAACTCCTCCGCCGTGCTCCTTCCCAAAAGAAGGCTCTACCACCGCCGTGGCGTTGTAGATCCCCGCCGATGACCAAATGATCGTTTTCGACGCCACCAACTCCGACCGATCTCCTTCCCCTTCCGTCGCCTTCCAACCGGGGCCAACCGGAACGCCAACGTGTCCCTGTGTCATCGATGAGGGGGCATCCACCTCGCGTGATGTCCGCTTCTCGCTTGGAAGCAACTCGGATCTCCGAGGGCCGGCTCCCTTCCACGATCACCCTTCGAGCGTGGGACGCCATGCCTCCTAGCCCATTGGCCCTGCTTTTGTAATTGCCCTATCACTCCCTCGCCGTAAGACTGCTTGCGTTGACGTTGAAGTCATCGACGCCCGCGTATTGCCAACATTATATTGGGGTTATTAGCACCCTATGCTATGTCTCTGGCCGGTCTCATCCGCGATCTTTTCGCAAGATGTCTTTCCCCCATAATGGAAAGACAGTCACCATCGACCGCCTGACATATCATGAGCCAAAATCTCGTACCCTCCCCCGAGACGACCATCTCTTCTCGTAGCCAACAAGCAAACCGTCGATTCTCGACCGTTGTCTCCGCTACAAAGATTCCTCCTTGCTTGGAACCTTCCCCTAACCTCGCCCTCTGCCACCGATCCTAGCTTATCGAATGTTTGCATGATGCAATCGTCCCAAAGCCGCCCGTAAGCGGCTCGCCCCCGCTAGTCGCAACCTCCCCGCCCTCCGCAACCCGGGCCTCAGCCATTCATCTCGGCCCGGGGGCCCGACCTCCCCTCCTTCCGGCCCTCCCCCTACACCGTATCCCCGAACCCTTTTATCCTCTCGGGATCGGTTCTTCCCCGGCCTTAACCATCTCGGCTTTCATCCCTCCCGGTCACGACCGCCGCGATCCCTTTCCCGGCCTCTCCTCGAGTATGATTCGGTCCCCGTCATGGCCACCCCTCTCTCTCCCTAACTTGACCTTGGGCATACCGGTTTGGTACCTTGATCCCCGCCACCCCTTCGGTCATCCCAAACCCTATGTGGCTTTGACACCGGTTCAACCGGTCTCGCTTCCTCCGTTGCCACCGTGCTCCCCGCACCTCCACAGACCCTTTCCCGGGCCGTGACTTCTTCTCCCGAGAAGAAAAGCAAAGCCCGCAAGGGGCACCTAAAGACAATAACACCGCCGACCCATCCGGCCCCTTCTCCGCCTACGAAGCCTCGCGCCTATGTGATGTCACCGGTCATGCCACCCATGCTTGTCCCGAGTTGCCCCGTATTCACCCATGGTTAAAGTCGCGTTCCCGAGTCTACGTCCCCTCGAAGCCTCCATTCTTCTTCGTCCGTAACCAAGAACCCCAAGACTCTCCGCACCAACAAGCCCCGTGCTTTGTGCGACGTTCATGGCCACACTCCCACCATTGTCCTCACCCTCGACGCATTACCGCACCTCCCTTTAGAGGTGATCCGGAGAGTACAGAGGTCGAACAAAATCAATCCGCCTCTCCCATCCCTCGCGCAAGACGCTGAAGGTCAACCTGAAGATCCTCCTCCCATCGACATTCCCCTCTGACAGTTCGTATGACCGAGTCTACCGTAAATCCATTCTTTACCTATCCTCCTCTCACAGACACTTGGAGCTTAGCCCTCTCGCATCCTCCCCCCGTTGTGTCCCTTGACCACCCCTTTCCTACCCAGCACGAGATCACTCCACCTCGTGTCTCTCGTTGACCTCCGCAACTCTCGAGTCCTCACCATCTCTCCATAGCCCTCATATACCACCCTCTCGATTTGTATATGAGTCATAGTCCTCCCCGCTCGCACCCCTCCCCGCGTTGTCGCCCGATGACTTCGTGCACTCACGCCGCTCGCTATTGCCTCCCCCTCATTTGTTGTCTTGTCACACCATTCCGCGAGGACCCCCGTCCACACCCTTTATCGGTTATGCCGATGGTACAAGTCGTTACTCCGTAGAGTCTAGCCTCGACAAAGGCCATCTTTCACCCCTCGCATGCCCTTGTTCTTTCTAAAGGGGTATGCATTGGTTCTCGCTACCCAAAATCGTGCCCAATATGATGTACAGCAGTAACTTCTTTAGCCGAGTGCCCTTTCATCGCATCCTCCATCCTGCACGTTCGTTGATTCCTACTTCTTGTAATGCAACCAAATGGTGTTTATCGGGTACAACCCCGTGCTGTTTAGACGCTATTTACGAGTGAAACCTTGATACGGCATTTGAAACCATAACTTTCAACCATGTACCCCGAGAACATAATCACTATGTATATAGTATTGCAAACCATATTCTAGATTGGGATTTATCACACACATTTCATACAAGACAATAACATTCATAACCATCAAAAAATTATGCATATCCATAATATGTGTCGCAAAACATGTGTTTAGAGTCCATCTACTCTCGATACATATGACATGCCCATAGCATGTTACAAAAAAAACTCCAAAACTAGGGGCACCACCGCCTACATACATAATAGGGGGCACCACATGCCCCACCCTAATCACTATCTCGAGGATCCTGCCAATGGCTCGCCCAGCGAGATCACGCACGCCCGACCGGCCATCGCCATGCGCCGCATGACACCTCACCCGAGGGCACCAACACATGGCTCTATGAACCTGGCCGTTCAAGTCCCGCCACCCGCCCGAGCATCCGGTCAACAACCTTTCGCATCTACGACGAATGTCCTCCAACAAAGCACGCATCTTCCGTTTTCGCGCGCGCTCTCGACCCACCCTGGACTCGTAGCTCCCGTATGCCGCCCGTCATCCCATATATCCCACGGCTTCTTTACTCTGCTATATCTCGGTATACCAAAAGTACATGAACGAAACATCATTGCATCACTATCTAAAAATTTAACATGCCCACACAAGAAAAGCACCGTCACTCTACCATCGCCCCCGTACCGACCAGGCGAAGTGGCAGGTCCGGATCTCCACAGTAGCTCATCCCACTATAGGGATAGTCGTCTATGTACAATGGCATCTGATCCCAATGGGCAAAAAATCGTGTCGAAACACTCGTTCGATCGCCTCCTCCTCTCGCACAAAAGAGGCCGTCCCCACCCGCGCATCCGGGCTCTCTGCCCCCATCCGAGCCGTACATGAGGCCTCAAGGCTGGGATCTTCCCCCAAAGAAGAAGGCGCACGCAAAGTCCCATGAGCAATCATGGTTCACCGACGCCTCCATAGTGGATAAATCGTCGCTTAGCGACACCAACATCATTTGGGCCCACCCATAGTAGGTCCCACTCAAAGACATTCTCTCCACTATCATCATCCGCCCCTGCTGATGTGATGAGAGCTCCGGCTGCCTGTGATACGTAGCACAACTGCGCACACCGCGGACGGGTTTCAGCCTCTCTAGATCCCCGACGGTATTCTGTCTCCCTTGACTTGGAGACCTGGGCCGACAATGACGCTCCACGAACTCCATGATATGCCGCCCCCGCGAAATACCGGGCCGTGTGTTTCCCACCATCCCCGGGGCAAGGTGGAGACCGTCGAGAAATACACGCCCGGACCGCCGCCCGATCATGTTCCCTCGTACTCACAAAGACCTCCCGATCTCGGATCCCGAAGAATCGATAATCCGGCAAATAATGGCTCCCCCGTTCATCAAAGGGGTTCTCCAAAACTCGAGAACCCCAAACTGCCAATACACTACGGGGACGCCCCGATCCGCCAGATCTCCGCCCGTAGTGTCCCCGCATCTCTCTCTGGCCACCCATAACCGCCATACCCGCACAAAAACATCATTTTTGTCAAAGATACGTACTCCAGAAAACCATAACCAAACACCAAAACCCAACTTCCACCATATAAATACACCAAACCCCTCATCTCCCGTGTCGCGTCGCCCATTTCCGGGACAGTCGCACTTTTTCTCGCCCTCGAAAGCTTTCCGTGTCGCACTTTTTGGCCCAAAAGTGCGACTCCGGCCGTAGAGATGAAGAAGGGGTTATTTCTCGATTTCTGCCCTAAAATGAAAATGTAATCCATCAAAATGCAAGAGAAAGGTTAGGCCTCTTACCCGCAACTAAACGGATCTCGATTCCAATGGCTCATGGTCCGCTACGTTCGCCGCAAGATTTAGGGCCTTCTCTCCCCTCTCCACATTCACCACAAATACCGCAAATGAGTGATTTTTGAGGAAAATTGCCTTATTAAAAGAGAACCCCCGTTTCTTCTTTCGATCGCTACGACCACCGAGCCCCGTTTGATGAACCGTTCGCATCGTTGGAAAGCCTCACCGAGCCCTCAAATGGGTATCTCGTTAGTTTTTTGTGATCTGACATACTTCACCAGACACATTTTGTCCAAGAAGGGTCACTTCACCTCTCCTTAAAATCGACTTCCTCACTTACGACACTTGTACTTGGGGCACCATCTTCGCTTCCCCTTGTTCGTTCGTGTTGATTTTTGTCATGAGTTCCCATCATGTACTCATGTTCCCATGGTCCCCCATTGGGGCCTTTACCATGTGGCAGCACCATCGAGTCATCTTGTTTAGAGCATCCAAGATGAGTCATCATTCCCTCCATGGAGTCTATACCGCGTCCCCTTTGTACCCCACTATAGCCCTACATCCTTCATTTGGTTGTCTCTCTCTTGTGTCGCACATTATGACCTTCTACCCCACCGTCCCCTCGTCCCATATGATATTGTGTCGGGCCGCTGCCATGTCATTCATGCCCTTTATGCTCTAACAAGGGAAGTCGACATTCGCTACTCAAATTCTTTCCATTTCACTCTCATCATTGGCGTGCTTTCATTCGTTCGTCGCTCTACCGTTTTCTCTCGTGCCTTAGCTGGGGACATTCACTCCCCTCAACTATGGCGACCTCCTTCGTTGACATCGGCGCACTTTCATTCCGTGCTTGTGTCTAGAGAGCGTGTGCCTTGGTTCCAAACTTCTTCCACTCGTTTCTGTTGCTCCTGATCGTGAAGGGACTTCATTTCCTTTTGACTTGGATTACTGTTTCTCCTTGTACTCTCCTTTTCAAGATGATCGAGATTCGTATACTTGATGGTCCGTTGATCCGAAGAAGAACTCTTGATGATTCCCGGTGTGTGAGATGTCCAACCCTCATGAGGGGTGGCCCCGCAGTAGCCCCCCACATGCTCGTGATGACCTCGTGTACCCCTTCGGGCGGTGCCTCCAGACATTCGATGATGTTGGCCGAGCCACTGCGCCGCCTTCGACTTGCATGTATCGCCCGCATTTTTTGTGAGCCCTTCCCCATTTACGGGGGCATTTGGGTTATATTTGTATCTCATGTACTCGATATTATTGTACAAGTCCCGGGGCCGTTATCCCGTGCACGCATGTATGTGGGATTCCTCATTGCATTTTTATTTGGCTCATGATTATGCCGCCTATACTTTATGGTCTTGGCCTCCCTTGTTTATCGGACACACTATTCTTTTGTACTTTGTCTCGATGGGCATAGGTATGCCTCCCCCGCCGCCTTCAAAGACAGTACCCCTCTCATAAAAAGAGACTTGTCATGACCCGCGAGTCTCGTCTCCTCGTGGTCTAGTCCTTCAAAGACATTCACTCCCTCACATTTCTCCCGACATCCCTTTGTTGTCTAGTGATTGTATTCTTACAACGTACTTTCTATTACACGATTTGCTCCCGACACTCGCACGCCGGGGGCACCGTTACACCATTTTAAATACCTAACCTATTATCATTAGATGGACCCAAGTATTACCATGTAAGACCCGCCGTACCCCAAGTAAACCGCGTTTTCCTCACTATGTTAAAACAGAAACCCCAAAAGGAAATATTAAACAAACCTATATTTGTTTGATTTTTCTCATGGAATAATTAATTAAACCATAATTTAATTATTATCTCACTACAAGTTTAACCCAAAATCAAAGAAATTAATTAGATAAACGTTTATTTATCTTATTATTTTCTAGAATAATTATTTAAATGATATTCCTTATTAAATATGACCAAATCACCCACAAATAATTAAATAAATCAATATTTATTTAATTATTTTTCAACCACTTCCTTAAATAATTAAATAAATTATTATTTATTCACTATCTTCTAACCGCTTCCTTAAAAGATAAATAAATCATTTATTTATATATTTTTGACAAATTAAGGGATTTGACCCAAGTCAAATACCTTTTTCCCTCCAACAAATATAATAAAATATTCCATAAAAGTGGATCTAGATCCGGTTAACCCATGCACCAAGATCTAGAATGACCCAATATTTTGTTATAAATAGGAGGGTTTTTCCTACCATTCTTCACTCAAGGTTTGTCAGATCACTCCGGATCTATACACTTGGTCACCATTTTCTCGTCAATTGTCGTGTGAGCTCCTTTGAGTTTCATTCTCGTGTGGGTCTTCTACACCAACAAGAGAGAGAAATCTTAGATCCGAAGTGCCTGGCACTTCCAAGAACCCATCCCACCGAGGAGAATGGATACACCTTCTTGTTTTCCTCCTGTGTGCCCCATTAATATAAAAATTCTTTCAAAATTTGTTCTTGTCTTGTCTATTGGTATATGAGCAAACCTCATTTTTTCTTTAATGTCTTTCCATGCATAGATCCGGTTTTTTGCAAACTTCTTTATGTCTAACTAACCGCGTATCCGAAGATATTGGAAGCCACTTTTGTTGTTAGGGCTATTAGTTATGCGTAGCTAAAGTGGTCATTTTTCAGACACTTCGACAAAGGATCTATACTAACACATATGTTGCTTCTTCGTATTGACATTATTCCTTCGTAGCACCAAATATATGAAAATTTAACAAACCGCAAAACAATTCTTTCGACATGTTTGACATCCTTTCGGATCATCATGTACCATCACATCTAATAGGGATGAATGTTTCCTTATACAACTTTAGAAAGTGTTCTCGGGCAACATTTGGGATGAAAAATTTAGTACTCTACTACACTTAATCCCAAACATGGATAAACTAATGTAGTCAATTATTGATTGGTACCATGGCTTCACAGACATATGTCAAAAACTAGCAAAGGGATAAGGGCATTTACATAATGCAACACATATAATAAAGTACTTCACACCATTATTGTCACTCATCTTTTAAAATTTGTTATAAGTACCAACCAATAGCCCTTTTGAGTTTTCACATTCCTTGTCTTCACCTACCTCTTAAAAATAACTCAACACCTAATAATAAATCACTTCTTTTACTCACCAATTTACCCAAATCCATTTGCAATTCTAAGAAACACTCCAACCAAATAAAAAATGCATGAAAGAACTCAAATATCATCATCACAATGCATCTCCATTACAAATTAGTGATCACATATTAGTATACCTTTCAAATAACATCACAAACTTCATCTACTTTGTTATAATTCCTATTCCGCTTTGCAAAGCTACAAATAAATACTTTCAAACTAAGTTTCCTTCAAAGCTTTGTATTCATCAAGCAAAATTTCACATATTACAACTAAAGCTTTATGGAACTCTAATATAAAGAAAAGTTCCTTATCCGGCATGAAAGAAATCGGGGGGAGAGAGTTCCCTATCTCCTTCCATAAAAAGTAAAATGTTTGTCTTGTATTTTAGCGACTCCCATGCCCATGTAATATGATAATTCAATTGAATTCACTTTATTTCTTACTAAAATATATCAAGGGAATTAGATGACATTAAATGGCATGCCAAAATCCAATAGTGAGCAACCTCGCTCATTTAACGCCTAGGCCACTTATTTTCAACGAATTTAGATGGCCATTATGGGCGAGTGAATTAGTTCGATGAGATATCATATCCATGTCAAATCGAATCGCATTAAGATTTCGTATCACATGCAATAGCCTTTTGCTAAGTGAATTAGCTTATAAGGAATAAACGTTGCATTACTTTACAAGCAACCAACATGTTACAAAAATGAAAGTGGAGGATGTTAAACTCCGCAAGTTAACTATTCAAACTCGACTTCATTAACAATGACCAAGTTTATTCGTCTTTGCTAGAGATTTTGATGCGATGAGCTTATCTCACCGAGGAGGCAAGCCCGCCGCCCGATGCTTCCAAAGGCTACAAATCATCACATCTAAATTGCATCGCGAATGTACATGGTGTTAGCAATGCAGAGGCATATTATTTTCTAAGGAGTAGTTTTTACCGTGGATTTTTTGAAGACTTTTACTAAGTGACTTTTTATGGTGTAATTTCTCTAAATTTTAGTAGGAATTTATCGAAAAGAGAAGTTTGATCACAATTTTGCACAATCGAAATGCCCAAGAGGTTTTTGAGGATGTTGAATCTATATATAGAATCAAAAAAACCAATTTGAATAACAAAAATCAAGATTTTACTTAAAAATATTTCACCTCGATTCCAAAGACCCGAAACTTCAAAAAGTCCCACTAATGACAACTCCTTTCAAAGTGGGAGCAGAAGTTTGACTAATCTAAAGTGCTCGGCAAATTCCGAGCACAAGTGTCCATTCGATCATCGTGTATCCGCGGTTCGGAAATTTCTCGCTTATAACAAGGCGCGCACTCGAAGAAAGACAAGCGGGCGGTTCGCTCTACCACGCATGGCGTCGCTCACAAATAATAGTACCTATATGAACCATGCTTAAACCTACATTTTTCGCAAATCGAAACTCGTATCGCATTCTCTTTTTTAGACAAGCCGGGGACTACGCAGCGTGCCCTCTCAGCATCGCGCCATCGCGATTCCGGGGCCGGCTCGCCCGCCAATGTAATGGGCGTTTCTCTTCAACAAGGTGGACGAAGCGATCTCGCAGTCAAAGTGTGTTACACACATGCTCACCACCCCGGCATATTTCCTCGCATTAAGCATAAACTTTACATTCAATATAGTTACTCGTATGGTATCGCATTCTTCTCGTGTTGCCTGCATTTTGTTCCGACTTGGTTTCGTGACATCTGTGAGCGGATCCTGATCGTGTGATACCTGTTTCTGTTTTCAACATTATCTTAGTTTTTTTAATGGCAATAATGTTTTTTTTTTCCTTTTTCTTTGAGTTGTGTTTTATGAAGATCTCATGTGTATAATTGTGACCCGTTTGGATTTTTGGGTACCGTGAACCCGGGTTTTGGAAGAGGCAAAGAAGGTTACCTCTCCTTTTGTCGTTAAGTTTTTTTGGATTTTTGGCACGGAACTCGGGGTTGTTAAGTTCTTTTGGATTTTTAGTACCGGAACCTGGGTTCGAAGAGGCAAAGAGGGTTGCCTCTCCTTTGTCGTTAAGCTCGTTTTCCTTTGAAATTTTTGGGTCTAAGTCACAGGACACGTCCTCCGTGGTCACGTGTCCGTATTTCACGTGTTCTGACACTTAAATACGACCTAAAACGTGGTCTAATACGTTTTTGGTCGTGTCCTCCGAAATTGAATACGTACCCTCCGTTTTGGCATTCGTGTCCTTGGATAGAATATTCGTGTCCTAGGTTTGGAATACTTGGGTTCCCACCGTATTCCCTCGCATTAGGACACGTTTTCCATGAAAAATACAAAAATGACAAAAAATTCGTTAGTTTTTCGCTATCAAAGGTATCAATTGGCTATCAACCAGCTCCGTCCCCGCCGCCGTAAAGGATGAGGAGACTATCCAACAAGCACATGGAGATTGGAAGATGGAAATTTTCAAATTTGTGCTCCAAACGTAGGCGTACATCAAGCGAGAAGTTATTCTTGGAGAACACTTTTTTTATTAATCTCGTGTTTTTAAAATGTTATGTAAGGTAGTTTTGCTCTTAGAAATGTGAGGATCCAAACTAGTCTCGTTTCATAGTTATATTTTCAAAACAATAATATCGCACGGGGCTTTTATCAAAATTCATTTTTGAAATTTTAAGATTTTCTTGGAACACCGACTTCCGAAAGTCCCATTTTGTATGTATTATCATACTATACGGTACCCTTAGAAACTTTTTTTAATGCAAATTTTAACCATATTTCACTTAATTAATTTGAAAAAAATTAAATAAATAAACTAAAACTAAACAGAATCCGAAATCATGTAGCCTTCCGATTGATGATGCTTTCCGCTGGAGCCTACGACTAATCACCACCTACCTTGAATCAGATAAGCTAAATTTCATCTCATTCGTGTGGGGAAAAGGGATCAATTAAAAAGAGTAATAAATAAAATGGAAGCCATTATGAATAGAACAACCGATAAATACGTACTCCATTTCGCTCTCTAGAAGGAGTTCAAAATTCCTTCTTTTCCGTTTTAATGAGGCCGCAATCTCGACTCTCGATCTAGGGGAAGTGTTGTTCCTTCTCCTCGAAAGAGTGATGCCTTTCCTCATTTTCTAGGTGTTGAATTATTTCATGTCTATAGCCTCGTGATTAATGATTTTTCTCGAGCCTCGCGACTAATGTCCACCTACCTCGCACGTATAAGCTGAATTTCATCTCATTCATGTGTGGAAAAAGAAATCAACTCACAGAGAAATGATAAAAAAGTTGAAGCAAAGAAGCCATTGTGAAAAACGATTAGCATGGGAACAATGGATGGGGTTATTTGAGTTAAATTTTAACGACTCATGAGTCATTGGACTCATTGACTAATGACTATTGTTATAGCTTATGGTTTTAATGTGCTTCGTAGCCTTGTAAGTTGTATAATTGTAATTTACTAATTTGTTAATATTAATTTATAAATTATATATATATATATATATATATATATATATATATATATATATATATATATATATATATATATATATATTAAATATAAATAAACGTGTCCCTTGTGTCTCGTTTTTTGAGGTCACGCGTGTCTCTCGTGTCGAATACTCGTATTTACGTGTCCTCCGTGTCTCGTGTCCTCGTGTCATGTGACTTAGGTTTGGGTTATGGTTGGCTTCCTAGAATGATTCGAATTAGATCCGTACAATATGAAAGAGATCTCAGCAATATGAAAGAGATCTCGCTTGTTGGTGTGAAGGGTTATTATACAGTTAGCCATCTTTATCCTGATTGTAAATTTGAAGACTAATTTATCCGGATTAATTTCAAATAATTTAGAATGGAATTGATAAGAATTAATTTGCTATCTTTATCTGGATTGTCTATTTTTCGTATAGATATAGAGGTTATGTATTTAGTAGGAATGAAATCTTGCTTTTTTACATATTATTAGGGGTAATCACTCATGCCTTTTTACATATTATTAAAGGATAATACTAGGTGGTGTGGTTTTCTTTGAATAAAAATGATAAATCAATCTAAATTTACTGCTACCAACTAATAATAACTATTCTTACTATTAATTTAACAACTAAATTATAAATAAATTTTCTAAATATTATGAAAATCTAAAATTGGAAAACTTGACATTCCAGCTATCTCTTAATTAAACTAACCTTCTATATGTTAAGCTAAAACTAACCTTCTATATGTTAAGCTAACCGTGAGAGGAAAGAGGGATTCTTTGACTGAAAATGAAGAGGAATGCTACATGCTACCCATACATCAAGTACCCACATTTCGTTGATGAGGTTAGACATTAATCCGAAAACATATGACCTATAGATAGATACATAATAAACAGGTTAGAGATTAATCAGAAAAAATATGACCTGTATATAGATAATAATAAAACAGCCTGGCTGAAGCCAATTTTTTGGATTTTTAGGATAAATAATGTTTCATGTACATTGATTTTCCTATGCATGTTGTGTATTTTGCTGTGAACTTGCATTTGCGAACTATTAAAATTAACCGTCTGCATTTTGGTGACTGTTCTTAATACTTAATTGCCTTTCTGAAGATTTTTATTAGCGATAGTTTTACAGATATCTATCTTTATATGTGGAATTTTTCCTTCATATTTCAGTGTTTTAATGGCAAATACGCATTACAACGGTGCTCGCTCTTTCCTCCATTGTGGGATGATTTAGAAAATGAAACACCAGTGGCTCCTATTTCAGAGCTATTGTAAATAAATTGGAAATTGCTAAATCAGTTTTCCTCAAACACATGGATATATATTTCTAAATATTTCTATCTCCTAAGTACGCTAAGCTTAATTTATTTTGCTCAATGTAATAAAGAGTGTTCAATGTAAGTGTAAGTTTCACACAACTTGTTAATGGTTAACATCGGTTTATATTTTTACAAATGAAATCTTTTATATTTTTAGAAGTGAATGTTGGTTTATATTTTATGATAAAATTTCTTACATTTTCACAACAAAATTTTTAATAGTTTAAAGGAATGTTGTAATAAACTTTTACATTAGGTGTAAAGATAAGGTTTAGCATTTTAAGGGTGTTTATAAATACTGCTCAACATAACTTAAATAAGTGTTTTTTATTATTATTATTGTAAATGGTTAAAAATCCATTATATTTCTACAATAAAACTTCTAACTTATTTATATATTCCAGTAAGTGTAGATTTAAAGCTTGGTAAATAAAATTCACCATAACTAAAAGGGATTAAATGTGGTATACAACATACATCTTTGATCAAGAAAGCTTTTCAATACATAGATAATCAATTTAAATGAGATAAATTGTTTGAAATATATTGGTTTCTACCTTTTAATTGGAAAGCAATATTGATTTTTATTTGAAGTTAAATTACTTGAAATATTTTGAGAAGTAGATCGCAATTCAATCATCCGTAACTTTAAACATGTTGTATAGGGTGTACTACACAAGGTGATAATTTAATGAGTGCTACTTCATAGAAACCCTATCATTTATCCTTTCAACGTTCAAAGTGGTTGCATTATTCCATTGCATGTAAATAACAATAACACCTAATACATTGTCACCTAGTTCTTTCAATGATGCCTTTGTAAAAACTTAGAGTTTTCAAGATATATAGGCATCACGAAAACATTAACAAGAAATTAAAATGAAAAAATGATTTAGAGTGTATTAGTGACCTATTAATAAGTCTTAGTGGTTCATGTCTTTTTCATACATATTAAACTATATAAAGTGGAAAGTAGTTAATAACAACTTGCAAGGAGCTAAAGGAAGATAGTGTGAGTACATCTAACATGTGAAAAGACTCAAATATAAACATCACAATGTATCTCCATTCTTGATAATAGATAGAGTATTGGTGTACCTTCTCAAAAGTAGCATTTTTAGGGAAAATATTCAGAAGTTCCACTCACTTCAATGTAATCCCCACACATTTTTGCAAAAGTTACGAAAAAATGTTTTCAAGCTTGAGTTGTTAATTTTAGTAGTTAATGTATCTTAGCAAAAGCTTTATGAACCTTAGTAATGTGAATAAGAGTTCTCTATCTTTTAGTTGGGTGGGCTAATTTTCATTGCATAATATATTGTCACATCAATAGTCTCATGGCATCATTGCACACTTCCTTAGCTGGATCTATGAGTCAAATCTTTATTTTTGTTTCCATTAAAATGAACATTTAAACATAAATAAATTGATAAAAAAAGAAAAAAAGATTGATAAACACAATGAACATTTACATAAAAAATATGATAATAATTAAAAAATAAATTTAAATATATTAATTAGATTTATGTAAATTTATTTAAAAAAAATAAAATATTAATTATTTTTTAAAAATAAATTTATATTAATAATAAAATTATATATATATATAATTGCTGGAAGATAAAATACATTTCTAAACAAAAATATAATATTGAAATTTCAAAAATTTTATTTTTTATTGAATTGAAAACCCTCATATAAATTTATATATATATATATAAAAGTTGATCCTTCCATTTTATAGTCACATTCTAATACAATTTCTCTTCTTTTTCATGCTATTATTTAATGTTTTAATGTTTTATATAGGGATACTAAGTGTTTTGTATGAAGAATTTTTACTACATGGCCAAATGTACATCATCTCACACAATAAGAGCATTTTTGGGATGCAGATCCATGGTGTGAAAAGGGGATTAAGAAATTCAAGAATAGTGTTCCACATTTCTCGGTTTATTTACTGTCCAAAAGTTGCCGAGATATGGGCATCCATTTTAACTCATTTAAGCACTTTTCCTGGGGTTTCAAAAGACAATTCATGAGCGGGCCAGTTAATGTCTACATCAGGATTTCATATCCACTTGAACTCATTTCTTGTTCATATTTCATATCCATATGCAATAATTTTTTGTGAGATTAGTCTACAAGCAACCAACATGCCACAATAATTTAAGCGGTGGATAGTAGCCTACCTGTTAACTACTCAAACTGACTTCATTCACAAAGAGCGTAAACTTTTTAAAGGAAATTTTAAGTGAGAGGACAAATATCATCACATTAAGTGTTCAAACTTGATTTCATAATTAAGGAAAATCATCTGTTAAATTGGCTGCATGAACAATTATCGTTATGGTTTATTTGTGTTGAAAAAAATTTTGATACTCTCATCTAATTTTCTATCTACATACGACGCACTTAGATTTTGCTTTACCTATTTTGTGTACAGGAGTCTGAGTTTGGAAGAGATAACAAGATTGCATTTCCTTTGCAGTTAGGTGTTTTTCCTTAAAATGTTTGGGTTATGGTTTGCTTCTCGTAATCAATATGTTTTCTCTTACTTTGAATCATTCTTTCTGTTGAAATATGTCTGTCATTTCTGTTTAGGTATCTGAGTGACTTTATCATCATGTGAACTTTCAACTTTGATGCAGATTCTATTAAAAAAAATATAGAGAACCGTAAATTGCATGCTAAGATATTTGCAGTCGCTTAAAAAAACAAACAGTGAATTTGATGTTAAGGTAAATTAGAAAATGGTAAGTTTGCAGTTATAAAAATGGCAAATTTCATTTTAAATACTATTAAAAAAATTTAGTTTAAAAAATGGTAACAAAGCTAGTTTACCAATTAATCATAATTTTTTTTAAAAAGACAATAAAACTAGTTTACCATTGTTGACCAATACTTTTAATTAACTTTAACTTTTTTTTCTTTTTATGCTGATCAACATTTTTTTTTTGTTTTTAAAGTCAATGTAGCAGCAAAACGATGCAGCAACAAAGCAAAAGCAAAATTAAACTTTAAAATGAAGTAGAATGCATTTTTATTTTAAATAAAGTTTTATAAATAATGGTAATTAATTTAAATATTTTTAAAATTTTGAAAAACTAACAAGTTTAAGTTTATAAGATATATATATTCTCAGTTTTTCCATTTATATTATGTGTAAGTATATATTTTTCTTTCAAAATTTTGAAAAATAACATGTTTAAGTTTATGAGATAAATATTCTCAATTTTTCCTTTTAAATTATATGTAAGTATATATTTTTTTCCCTTTGATCCTGATGGTGCCATTTCTAAAAGGGGATTGTGGATGTGGTGTTTTTGATCAGTTCATTATCATTTTTTTTGGGAGGGTGGGGGAATAATCGTAGAGCTAAACTTTTTGGTAGGGGAATAATTGTAAAGCTGAGCTGTTTGTGTGCTTTTTAGTAGTTTTCTTGATTGGGCATTGATAATATTCTTATTTTTGGTGGCTCCTTTGTTATTATCAATTGGATTTAAGTTTTGTTGCTCTCTTGAGATTCCACTTTTGCAATTGGATTCAGCTGATTAGGAACATCATCTTTTTTTCTCAGCTCTTCTTCCAACATCTCTATTGGAAGCAGAATATGGAGGTTGATGCACTCTCAAAACTACTTCCCTTTGTCCAGGCTTTATGTTCTTTGAAAAATTCAGTGGGGTTGTGGTATTGGATCGTTTGAGATTTAATTCCTTATTTTTGATGTTGCGTTTTGGTTTTGGTGGTATTTGGGTGGGGAACTCCAGACTCTCTGTTTTTCTTGTTTTCTGGCTCTTCTCCGGTAAAGAAACTGTCCGGTACAAGATATTCTTTGATGTACTTATCTGTAGAATTTAATTTTAACCTGTAGAATTTAATTTTAACTTCCTAATATGATTCGATATAAATCCATGAAAATGTAACTTTCTCTGTTAAGGAATGAAAGTCTGTTTTTTCGTCTAAAAACTATATATTCTGGATGCGTTTTTTCGAACCATTTAATTTTATTTGGTAACTACGATTTGTTTATTTGTTTTGCAATCAATGTACATGGGTCTCTCGAAAAAGTTATATATTCTCGATGCATTTTTTTTCCAACTATTTATTTTTATTTGGTAACTACGCTTTGTTTATGTGTTTTGCAATCAATGTACATGGGTTTTGTATGATTTCTCCAATATAGTTTTCTCACATTTTATGCTTTCAAGGGTTCCTCCACAGGGATTTATGTTGGGGATAATCACGTGGTCCATTTTACAAGAGGATCAGACCAAGAACTGGGAGTCGGGGCCAGTTTAATTAATTCGTTCGCCTCTAGTTCAATACCAAAACAACATCTGCTGAGTTGTACGAATCCAACCGGCTTATACTGCGGCTTCCAAAATAGAAATAATGGAGTAATCCGTTCTTGTTTGGATTGCTTTCTCGACGGAGGATATGTGCGTCGATTTGAGTATGGTGTTAATAAAGCTGTCTTTTTCGCACAAGCTCCTCCGAGGAACGTGCACACTTGCACAATCAGATCCCCCAGGAGCAGTAATTCACCGTGCAGAGTACCTCCTTCAAAATGGGTTTGCAAACTACGATGTAATATCTATGAATTGTGAGGACTTCGCTATATACTGCAAGACAGAATACATCGTTGAAAGCCATGACTCGAAGTGGGCAAGTAGCAGTACTGCGTGCTCTAATGAGGGCTGCTCGTTATTGTTTTACTTCAAAGTACACGTACAGAGTTATATTTGCTGCTGAACCAGTAGGCCTGACCTTCTGGACGGTTGTAAATTTTGCTGTAGGGAGATATAAAGGAGACATTGGTGTTCGCGGTGATAAAATTCAGGGTACCAGTGGAGTATTTGGCTCGATATCTTGAGTCTTCAGTCGGTAGTAAGCCTCCACTGGCTGATAGTTCGACATCTGAAGCAATAAGCAGGGACAAAAGCTCCATTAACGGCACAGAATCTCTCAATAGTGCAACTTCCAATTCGTAAGTAACATGATGGTTTATAGGTGACCCATCCTCCATGAAAGTAAATTTTCCGAGTGGTAACAGTCTTCAAATAGAAGGATAAATTGTGTTGTGATTTAAACAAATTGAAGGTTTTATTTTGTCAGGTAGCTGGTTCTGGATTGGTTTGTGTCTCAGAAGTTTCAGGTCATATATGATGGTATTAGATACTCTGTGACCTTATAATTGTGTGTAATGGGTTGACACTTAGTTGTGTATGCTAGATGGGTTTGTGTCATGCTAAGATCGAAATGTGTACAATTGATTTCAAAGGACTAGATTGGTTAATAGATGAGTGGAGTGTGTTATGAGTTCTAGACGTAATATCTCCATAGTCTTTGGGGCCATCTAAATATATGCACCTGTTTGCCCTTAGATGTGTTCATGAATTCATATACATGTATATTTGGCTGTTTTTATTGTGTCGGATTAATTTAAGCATATATCATATGGTTTAATATATGTATTTGGTCGCTTTTAATGTGTTGGTTTAATTAATGCATATCGTTTGATGATATATTTCTCGTATATTTGATGTGGCTTTTCAAAATTAAAGTTATATATATATAGAGAGAGAGAGGGGATTGATTTATTGTTGGAGTAATAGTTTTCTAAAATTTTGAAATTTAAATGGAATATTTTTGTAGATTTATAAAACAAAAATTTATTTAAAATGTTTTGGTAGTAATGTATATTTGATATGGCTTTTCAAAAATCAATTTGATATGGTTTTTCAAAAAATTAAAATTATATATAGGATTGATTCATTGTTGGAGTAAATTATTATGGTTTTCTAAAATTTTGAAACTTAAATCAATTATTTTTGTAGATTTATAAAACAAATATCTTTTTAAAATGTAATTTTGAAATTTAAATTGATTATTTTTGTAGATTTATAAAACAAATATCTATTTAAAATGTTTTGATTAATTTATAGGTAACAAAAAGAGTTAAAAATTTTAAAATGTTTTTGATAAAATATTAAAATTGAATATTTTTGTAGATTTATAAAACAAATATCTATTTAAAATGTTTTGATTAATTTATAGGTAAATAAAAAAGAGTTACAAAATTTAAAATGTTTTTGATTAATAAAATATTAATAGTAAAAGATAAACTATATTAAATTTGTTTTGACTATTTACAAAATTTAAAGTGTTTTCATTAATAAAATATTAATCATAAATTTTTATGAAAAATTTTAAAAAATAAGGTTAAATTTATTTTATTTATTTTATAAGGTAAAATTAAGTAAAATTACTTTATAGTTACATATTTTTTAAAAATAATAATAATTATGGTTAGATATATTTCTACCCCATTAGGGTGTCATATGGTGATTTAAATGGGGTTGGGTTCAATTTCCCTTTGTCATCCCCCTCGTGCATATCATCCACCAAGGAACATTTATGTGGCCTAACTCCTCCCAAGGGAGGGAGGCCTAGGCTCCTTGGTAAGATTATAGTATACACATCCATGACATCTGTGGAACTCTCCATCATGTCCTTAATCCCTAGTCATGGCCGAAGCTTTGCTTCCTCCTCCATCGCTTCCTTCTCTACTCCTATCTTCTCCCACCATGTGTCTACACTCTTGCCTACTGTTGTGTTGTCTCTGTCTATCTTTAAGTTTCCCCTTTCACTCGTCATCTCTTTTTCACTCACGTAAGCTATGATCCCGAGTTAGATCCTAGTGCAACCTCGACTAGAAAATTGTTATATCATCTCTCTTTCCGGTCACCTCATGCAACTCCCCCATCATTTCAACCCTAGTCCATGTGACATCTTGATGCCTTTGGTATCCATGACACATCAAAGAGCTCATTGTCGCATGGAATTGAAATTGTGGAACTTCATGGGGATCCGAGGCACACCTTCAAGTAGAAGCTTGGCTCCGTAGCTTGCATGCCAACACACCCCCAACCATAAATGAGTAAATTCATCTTCAGGAGGAAGAAATTTGTCATGAAATGCGGTGTCACTCTTGATTCGCATGTCATGGCTCCCATTTCACCTCGTTTCCCTAATATAGATTAGATAAACTTACACACTTCATGATTGATGTGGAAGGTTGACTAGCCATGTTAGAGATGGGCTCTTCTATCGAGCTCTCCAATTCCTCCACCATGAAATGCCGAGGAATGACCTATCAACCTCGATACTTCATTGTCATCAAAATTTGGTTCCTTGCAATTCTCAATTTTTGCTACTCTAGCTAGCCCTCAAGGTTATAATCAGGTGCTTGTTTCTAATTCCGTCTATTTAGTTTAATTTTCCGTTGGCTTAGAATTTGTAGTTTAATAAGGAAACCCCTTTTTTCCTCTTGTTGTTAATTTCCCTCGTAGGTGGGGCAACAATTGTTTTGAGCCTTTGTTAATCCTAGACACTCAATTAATCTTCTTATTCCTCGTACTCATTTGTCTCTTGCTATCGTCTCCCCCACCCCTCCCCTACTTCCCCTTTCCACCTAGTTGGCGCACCAAATATTTCGATTCTTTGTTAATCATAGAAACTCAATTAATTTTTTTAGTTCTCGACTATTTTCTTTATTTTCTTTGGTGTGATTTCCTAGGTGGCAACCTAAAGACACTAATTTTGTATGATCTAATAACACTTTTTCAATTTTGTTAGTTCCTTACTCTTTGTGTAGAAATTATACAAACAATATTTATACCAAAGGATTCAATATGATCATGCGATATGCTAAATCAAGATACCAAATCTCTCTACAAATTAATTGCGTAAAATAAACACGATCTCACAATCACACCAAGTAAAGAAAGAAGAAAATCAAACCACAACACATATTTTCCCCCGGGGAAAGATTGTCATAAAAAAACCCTCTATATCTTATTGTATATTCAACCAAGGAATTATGAAAGAATTGTAATACACTCTTCTCACAAGAGTCTATTGCACTCGCTAACCGGTCTGACATTGATCTCGGACAAAATCGATCAACACTTAGCAAATTTCCCCGCCTCCGTCACCGTTGCTCGCGCAATTACTATAGAATTAAATCCCTATTCTTTAGGAATTTTAGCCTTCTCGTAACCGCTCAATGCTCATGGGAAATCCTATGGGTGTATTACTACATGTGAGCAAGCTTGATAAAAATACAACTAATAGATAACTTCCTTTAACCTCTCGTCTCAATCGGGTCTTCATAAGAACCGACATGCATGCAACTATTAATAGTAAATCATTAGTCACTGACATATCACCGCATATGAATTAAGTATGATTTAATTCACTGACCTCTCACTAGTGCAACAACTGTTACAACTAGTTAGACTCACTTTTTAACTCACTTAATTGAGTTAATCGATTTCAAGTGCATTAAAATAATACACTCACTCGCAACTTGGACTCGAAACAAATAGAATCACTCTACATGCCTCACGAACCACTCCTCAACTCGATCATGACAATCGAGTCTATCATACTCGGCTAACTATTACAAGTGATTATGAGATAAGATTACAATTTATTGTCCATTTTATTTAAGGGATAAATAAATTTGACACATATTTCTTTCAATTTAATTAAGGAATAATCAAATCAAAAGCGTCCATGGTAGCCATTTTTGGATGCCAATTTCACTATTTCTTGTTGCAAATTTCACCACTCCCTCTCAAAAAGAAAGGAATCAATCTATCCCGATATGGTACCTTTGGCATTTTCTTGCATGCAAAACTTCTCTAGTGTTGTTCGTACATGCAACTATCATGAAACTGAATAGCCTCCAAAACTGAATTACTATAATGCATATGTCATCGTAGCATTTCGACCGCCGTTAGCTATTGCACATGTCTACCGGATCTTTTGCGCTCGTTGACATCTCTGCATCCATGCACCTCGACTATTGCCAACTTCCGGCATCTACGCTCCGCATTCAACACCCGTCACTCTAATTTCTATCTTCCTAGCATCTTACCGCATCAATCTAACCCATCCTTCCTACTACCGGCTATACTATGGCTCCCCGTAGCCGTGTTCGATCCATGAGACACACCATCTCAATGAATCTTGCCCAAATTTATTCTTAGGATTAATTCTTCACATCGCTCCACCTCACTCCGGAGGTATAGCTACATACTCCTCCGCCCATCCGGCTCGAAATTCCCCCCCTTCGGATGTCTCTACTTGAGTGGAATCCTCCACTTGGTATCCTCTCTCGATTCTCCACAACCTTCGAGATCGGCCGAGGCCGCATGTTGAGAGATAATTTCACCCTCTCAACCACCACCCACAATCGTTCCTTTGCTCCTCAACGCCTTACATTCATCCTCAACCTCGAGAGGCCATTGTAACTTTGACTCTTGAACCGCCTCTTCTTCACCTATCTCGTGTCATGTGTTTAAGAACACCTTTCCTTTTCTAAAATCACCTCATAACCACGTATATTCCGATACCCCACGCGAGGACACATCTTTCCCCAGGGCCTGGAACATACAAAACATTTTCTCGTTTGAGAGGGGAGCCACACTCCTCCGGAAGGTAACTTACCTGTGATGGCTTCGCTATTCCTCCCTTCATCTCCAAACTCTATGGTCCGCCGGAGATCCTTCTCCTCCAAGTCACCGAAGAGATCTCTATTCCACGTCATATGGAACGAGGAACTCATTGCCTAGATACCACATGCATCCCATTATAGTCTTGGGCTATGCATGCAATCGTAGTAAAATCAAGCTCGAAATATGAAGCCAATGTTTCACCGCCGAAACCGTAGGCTCCTTCTTGCTTGCCTTTCTTCGTGGACAATTCAAGCATAGTGCCCATGCTCGTGACAAGAAAATCCCATCCTTTCGATCAAGTTTCTCCCGAAATATTCTTGGACTTATTTCCCTCAGCCTTTCTTTCATTTTCTCGATTCGCGCACATTGTAATTGTCCCGCCATCGCAAAAATTTTCAAAAAAATAGTTGATTTTAAATCAACGATATCTCCCTCATCCGAGCTTTGATTCGACCCAATTTTTTTTTTAATTTGGGTATTTTTTCAAAGGAATATAAATATGCTATTTGTGTAGCACCCAAGTTTTTATGCTTTTTCTAGTTAGACATGGAACATAAGTCCAAAGGGGAGTGGACCCTAATGGATAATTATTTTATTGTGTGGATTTATTTGATTTTAATTATTAATGAAAAATAAATAAAATTTTGTGTGCATTATGAGCAAATAATAAATTGAGATCACTTTCCTAATCCATGAGGTATGTGGAAAAAGGTTAAGTTTTTCCCAAACCTTTCAAAGCCTTGAAAGGAATTATTTCTAATTTATATTTTTGAGGAAAAATCTAAAGAAATGCCCCAATGATGAGGAAAGTAGTTGGGAAGAGGTAAAAAACTAGAAAACTGAAAAGCAACTTTAAATTCCTTAAATAAGGGAAGCTCAGGCAAATAGGAATAAAAGCATCCCGAAATTCTGTATCACAGACTAGAAAAACAAAGCAGTGGGGAGAGCATAGCTTTAATAAGTTGCCTCTGCAATGCATTGAGGTTGGTCCGTTATTGGAGAGGATCTCGTACTTTCGGGGGTGAGTTCCGGAGATAGAAGAACTCTAAGGCGGGGAGGACTGGTCATAGGAAGAAGTGGTATGCACACTAATTTTATGAGTGGTTAAAATAGATGTTGTTGTACAAATATGGAAAAATGTTGTAGTCATGGTTTTGAATTAATTTTTCTCTCAGATTTTATCATTCCTTACATCTAACATAAAATCAATAGATGTAATTTAATCTCCAAAATCTGATAGTTATAGGAATAGAAATTATCGAAAATTATCACCCACAAGCCTCTAAAACCAAAGAGATGGTCTAAATCGTGATATATATTGTTTCCATAATTTATACCTAATGTTGTAATATAAATATTCTTCTAAAATGTGAAATGTACAAGAAAAAAACCTACTTGGAACTTTAATAGCTCGCTTAAGCTTTGGTGATGCATTAGACATCACAAAGAATGTAGAAGTTTTGTCCACATGTTGTGGCTAGGAGGGTTTGGAAACATTTGGATTAGTACAATTAGGTGTTAATACCTTAGCCGATTGTAGTTATTTATATTAACTAGAGTCGCAGGAAGTCGAATAGCTCGCTTTTTCTACCGTCATTTCAAATATTTAATAAATAGTAACTAGGCTTTTGGGTTCCAAAACGGTCCTCAGAGGAACCGAATAGTCACACTTCCGTAATGTATATAATTATACCCTTCAGATGTACAAGGGAGGGAAGAATAGAGGAATTCTCGCAATAAACTCTCGTGTATTGTCGATTGCCCCAATTGAATGAATTTCTACTTTGTCGATTATCTAATTGCCTTGGAATGTTAATTGCGTGGTAATTCGTTTGATTGTGAGGCGTTTGTGTACCGACATCTCCGTTCGTCTTGGGAATTTCGTAGCAGATCCCGTATGGAAGCGAAGTCCGTATGGAGGAGCAGTGGTCGTGGAACTCTACTTAGAGTAATGAATCCCGCGCAATTACGTAAATTTGTATTTATTTGTGAATCCCCCCCCAACCCGGAGACTTAAACTCGAGTTAACGAATGCGAAGGAGAACGTAAACCGATTAACTTTGGTTAAACATCGTGGAAAACCGGCGTGTTTTGGAGAATGGATTTCTCTCCATTTCCGCACCGCCTTCCGATCATAAGTGGTATCCATAGAGCGGGCAGCGAATCCATAGACCGCCTGGACACGTGTCAAAGAACTTTTGAAACCGCTCGTTAACTTGCGCTTCGCACGTTAACCTCATACTAGGATGCCGGCGAAATGCACGAGAATCGTCGATCTAGCACGGAACATCGTACTATGGACGTGGGACATAGATGCACGAATGATAATAAACGTGTGCTATGGATAAAAGGGGTACTCGTACACGCATTTGATTAGTTATTGACATATATATATATGTAGGTGGGCCCGACGTGAAAAGTTTTGTTATAAAGTTTCATTCAAAGTATAGTGTATACGTATAAATCAAGGTTTAACTAATAACTATAAAGTGCCTACATATATATATGTGTGTGTGTGTGGGGGAAGGCGGGAGTGAGCATTTACACTTTGTAACGTATATATAAGCCGGGATTAGTTATAACATTCTAAAGCTACCAAGTAATTTTATTTATCAATTTTTCTAAAATTGATAAATAACATTGCCGAGAGGACAAAAAGACCTTGTTGACCGAACCACATCATCGTTGACCGGTTCTCGTTGATGGAATCTTACCGTTGTCAACGAGCTCAGGGTATCGCAGGGGAGGTTTGAGATGCTCACGACATGGCAATCCGACTTGGTAGAGGTGGCCGGGCAGGAGGAGACCCGTAGCCAACGCAGAGGTGTTGGAGGTGTTGCGTAGGTCGAGGCCGTAATGGATGCCATGGAGGAAGACAGTACTCGCAGATCCCTTCAAGACATAAGCGAACCTCGAAATCTAAGAAGCCGAAGAAAATGTTGAAATTCCTCCCGATTTGAGGCCCTAGAACTCGTTCGGGATTTGCGCTGTCGGGGACCGAAGTGTCCAGCTATACAAGGGGACCGAATCCAAGAGCCGGTGGACCGGATAAAACTTGGGACCGAACAAGTGCTTCGATTATGAAGAAATAAGTGAAGATAAAAAGGTCAAGTTTGCGAAAGAATAAAGCTGAAAGGACATGCCGCACTTTGGTGGGATGGAGTGCAGGCAGAGAGGGAGGAGAGTCGGGTAAGAACTCATCAGAGCTGGACCAGACTGATGACCAATTGAAAGGTAAATTCTTACCTAGTGATTACCAAATTATTACTGTATAAACAAATGCAGTAACCCGAGACAGAGGTCGTCGGCGTAAAGGAACACAGGAAGAATTCGACAGAGTGAGCATAAGAGCCGGAAATTCCAAGATACACCGCAGAAGATCGCCGTATATGTGAATGGTCTCGTAATCGGAACCAAGATGAGATTGGCCTTCGTCTCCTAAGACATCGGGAAGAGGCCTCATTAGATGGCCTTCAAAGCGCAGGAGAAACCCCGAGAAAACACGTCAAGAAGAGAGGTACTTTCCGTGGGAAGGGAAGCCGGGTGGTAGACGAAAGCCTACACCTGTGGATGGAGCTACGTAGCTCACCCCGAATGCATCTACATAGGAGGATGAAAATGGCGTAAGGGGTTCTTGCAGAGGAAGAGGAAGAGGAGGCAGAGATGAGGCGGGGAGAGGTAGAGAATCGAGGTGTTATAGGTGCCAGGGAAGTGACACACAAGCATTATGAATTCCCAGGAGAATGTGGGTGTCGTGGTCCAAGGAATGTCGTTGGTTACCAAAGTGAAGAAGAAGCGTAAATTGAAGAAAAGTTCTTCCGCAGAGGGGAGAGTCCTCGGTGGTTAATAAGGTCCTATTGAAACAAACCAAAGAAGTCACCGAACCTCGCACAAAGGAAGACTTTGTTTAGGATCATATGCAAAGTCCAAGGGAAATGTCGCCGAACATCATTGATAGTGGCGTACGTACAATTTACGACCGAGGTGATATAAACCGAAGTCAAGACTAGGGAGCACCCCCACTCCCTACACGGTTCCGGTCGCATAAAGGGCACCCACTGTCAGAAAAGAACAAAGGTGAGATGGAGTCATAAATGGGTAAATACAAGGACAAAGTTTTGTGTGACAATGCCTATGGATGTGTCATATACCGCCGGGTAGACTCATGTTTTGATAGAGCAAATAGTGCATGATGGCAAGAATAACACTTAAACGTTCTTCAAATATGGGGCATCATATTGATTCCCATGGAAGAAGGAGTAGAGCCATCCAAATAGAAAGTGATTGATCCAAAGACCTTTGTTGTCAGAAAGGTGAAGGAATATCTCAAGTAAAGCAGAGCAGAAGAAGAAGAGGTAAGCTTTGCTTTAGTTTGAAAACCAAAAGTAGTTCTTACTTCACAAAGATTTATGATTTGCCAACAGAAATCCAAGAGATGCTAGACATCATCGTGAATTGTTGTGGATGATCTACCGATGAACTTCCACCTCGTGAGAAAGATCGGCCCATCGATAGATTTTATCCTCGTTCAAATCTTCCCACAAGGTACTTACGTAATGACTCCCAAGGAAAATGAAGAAATCAGAAAACAAGTACAAAGAATTGGTGGACAAAGGACCGATCAGTGAGAAAGCCCTCGAGTCCATGTGCAAGACCAAAGCAGTATTGAGCCCAAAGAAAGATGGAGGTCGGAGGATGTGTACCGATTCTAGAGCAATTAATAAGATCACAATCATGTACAAATTCCCTTACCCGTAATAGAGGATTTGATGGACTGCTGAGTGGTGCTAAATACTTCTCAAAGATAGTTTTGAAGAGTGGATACCGTCGATTAGGATAAGAGAGGGTGATGAGTGGAAAACTACTTTGAAACATGAAGGACCGTATGAATGGATGGTAATGCCTTTTGGGTTGTCAAATGAACCTAGTACTTTATGAGACCATGAATGAAGTATCGATGGAATTCATTGGTAAATTTGTGATAAAGTGTATTTGGATGATATATTAGTTTTCGGTGCTTGGTAATCCAAGAGGAACATTTGAGGCATCTTAATCATGTCTTGAAGAAGCCGGCACCAAGAGAAACTACCGATAAATTTAAAGAAGTGCTCATTCATGAAGGAAGAGTTGGTGTATTTGGGATTTTTTGTTTCCGCTGCATGATTGAAGATGGACCCGTAAAAGGTTAAGGCAATTGTGGAGTGGCCTTCCACCTGTGAATGTTTTTTGAGGTAAGAAGTTTCCATGATCTCGTTAGTTTTTACGTAAAGTTTATAAGAAACTTCAAGAAGATTAATGCAATCATAATTGAGACCATAAAGAAGAGAAAACATTCATTTGTTGGATCGCTGAAGCAGAGAGGAATTTTAAAGTTTTGAAGCAAAAGATAATAGAGAAGCCCGCCGTTTTAATTCTCGCCCGATTTCACCAAACCATTTCAAGTAAAATGCGATGCTAGTGGGGGAGGCTATCGAGCTGTTTTGGAGTCGTGATGATAGGTCTCGTAGCCTATTTCGAAGGAGAATTCTGAATGATACTGTGTGAGAAAGTATTCCTCTTATGAGAAGGAATTCTATGCAATTTTTCGGTTAATCGAAGAAGTGGAGACATTATTTTATGTCCAGGGAGTTTGTATTGTATTCTAACAATCATGCTTTGCGTATATTGCATGTACAGCTCCAAGTTGAAACATAAGCATGCTAAATGGGTTGAGTATCTCCAAAGTTTTAATTTTTTTTTTGAAACATATAAGTGGCCAAGCCAATAAAGTAGTCGATGCTTTGAGTAGGAGACATTTTCTTTGTTCAAGAGACTAATTTTGAAGTTGCAGGATTCGATTTTCTCAAAGAATTGTATAAAACAGATCTTGATTTTAAAGAAGCATTTGAAGCATGTAGTAACCTCGTTCTACCGTATAGAAGTTAGTGGCTGGATTTTTTTTCTCAGGAAGACTTGTTATTCGTAAAGAACCAACCGTGTATACCAAAATGTTCCATGAGAGAAAATCGATCAAAGAAAAGTTATGGGGCAGGACTCTTCACGATAATTTGGCATCGATAAGACTTATGAAATGTTCGAGTCACTTTTATTTTTGGCCCAGGATGAGAATAGAAGTGGATAAGTTTGTGAAGAATTGTAAGATTTGTCAATATGCTAAAGGAAGGCGCCAGAATGCAGGATTGTACACTCCTTGCCTATTCCGCATGTGCCTTGGGACATGGTGAGTATGGTTTTGTTCTAGGATTTCCCAAGATCACAGAGGGAATGATGCGCCTTTTGTTGTGGTAGACAGATTCTCCAAAATGGCACATTTTATTCCATGATATAAAAGTTATGATGCCACCCATGTTGCTAACTTGTTTTTCAAAGAAGTTGTTAGATTGCATGGGTTGCCCAAGAGTATTGTTTCCGTAAAGGGACACGCATTTGTGGGTCATTTTTGGAGGACACTATGGAAGAAAATTGAAGTAATTAACCGAGTTTCCAACTTACCTTATCATCCCCGCATCGATGGACAAACTGAGGGAGAATAGGAGTTTGGGAAATTTGTTGAGGAGTCTTCGCAGAGAACATCCCCAGCAAAGTGGGATCATATTTTGCCTCGTAAAGAATATGCATATAATGATTCACCAAAATTGTGGCTACTGTGGTAGAGTCCATTTCATATTGTTTATGGAATGCATCCCAAAGGAATATCGACTCAATAAATCAGAAGAGCAAAAGTTAAGGAGGCAAAGATGGTGAAGAATTTGCTTCAGAGATCTGTGCCATACATGAACAAGTGAAACAACAACTACAAGCTTTCCAAGAAAGATCAAATACAAAACAAAGAGGCAGATTTCCGAGCAGAAAAGAAGTTCATTTTGAAGTAGGAGACTTGGTTTTGCACACTTCGAGAAGGGAGAGGTCTCGCAAAGAAGCAATATAATAAATTGAAGTTCAGAAAAGATCGTCATGCAAGATACTTAGAAAGTTCTTCGCAAATGCTTATGAGATTGAATTACCACCTCGATGTTGGAATATCTCCCATTTTTAATGCTGCAGTATTTGTACAAGTATGAAAATGATGGTGCGCAGGATGGATCAGTTGCACAAGGAATAGATTGAGTGGAACAACAAAGCCTACCTGTACCGCCCATTGCAAATCCAGAGAAGATATTGGACGAGATGTCTAAAAGGACCAGAGGGACAAGAGTACTTTAAAAGATTTCCGATCAAATGGAAGGATAAACCAGAGGAAGATGCCACTTGGATGACCGAAGGAATGTTGTAGAAGATAGGCAGATCAAGGAGGAGCTCATGGATAGGAGCCACAAATAGGTACCCCTCAGAGTCCGATGCAAGCATTATATAATCGGACAATACAATGTAGGAAGTTTTGTCCACATGTTGTGGCTAGGAGGGTTTGGAAACATTCGCATTATTACAAAACTAGGTGTCAATACCTTAGCCGATTGTAATTATTTATATTAACTAGAGTCGCAGGAAGTCGAATAGCTCATTTTGTCTAGTCACGCTCTCGCCTATTGAATAAATAGTAACCAGGCTTTTGGGTTCCGAAATCCAGCCTCATAGAGGAACCGAAGAGTCACACTGTAATTTATATACTTATACCCTTCAGATGTACAAGGGAGAGAAGAATAGAGGAGTTCCCGTAATAAACTTCGTCGATCATTACTTGCCCCAATTGAATGAATTTATACTTTATCGATTATCTAATTGCCTCAAAATGTTAATTGCGTGCACTCGTTTGATTGTGAGGCGTTTGTGTACCGATATTCCGTTCTCCTCGTCTTTAAAT
This sequence comes from Pinus albicaulis, assembly GCA_034641835.2. Taxonomy (NCBI): domain Eukaryota; kingdom Viridiplantae; phylum Streptophyta; class Pinopsida; order Pinales; family Pinaceae; genus Pinus; species Pinus albicaulis. Next base: position 145,980,768 of record CM076571.1, read on the forward strand.
TCGTAAAGAGATCCGTATGGAAGCAAAGTCTCCGTATGGAGGAGCAGTGGTCATGGAACTCTACTTAGAGTAATGGAATCCACGCAATACGTAAATTTGTATTTCGTTTGTGAATCCCCCCCAACCGAGACTTAACCCGAGTTAATGAATGTGAAGGAGAACATAAACCGCTTTAACTTTGGTTAAACATCGTGGAAACCGCGAGTGGTTTTGGAGAATGGATTTCCCCATTTCGCACCACCTTCCGACCATAAGTGGTATCCATAGAGCCGGGCACCAATCCATAGACCGTCTTGCCACGTGGCCAAAGAATTGTTTGAAAACCGCTCATTAACTCGCGCTCGCACGTTAACCCTCGTACGGCATCACGGCGAAATGCACTAGAATCAACATCCTCAAAGGAACACCTGACTATGGGACATGGGACATAGATGCACGAACGATAATAAACGTGTGCGCAGGATAAAAGGGGTACCAGACACGCATTTGATTGGTTATTGACATATATATATATATATATATATATATATATATATATATATATATATATATATATATATATATATGTAGGCGGCCCCGACATGAAAAGTTCTGTTATAAAGTTTGTCCAAAGCATAGTGTATACGTATAAAATCCGAAGGTTTAACTAATAACTATAAAGTGTCAGGGTATATATATAAAGGCACGCAGTAATAGCTTGTTAAGTTGGTAACGTATATCTAAGTCTAGGATTGGTTATAACACTTAAAGTTGGTCATATTTTATTTATCAATTTTTCTAAAATTGATAAATAACACGTCGAGAGGACAAAAAGACTCGTCACCCTAACCACGTCATCGTTGGACCTGCTCTGCTGGACGATTTTACTTCGTTGTCGCACCATTTGGACTGAATATACTTGATTTTACCAAACTCGTGTATAAGCATGCAAAGAAAATCTTAGTTCAAATAGTAAGGAAGGAGCAATAATTAGAGAATTAGAAATTATATTCTATATTTCCCCGTGAACTCATTATAATAGTGCAAGAACAATAAATTGTACCGTATAGTGAGGGTATAATTAATTGAACAATTCAACTTCTGAAAATTATTATTCCGTGTCCAATTAATAATATGTCAAACCGGGAAAAATATAGAATTTTCATAAAAAGAAAAATTTCATATTCTAAATGATATTACAAAAACTTATGAGCATAAAAGTATTTATCCGTACATATATCTTTAAAAGAAAACCAAACAAATTCTAGTTTCAGTTCTCAACATAAATTTATCTAAGTTAACAAAGTGAAACTTTTTCAATAAAACGTGAAACTTTCATAAAGTTAGCCAAATCTCTATAAGAGGAATTAAATACTAAACCTTATTCTCGCAATAATGTCGAATATATTATATATAAACCTTCTCGAATAGGTTATAACGATGATTTAAAATTAAACAATAAAAAAATATGTATAATGATATTCTAGAGATTTATTCTACATAGGAATAAGTCTAAGAGTTATTATATGAATCTACAAGAGTGATTAATTATTTTCTTCATCAACAATGTATGGGTTAAGAAAGGTAACCGAAAACCTAATCACAAGTTTAAAGTCTATTCAATAGAAATAAAATAGCCGGTATTAAAATCAAAGATATCATCATCAAGACGATTAGGACAACTCGTGGAAAAAATGGGTCTAAATGAGTCTTGTAAAATAAAACTCCGTAAGAGTAATAACCAAAGGAACAAATTATCCTCGTCATTATGTGGAAATTATCTTGTGAAAATACCTACTTTTATATTAAAAATATAACTAGTATGGTACCAATATAAACATATAGCATACAGAATGGTAGATAATGCGTAAGTCGAACTAAATTAAATAAGTTACAAATCAAAGCAAAGTTTAACCCAAAGTTTTGGGTATAAAACGACAAAAATATCGACAACACAAATTCCGTATAAACGAATGACTATAAAACTTCCATTTGGAAAATGGTCTCATCGTTTTTGATATAAAAATGTTTAAAACCCTTGATTATGAGATTTGAGGTCTCATCACATAAAAGAGGCCGAAATATTCAATTATTCCTCGTAGAGTGCAAACCCAAACCCTCGGAGAACATTCTTCACGTTAGCATGGGGAATTAAAAAGTTTGTAACATGAAGGTATGGCCACAATGAGAAAACGTGTTACGCATACTCGAAATCAAACCCTAGAAGGAAGGCAAGTAAAATCATAAACATGATGGTTAAATGACAAATAACAAATGAAAAAACAATTTTATATCTATCTATATCCCTACGAAATACGTAGATAAAAGTATATTGTTGTGGAACGAAATGATGGAATGATAAATTCATTCTACCTATAACAATGGAAAGAGTTAGGTCAAGTATAACATTCGTATACGAATGTGTGAAAACTCTATACCTTTTTACAAAAATAGAAGTATACAAACCAAAACGAACATTTCCGAGAGATGAGATGCGTGAAGCCAAGGCGCATATACGTGCTTTAAAGAACGAAAGCAATGGATCAATGGAGGGCGCTACAAAAATAAACCCACATTGTAATTGAGAAATTCATGAAATCGTTTCTCTTCGAATTTTATGTCCATAAAATTTATAAAAGGAAGTGGACAACAGAAACGAATTGGGGAAATCTTACTCGGGGTTTTCCCCGAACAATAACAATCATCAATGTAAAGAGTCTTGGTTAAAATATGCCCTATACTTCTCCATAGAGGCAATATTAAACAAAAATAAGGGTTCTGAATGCAAACGAGATAAAAAACGTAGTGTATTCTCAGAGTTTCATTCCAGATATATCACAGAGATAAACGAACATAATGTAGGGTATAAGTATGAAACCATGATTTAGAGCTTCAGAACTAAGATAACGATCTAATGCTTACCGAAGGCAAGAGATTCAATGTCTGAATGGACCGACCTCTAAAAATAAACTTCGTCATCACATTTCAGGTATGAATTGGTTTGAACTCTGTAAGGAGCAAATGAGTTACGCTACAAAGGGAGGCAAATGAAATACCACTCCACTGATAATTCACCTTAAATAACAAACGGGTGTTAAACCCTAACAATATTGAAACCTTACAAGTGTGATGATATGTAGTAGTTGTATGATTCAAGATGAATGCATCGATGTAAATAAATGCAAAATACTAATGAGGTTAGTTCCAGACAGGTCGAGTTAACACCAAGATATAAATCCCTCAATAAAATCTAAGTTAGCAGTACGTTGGTAATCGAGAAGTCGACCGAAAGAGAAATATTGCATGTGACAGTTGTATTCATAAAATCTACTATAAGGACAATTAAAACCTTGTATTCAATTCTGGTGTACCAAATGGCATATTTGACAACTCATGAATTGACATGAAGCTCTGTAAACGATGGCAATTTAAATCATTCAAATCGTAACCAATGTTAATTCCAAAGTAATTCGAGGTTGAAATAATTCAAATGTATAATCGAATTTCATTGACATTATCAAATGAGATGTTATTAACTCAATACCTTATGATACATGTATTAAATTTTGTTATATGTATTATATATGCATAGGTTCAATGGTATGCATAAGTCCGATGGGACCATATGATAATAAATCAACGTTTCGATATAGTTGATAAATTCAAGTAAACATGATTTCCATAATACTTAGGTTAAGTAAAGTGAAATGGAATAATGAGTGAACTCGTGACGAGTAAGGTATTACAAAATATATTAAAGAGTATGGTTAGTCAACTTATTTAATGCAAGTTGGAAATTCAATACGTAGATTAATACTAAAATTTAGATTCTATAATTATGAGGTAAATACCTTTAAGCAGGGTACATATATTGAAAGGATTGTTTAATAAAAAAGAATATTATGAAGTATAATAAAGTAAAAATGTAATACTTAAAATATCTCGTAGCAAGGTGACGAGATGTAAAGAAAGAAAAAGAAAAATTGGAGGTATATTACAAATGGTATCAGAGACCATGTTAGAAAAAACTGGGCTGTTGTTGTGCCTACTGCATAAAATAATTTTTTTGAAAATTTTATTTTGTTACTGACGTTTTTTTTTTTAATGTACGAAGCGATTGAACTGAAAAGTCAATGGCTGACGAAGATGAACTCTATGTCGATCTGGGTGGTAGAGATAATACACCAGATCCCAATGCTCCTTTAATGGTTATGTTGCACAGGTTGCAACGGGATATGGCCAAACTAAGAGGCCAGAATGTCAGGCTATCATTAGCCAGTGAGGAGCAAGAAAAACTGATAAGAGAACTAACTTTGTGGAACAGCCAAGAAGGTGAAGGTTTCAGAAGGAGGAGGAAAGGCAAGTTCTCAGATGATCCTAAGGAAGATGACACTACTAGACATTATTCTAAAGAGAAGAAGGAATTACAGGGTGAATTCCGAGAGATTAAACCTCCCTCCTATGATGGAGATAAGGAGGAAGATGTTGAGGCATGGTTGTCGAATATGATTAAGTATTTTCAGGTCTACGAATATGAAAGAAATCGGAGGGCCAGATTAGGTATCTACCAGTTGCAAGGTAAGGCTACCTTGTGGTGGGAGGAGACAAAAATGGTTCATGCCATTGATGAAAAAACAGTGACTTGGGAAGATTTCCAGGTCATGTTTAAAAACCATTATTTAAGCGAACATTATTATGATGATAAAGCAAAGGAGATTCATGAACTCAGATTGGGACAACTCACCATAAATGAGTTTGTCACCAAGTTTACATATCTGTTAAGGTATGTTCCTTATATTTTTGAAGAGAAAGAAAAGGTGTAGAGGTTTTTGAACTGTTTGCCTATTGTGTACAAGGAGAAAATAGATTTCGATAATCCAAAAACTATGGACGAAGTGGTGAGGAAGCCTAGATTACGCTACCAGTAGTTTAAAGGAAAGAGTGAACAAGGAAAAAGCTGGACAAACCAAGGGAAAGTCAAACTGCTCAATCCCAAGCTGGTTCAAAGAAAATAGATGAGGATAATAAGAAAGAAGGGACAGTTAAAATGAGAGAGCCATTGAAGTGCTGGGGTTGCGGAGAACCTCATCTGTTGAGGGACTCTCGACACAGAAATATTTAGATGGTTCTGAGGCCTGGAGAGGCTACTACTGTGAATGATGTAGCCAGAAATATTCCCACTATCAGCGCAACCTTGGAGAACCGACAAGAAAAACATCAGTCTACTATGGTCGAGATGGAAGGTAAATTTTTTCATCAATCTGTTACTATCTTAATCGATCTGGGTGCTTCTTTGAGTTATATTAGTCCACAAGTTGTAAAAAAATGTAAACTCGGAACAAAAAAGTTTCAACAGCCTTGGTTGGTACAATTAGCTACTGGAACTAAATGCAAAGTAACTCATAAGCTACCTAAAATAGGTATTAAATTGAATGAATATCGAACAGAAGTTTATTTAAACATTTTTCCATTAGGTTCTTATGATTTATTGATAGGAATGGTTTGGCTAGAAAATAAAAAGACCATGCTGAATTGTTGGGACAAAACTCTACACTACATAGATGATGAAGGAAAACCATTCATACTAAAAGGGAAACCGAAACATATTTTTGTAAGGAAAATCTCCGCCCTTCAGTTAAAAATAACAGCTAGAAAAGGATATCAAGTATATGCTATACATGTTGAAGAATTAGGACAACAATCTGAAGAAAATTTTCTAGACACTTTACCAGTAGTAAGAGAATTTAAGGAAGCATTTCGAGATGAGATTCCTCATCTTCCCCCCAAAAGAGAGATTGATTTTTCAATCGAATTGGTGCCAGGAGCAACACCAATTTCTAGATCCCCTTACCAGATGAGCCCTCCTAAACTCATGGAGTTAAAAATGAAATTACAAGAATTGCTGGATAAAGGTTACATCAGGCCGAGTGTATCCCCTTGGGGAGCATCAGTGTTGTTCGTGAAAAAGAAGGGTGGAACCTTCAGAATGTGCATTGACTGTCATCAACTGAATAAGTTGACAGTCAAAAATAGGTATCCATTGCCCAGAATAGATGACCATTTTGATCAGGTGAGAGGAGCTTTAGTATTCTCTAAGATTGACTTGAGGATTGGTTATCACCAACTCAAAATTAAGGAGGAAGATATCAGTAAAACAACTTTTCAAACCAGGTATGGTCACTATGAATTTTTATTCCTACCTTTTGGTTTGACAAATTCCCCTGTCACTTTTATGTGCTTAATGAACTATGTTTTGAACAAGTACTTAGATAAATTTGTACTAGTGTTCATAGACGATATTCTAGTCTATTCAAAGAGTGAGGCAGAACATAAGGAACACCTTATAATTGTGTTACAGACTCTTAAGGAGAATCAATTATATGCCAAGTTTATAAAATGTGAATTTTATAAGGATAAAATTCAATATCTGGGCCATATCATTTCTGAACAAGGATTGGATGTTGATCCTGAAAAGATAAAAGCCATAAGAGAGTGGCTTGTGCCTACTGATGTATCATCAGTAAGGTCATTTATGGGGATTGCAATTTATTATCGAAGGGTTGTGAAAAGCTTTTATGCAATACCATATTCCATAACTTCACTACAGAGGAAAGGCACCAAATTTGAGTGGATTGAAAAATGCCAACATAGCTGTGAAAAACTGAAATTAAAACTTACCACGACACCTATACTAAAGATTGCAGATCTTGCTAAAGAGTTTGTCGTGTGTACGGATGCATGTAGAGAGGGGTTGGGAGGAGTTCTATTGCAAGAGAATTATGTCATTGCTTATGAATCTAGAAACCTTAAGAAACCTGAACAGAATTACAATGTATATGATCTGGAATTGGCTGCTGTAAGTCATGCCTTGAAGATGTGGTGACACTATCTTCTTGGAAAAAAATTTACATCGATGACAGATCATATCAGTCTCAAGTATTTCTTTTCTCAAATAGATTTGAATGCTCAACAAGCGAGATGGTTGTCTTTTCTGAGTGAATTTGATATTGACATAAAACATATCAAAGGGAAAGAAAACAAAATTGTTGATACTCTAAGAAGAAATTCTTTTCAAATCATAAACAACATTGGGAGTAGTGCTAGTTTTGACCTAGAAGAATTAGTTAAAAAGGTAGTAGATCAAGATCCCAACTATGAGAATCTACAAGTGAAAATGTTGAAAAAGGAAATGGCTGAATACACCCAAAACCAAAAAGGGTTGATCTGCTATAGAAATAGATTGTACATCCCCAATGTGGATTCTTTAAAAAAAGAAATCCTAGATGAATACCATAAACAAGCATATTCAGGACATCTGGGATATCAGAAAATGCTTATAGCCTTGAAAAAAGAAATTGTTTTGGCCAGGAATTAAAAAAGACGTAGCCAACTACTTAGCCAGATGCATGGGGTGTCAACTAGTCAAAGTTGAACATCAACATCCAGCTAGTCTTTTAAACCCCTTACCAATTGCAGAATTGAAATGGGACACTGTTTCTATAGATTTTATAACCACGTTACCCAGAACAAAGTACTAGCATTACTCAGAGATGGTAGTGGTAGATACCTTAACAAAGGCTGCACATTTCATACTTGTAAAATCTACTTTTGGGACAGCCCGAGTAGCAAATGTGTTCCTACAAGAAATAGTAAGGCTACACGGGGTCCCAAAGATGATTATTTCAGATAGAGACGCTAATTTCACAGCACCTTTCTCGAAAGGTTTTTTTGCGGGCATGGGCACTAAATTGAGTTTTAGCACTTCTTATCACCCTCAGACGGATGGTGAAACAGAGAGAAAAAATCAGATTTTGGAGGATATGTTAAGAATGTATGTGATGGATAGGCCATAAAAATGGGAAGACTACTTACATTTAGTAGAATTTTCCTATAACAACAGCTACCAATCCTCCATAAAAATGAGCTCATTTGAAGCACTCTATGAAAGAAAGTGTCTTACTCCTTTAATTTGGAGCCAACCTGAAGATAAGCTAGTACTTGGGCCAGATAATCTACAAGAAATGGAAAGGATTGTAAAACAAATACAGAGAAACATCAAGACAGCACAAGATCGACAGAAAAGATATGTCAATAAGAAGATAGTGCACCGAGAGTTCAAATTAGGTGATCATGTGTATCTGCGTATTAAACCCAAAAAGAGCACAGTTTATGCTGGAAGCTTTGAAAAATTGGCTCCTAGATACTGTGGGTCTTTTGAGGTGTTAGAAAGGGTGGGACCAGTGGCTTATAAACTGGCCTTACCTCCCCATGTTAAATTTCATGATGTGTTTCATGTTTCGTTATTAAAAAGTTATGTACATGATGCTTCTCATATTGTTGATTGGAATGTGATACAGGTGGAACCAGAAGGGGAGTTCCTTCCAGATCCGCCTCAAATAATTGAGCGGGAAGAAATTGAAATGAGAAATCGAACAATAGCCAGAGTAAAGGTGCAGTGGAAACACTTTACTATGGAAGAGGATACATGGGAAGGAGAGGCTAAGATGATGGAAAAATATCCATATTTGTTTTCAAAATGAACTCTAGTAGTTAGCTGTTAACACCGAGGACGGTGTTTGTTTTCAGAGGGGGAATATGTAACACCCCTAGTTTTATGTTTTTCAAAGTTAGACAATTGAACTTAAGTCAAAAGGGGAGTGGACCCCAATGGATAACTATTGTGTGGATATAGTTAATTATTTATTTATGAAAAATAAATAAAATGTTTTGTGTGCACTATGACCAAATGAGATTTTTGAGATCACTTGCCTAATCCATGAGGTTATGGAAAGAGGTTAAGAATTTCCCCAAAATCTTTCAAGAAGCCTTGAAAGAATTTATTTCTAATTTAGATTTTTGAGGAAAAATCTAAATTTCCCCAATGATGAGGAAAGTAGTTGGGAAGAGGTAAAAATCTGGAAAAGCAGAAAGCAGCTTTAAAAGTCCCTAAATAACGGAAGCCTAGGCAAACAGGAATAAAAGCATCCTGAAATTCTGGACGCAGAATTAGAAACAGGCTTTGGGGAGAGCATAGCTTTAATAAGCTACTCCAGAACAGATTGGGGTTGGTCTGTTCTGGGAGAGGATCTCAGCTCGGCAGTGAGTTCTGGAGACAGAAGAACTCTATGGTTAGGAGGATTGGTGATAAGAAGAAGTGGTATTCACACAAATCTTTTGAATGGGTAAAATATATGCTATTGTACAATATTGATAAATTCTATAGCTTTTATTTTGAATTAAATTTTATGACATTTTTTTCATTCCTTACATTTAACAGAAATCAATAGGAGAATTTAATCTCCAAAATTCTGTATAGTTGTAGGAATAGAAACTATGGAAAATTATCACCCAGATTTTCTAAACTAGAGATGGTCTAAATCTAGAGATATATATTGTTTCCATAATTTATACTGAATGTTGTAATATAAATTTGCTTCTAGAATGTGAAATGTACAAAAACAGAAACCTACTTAGAATCTTAATAGTTCAGTTAAGCTTTGGAATAAATATACCTGAATTTAACAAACTATGTATAGGCATGCAAAGAAAATCTTAGTTCAATTAGTAAGGAAGGAGCAATAATTAGGGAATCATAAATTTTATTCTATATTTCGGTGAAATCATTATAATTGTGCAAGAAAAAAACATTATACTTTATGATGAGGGTATAATTCATGGAACAATTCCACTTCTGAAAAGTATTATTCTGTTTTCAATTAATAATATGTCAAACTGGGAAAAATATAGAATTTTCATAAAAAGATAATTTCATATTCTGAATGATATTACAGAAACTTATTAATATAAAAGTATTTATTTGTACATATATCTTCAAAAGAAAAACCAAACAAATTCTTGTTTTAAATTCTGAACATAAATTTATCTAAGTTAACAGTGAAACTTTTACAATAAAAATTCAGTGAAACTTTCATACAGTTAGCCAAATCTCTGTATGACGAATTATGAACATTTAACTTTATTCTGCAATAATGCCAAAATATATTATATAAAAACCTTTCTGAATAGGTTATAGCCATGATTTAAAATTAAAAAATAAAAATATGTATGGTGATATTCTAGAGATTTATTCTACATAGGAATATGTCTAAGAGTTTATTATATAAATCTACAAGAGTTAAATATCTTCAATTCATAGCATGGTTCCCATTAACAGAAATTTTAATCACCACAATTCGATATGCATAATGAAACAAACTGGGAAACTATGCATCATTTATATAGACCTCTGTATGAAGAGCACTTATATATATATATATATATATATATATATATATATATATATATATATCAGTTTTAAAACATATAATATGATCATGACATTCTAGAATTTTATATAGAATTGAATTATAAACCAGAGAAAATAAGACTGATATTGAGAAAATGTAAGCCACTAAAAAGGCTATAATTATAAAGGAAAATTACAATCCATATATATTATATTGTACTTGGTAAATAAAACAGAAAATAAACCTATCTAATCTGCCTTAGATTAGCCAAGAGGCTAAGAAGATAATAAATTTTTTAAAATACAAAAACAATAGATATTCATAGCTCCATTATAACAGAGTAGTAATTATACTCGGCAAAGAGCATATAAACCGATCTGTGTAGAGAGAAATGAGTCAAATTCCACGAAGAGAAAAAGTTCGAAAACCAGAGTATCACTTCTATAAACGAGGGATAGAAGAGAGACAAAATTTTTACCTACGTCACATATGAAATAATCATGAAATTAGTGTGAATGAAATAAAACAAATCTAATTCACTGTACAATAAACATAGGCTGAAGTTAATAATTACCTGTGAAAACTAAGAATTGAAATCATCTTGAAATTCGACTTCATTACAGAGTTGGGAACGACCTCGTTTTAGAGTTGAGGGGCAGAACTTACACACCCTCTACACAACGCAACTGGTAAAAGAAAGAATACCCATAAGTAACAAATGAAATGTTGAAATGATAAGCTCAGCTGAGCGAATTAGAATTAAAAACAAAAATAAGAGTTGGGGTTTTACAACTCCAAGCTAATATGGAAACGAAACACATTATGCCAAAACGAATTGGGGAAATATTACCTGGGGTTTTCCCTGAACAATAACAGCTATCAACGTGAAGAGTCTTGGTTAAAATAAACCCTATACTTTGCTATAGAGGCAATATTAAACAAAATGTAGGGTTACAAATGAAAACGAGATAAAAATCATAGTGTATAAATAGAGTTTCATTCCAGATATATCACAGAGATAAACGAACATAACATAGGGTATGAGTATGAAACCATGATTTAGAGCTTCAGAACTAAGATAACGATCTAATGCTTACCGAAGGCAAGAGATTCAACGTTTGAATGAACTAGCCTATGAAAATAAACTTGGTCATCGCATTTCAGGTATGAACTGGTGGGAACTCTGTAAGGAGAAAATGAGTTACACTATAAAGGGAAGAAAATGAAATACCACTCCACTGATAACTCACCTTAAATAACAAACAGATGTTAAACCCTAACAATATTGAAACCCTACAAGTGTCACAATCTGTAGTAGTCGTATGATTCAATACTAATGCATCGATGCAAATAAATGCAAAACAATGATGGGTTTGGTTCCATACAGGTCGAATTAATACCAAGATATGAATCCATCAATAAAATCTAAGTTAGAAGTACGTCGGTAATCAAGAAATCGACGGAAAGAGAAATATTGTGTGTGATAGTTGTATTCATAAACTCTGCTGTAAGGACAATTAAAACCTTGTATTCAAGTCTAGTGTACCAAATGGTAGATTTGACAACTCATGAATTGACATGAAGCTCGGTAAACGATGGCAATTTAAATCACTCAAATCGTAACCAATGTTAATTCCAAATTAATTCTAGGTTGAAATAATTCGAATGTATAATCGAATTTCGTTGACATTATCAAATGACATGTTATTAACTCAATACCTTATGATACATGTATTAATTTTGTTATAGGTATGATATATGCATAGGTTCAATGGTATGCATAGGTCCGATGGGACCATATGATAACAAATCAACGTTTCGATATAGTTGATAAATTCAACTAAACATGATTTCCATAATGCTTAGGTTAAGTAAATTCAAATGGAATAATGAGTGAATTCGTGATGAGTAAGGCATTACGAAATATATTAAAGAGTATGGTTAGTCAACTTATTGAATGCAAGTTGCAAATTCAAAACGTAGATTAATATTAAAATTTAGATTTTATAATTATGAGGTAAATACCTTTAAGCAGGGTACATATATTGAAAGGCTTGTTTAATAAACAATAATATTATGAAGTAGAATAAAGTGAAAATGTAATACTAAAAATATCTTGTAGCAAGGCGATGAGATGAAAATAAAGAAAAAAAAAATCGAGGTATATTACATTATTCATATTCAAGATGTTACAAATAAAGCCCATAAATTCATATCAATTGGTGAATTATTTTTACCAATATAAATTCAAAATTTGAGAATAGAAATATCAATATAGAATGTGGTAAATCTCCATAAAAAATAAGGTGATATACAGGAGAGAATTCCATACCCCTGTAGTTGTCACATATTTATTATCATTGGGCTTTGGAAGTAGCTACTCTTCAAAGAGAGGAATGAGGTTTTCAGGACCATATAGATCTACAAACATTTCAAGGTAAATATATGTGTATAATATTTTCAAAAATATCTGACAAACATGATAATGGTGTCAACGTTAACCTTATAAAACTGGCACCCAAATATCAAACTAAAAACGAAGAAACTTTCTTTTTCTATTACGAGACGTAGATAGAGAAACCACGGTTTTTTTCTCGTAATCAACTCTAGTCTATCTAATTCAATGTCATGATTCCCCCAGAAAAAGGCAGCTCACTAGGGGACCTAGTTGGACTTAGGCCTCAATCTATTTTGTTTTATCCATTGTTAGTTACTAAAGATACTCGACAGATAGTTCTCTGGGGACCAGTTTACTCTGCCCACTTCCAATCCAATGTATAAGAAGGATATAAGACTAAGGTGGATGAAAAGACAAATCAAAAAGGTCAATGCCAAGTTGCTTCGAATCCCACCTGAACTACAATAGAATGGGAAGGAAAATTGAACCTATATGGGATCCCTTGGATTAACAACCTACCCAACTCCTAACCATCGAAGCTTTCAGGCATATCTCTAAAATGAATGACAAAAAAACTAGGGTTTAATATTCTTTCCAATTAACTTTGCCTTGATGATCGAACAATAGGACATCATCTTCCAATTGTTTAATGATTCACAGAGATGATAAGTGGAATGGAAGGAAGCTTTTTTGATAGGAAACATGTTATTAAAATGATATTTTAAAACTAAATAAATAAAAGATATGTGAAATATGTTCAAAGTTAAATAAGTTGTGCTTTTTTCGCATGTGATATTGATAAATCATAATATTAATTCATTATATTGCAATAAAATTTATAAATGAAAATGAATCTCTATGATAATGTAGAAATAGATCTTTATAGTCAATAAAATTTATTATAAATATTAACTTTTTGTATGCTTATTAATTAAATTTAAATATGATATTATCAAATATAATAATTACAAATATAATTAATTATATGTTTTGAAATATCTAAACTATAAAGTTCAATTATTATTATTTAAATTTATTTCAATATAATATGTATATTCTAAAATTTTTTATCAAACATTTGTTTATGATTTTTCTAATAGAATAAAATAAAAAAACAACAAATTAAATTGATTTCTCATTTTCATTAATTTTAATTTACTATTTATTATTTTAATTTAAAAATTTAACACTACAATATCTCCCTTATATTTTATTATAAAATATCTCGTAATCATGCATTATATACCACTTGAGCACTCAACATATTACGATCTAATTAATTTAATTTAATTAATTCACTTTTGTATTAATAATACATTATAAAGGAAATGATGTGTAAAGTTTATGTTCTGAACATTGGTTTTCAATTATCTCTGTTTTGCTGTTTATTAACTGTTTCTTTACGCTTGTTTTCATTATGTATAACTTTTATCATCGTTTATTTTTCATATACTCTTATGCTCTAATTAAAATAACCTTTATATGATAATTGTGCATATCTATCACCACTTTAGTAATTATACATGCTTTTACCGTTATACTATTAAAACAACTCCATGGGTGCTCCTCGTGTTATTTCATTGTAAGGAGGCTAACACCATATTGTACTATGGCCTATGTGGTCTATGCTATGTGAATATTTGTATATTAACATGTAAAGAACATTGCACTCATTATTGATCTTAATTACTAATAAGATTATATGTCTATTTTAAGTGCAATTACGTTACTGGAGAAAACCTTAACAATTTTCATCAAATTGATTGTTTCTTTAGACAAGATATTTCAATATATTTGATTGTTTCTTTAAACAAGATATTTAAGTATTACAAGGAATATAGATTTATCTAGATACAGAATTTTTTACATATTAATACATTTCAAAAAGTATTTATCTACCATCTTACTTAAAACATTCTATAACTAATGATAAATGATCTCCTTTTAAATAATTTTAAAAAATTAATTTGTTAATACCTCTTTCAAATAATCATTCCCTATAATACATCTTAAAATATATTGTAATCCCCCATTTTACTACCCAAGTTTTAATAACTGGGCACAAATTGAGACATGTGATCTGTATGTAAATATGCATCATGATGTATGGCATGCATATAAGTGAAATTATTAGATATTTAGTAAAATCCCAATAACAATAACAAGGTACAATCATAACTTGAACAGAGATCATTGAGATCATTTTTTCTGGTGTTTAACTGGAAAATAGATTTATTTGGATGGTTTTCCTTGTGCTAATGCATGTTGTTATTTTGGAGACTGCTAGCTTTGGTGTTATAATTTTGAGTATAGTGGTGACTTGATGTCTAGCTGGCCTAGATCATTTGCAGGGAATTCTCTCCCTAATCAACCTAGCGTGACAGAGGATCCTGATAAGGGGTTGGAGGGGTGGTTGTGTTTTTTGATCATCTATAGACCTTTTAGAAGCTGTTGACGGGAAAATGTGTCCGGCCAACAGTAGGGGATCTCCCCGATAGAAAGTCCCAATTAGACCTTGAACCGTTTGGAGTAGGGATCCCGTCCGGGATGTGGGTCCGGCTACCACTTAAGACGCCTTCCCTTCGGTCTCAAAAGAACCTGATTGAACCTGCGGACACACACTTATTCACATGATACAAAGTACATGACTGATGCGTTAAACACGAATAAAACACTATGTGTAGCGAGGCAATAAATAAAGCATGTACGCCTAAGGAGATGTTGTTAGCAACACGTCTTTGGGGTACTGCTTGTAAGGTAGTCTGACCATAATAGAAATAGTTCTTTATGGCGAGATGTCCCTTTACTTTTTGAAAGATAAAACAAAATGCTAACAAAATAGTTCATTAACATTCATTAATAGAGAAAATGGTAAACTGGACATCATCAACAGAAACAGAGATAGCCATGATGCATAAATGATGCTATAACGAGGGCAGCTTCATTAATCAAAAGATGTTTTGAAACTGTATAAGAAAATACACATAGTCTTCACACGTCATCCAAACAAAGGGGTTTTAACAAGTATCTGTATTCATATGCACAAGAGTATGATCTTTCCTATACAATTCTATGTAGCTCTTGAGTCTCCAAAAGAAAAAGCCCTTGTATTTTCCCCTCAGGGGTTTTTATAGATCAAAATGCCCTTTGGGCTCCCTGACTTTTCGCCTGCCTACCGGTTGAGTTGCCCTGCGACCTGGGAGAAAATGCGACCTGTGACCTGGCCAGTGAATGCGACTTGCGACCTTCTAAACTGTGCGACCTGTGACCTGGCCAGTGAGTGCGACTTGCGACCCACTGATACTGAGCCATGGAGGTAGTCGTGCAATAGAGAGATCAGGAGCATCAATCTGCTTTCCTTTTAGGAAGTCTCGCCAGGCCTGGTTTTCTGCTGCTATAGGAGAGACTAGAGGGACTTCCTCTTTCAACCGATGCATACATTCCAGAGCATTAGGGATCAGAGTTTCTCTCTTTTGGGAAATTTGGTTCGAAAGGGAGGCGAGCTTGTTATAAACCTGCACTGGCGTGATAAGTAATTGACACAGATTTTCTTGTGTTGCTGCGACTTCTAGGGCGGCAGCAGCTTGCTTGATAGGCTGCAAGAATGACTATATTTCTTGCTCTACTTGTTCCCAGGTCTTACTTTCATCCAATTCCCCTAGCGAAGGAATGTGGTGCAAAGTGTGCATTGAGTCTATGCCACTGATCAGGTGTTCGTATGAAGACATCACCTTGTCAAAATCTTTGGATAGCTTGTCCTTGGATTGCATCTTCATCCAGATTTGGACTTTGGCATCTTGCGTATGAATCCAATCCTTCTTAGGCAAATGCTCGGGAACTTGAGGGTAATGCACTGTCTAATTCATCATTTTATCTAGAGCGACCGAGGCTTCCTTGAGCTGCTCATGCTTCTGCTTGGTTTCTGCTCGTGCTCTTACCAATGGGGCAAATGTTTGCTTGATGGTGAGCATTTCTCCATACACCTGCCTCATGGTCATCTCTAATACATCGCATTCTTTCATAATGGTGATTGGAACTTCATTTACTGGGGGAGCCTTGTTTTGGAGTTGTTGCATCTCTTTTTCCAATACCGACCTCTCCTGTTCTACCTTCTTCTCCCGCTGCTCCAATGCTTTTAGTCTGTTTTGTAGAGAAATGATTTCTCTACTCATTCTTGTGACATTCTCTTCTGTGGTTGCGGTGAAAGCAGTGCCTGCCAATGCTATCATCACAGCGTTAGTCCTGGTATCCAGGACTATATCCTTTTCAGTTGCGACTGTGGATGCAACAGAAGGACTTTGTGCCATGGCCCTCCTCTTCTCTTACCAAATTTTGAAAGAGAATTGGTCGAATGTGATCCTGCTTAAGTCGAAGACCTCCTCTTCCTGCCCCTGGAGGGAATCAACATCAGAGAGAATGTTTCCTGTACCGCCTAGAGGAACCTCTAGGGGAGATATGTCGATGTCTTCTATTAATTCATCCTCTTCATCTTTCTTCTTCTTTTCCTCCTCTTCTCTCTTCATCCTTTCTTCTTCTTCCCTTTGTTGGCGCTCGCTTTCTACTTTGTCATGCTCTTCCTGTCTCCTGCGCTCTGTTTCTGCCGCTGCTTCTATTTCAGCTTTCCTCTTTCGTTCGGACGTGGCGTCTTGTTTTGCTTTCCTTTGGCATTCAGCTTCAGATCTGTCAAGTTGTTCCTTGAGTGCTCGTTCTGCTGCAGTCTGCGCTTCCTTTTCCTGCTTTTATTTTCTGGCCTCCTCGGCCTGCTTCTTCTTCTGACCTATCTTTGAATTCTTCTTGCGTTTATCTTCGTCCTCCTTTAGCTTATTTCATTTCTCCTGCCGGGCTTTGGCCTCTCCTTCTCTCTGTTGAGAGGAAGTGTCAGTCCCTGTGCTGGTCCGGGGCTTTTTAGCTATAGAGGAAGAAGCGTCTCCTAACTTATGGCTCCTGTCTTCCAAGCTTTGATCATCCTGGTCCTCCTGGCCAGAGTCCACCCCCTACGCGAGCCGTCTATCTGCGTTGTACCAGTTTCTTCTCTCATCTTCTTCGGGGCATTCTGTATGCTGGTAGTTCCACTTGAATTTGGCCCTCTTGCAGTGTTCGGGAACTATCCTTTCCGGGTCGTATGTCCTGTATTCCAAAGTCCTTAGTTGATAACTTTTCATCTCTTCTCCTTCAACCGCTACCTCTTTGAAGTCTTTAACCATATAGGCACCGATAGTAAGGGGTAGAGCGGGCCAAGGCTTCTTATTCCCTTTGGACAGGACACTGGAGAACCCTGAGGTCATCTGGTAGCATATCTCTTGCATGAGTACCTTGTTAGTAACAAAGTGAGGCAAAGCATGTGGTGGCTTGAATGTGCCGAAGACTCGGATGATAGTATATTCAGCGAACGGAAACCAATGCGCCACTTGGCCTAGCATCTCCCTGGCTCGCCAAGACATGCAAGGGGCGTCTTGGCCAAATAGTTTCCTGAAAAGAGCGAGGATGAATATCTGAGAAATTGGCTCTATATCCTGTTTGTACCTGGAATCCCAGAACACTTTAGTTTGCAGATGAATTGCACTAGACCGCGTGGGATCCCAGTTATGTGCCCATCCCTCAAAATGCAACCGTGCACAGATGGCATCCAATAGATACGAGGCCATATAGAATTTTGAAGGAATTCCTTCATCTGGGGCCAATGCCGAAGACAAGATTGTCTGCATCGAGTTCATCAATATATTTGCCTAGTTGAAACGGGTGTCATGCGCTGTCACATGTTCCATGATAGTAGCCCATGCGCCATTGAAGGTAGTTGCGTCCGGGCGCCCGTACAATCTGCAGAGCATGGCAACAACTAACTTATATACTTTTCTCAGGCCTACCACCGGATATTCTTGGTTCTTCTTGACTTTGAATTTTTCGGGTTCTTCCCACCACTGCCTGATGGTGTCTACTACAGGGAGTGCATTGGCAATAGCCCATCCTGGGGTAAAGTGTTCTTTCGGTTGAGGCAACGAGTAATACACGTGGGCGTCCGAGCCTACGAGCGTTGAGAAAGCTTTGCCTTCACTATCTCAGATCAAAAACCTTTTGGGATCTGTTTTCTGAATGATCCAGTCTATTATTTCAGGACACGGGAATATGGCCGGATGTGCCCTTGCGAGATGCAATTTGGACCTTTTGACTTTTAGGTATATTTCCCGGTCTGGGAGATCTTCTGGAAATTCCTCTCCCGGTATAGCAAACTCATGATACACTTGGTACCATCGCATGTTGTCCCCTTTTGCGAAGGTGCAAAGGGTGTCTATGTATATTGGAGGTGGGGAAATTTCCGTGTCTGTGTCTATATCTTCTATCACTACTTGCTTGTCCTTCTTCCGGGACCCTGGGGTTGCCATGTCGCTAGAATCCGAGAGAATAGGTATACACTTTGCGTCTGCTTCAAGTTCAACTGTCATATTCATGAAGGAACCCCATGATAAGAACGACATGATTTAAAAAAAAAACAATTACAGTTTTTCAAATCTGAGGAACAAACAAAATTTGAAATAATTGGTTTGCAGGGTCGCGGGCTCGCAAATCACGCAAAAGAATAAAATTGCGACCTTGCGACCTTGCGACTAGGTCGCTGGGTTTCTGAGTCGCGAATCTACGAAAATATTAGGACATGCGACCTTGCGACCTTGCGACCAGGTCGCTAGGTCGCGGGGTCGCAAATCAAAATAACCGAAAGAAATTGCGACCTCGCGACCTCGCGACTAGGTCGTTGGGTCGCAAGTCGCAGTTGGGCTTGCCAGGGGGTTTTGGCACGCGCGACGTGAAGGGTTTCTCCCTCTAACTGGAAAAATATAAGGCTAAAAGGGTCCAAGTAGAGTTGAGGGATGGCTTTGGGAGCAGGGGACAAGGCCATGACGAACTAAACAAGACATATGGTGAGTTTGGGAACTTGTGGTGAAAGCAGGGTTATAAACAACCTAAACTGAAACAAAAAAATGTAAAAGCTCATACAGAGGGAAATTTAAAGGCCTAAGAAGACATGGGTTTGGTAATAAATGCTCATAATGGAAATAACATGAGGGAAATGGCAACTTGCCAGGGAAAATCGCGCTAGTCGAGCTGTCAGAGACGTTTTCTTCCAATTCATCGAATGTGAAAAATGCGACCCAGCGACCTAGCTTATATAAAGAGGTCGCACATGCGGTCATTTAATTAGGTCGCAAGGTCGCAATTTGAGTGGTTTAGAGGATCTGCGACCTTGCAACCTTGTGACCTGGCGACCTGGGGGTCACGAGTTCGCAAGGTCGCGAGGTCGCAAATTTCCTTAAAAGTTGAGTTTTGCGACTTAGCGACCTTGCGACCTTGCGACCCTTAGGTGGCGGGGTCGCAAGGTCGCTGAGTCACAATTTTCTAAAACATGAGTTTTGCGACATGGTGACTTGGCCTTATGGATTCTTCACTTGGTTTCTTTCTAGCTTCAAGGGGCTCCAAAAATTTGAAATGGGGGTTTTTTTTTTAGGGTGTTGTAGGGGCTACAACAAATGGCGATTCACTGGACGAACCCAGAGTCTGTGCCGATGGTTAGTCTTGGTGGAGGGAGGGAGGGGTCTCTGCTGATTGTTTTCTTTTACCTTGCGGTCGACATTGCCTAGCCTTTTGGCACCTTGCTGGGTTGCTCAACCTGCTGGCATGTTCGGGTGCTGTTTAACCAAAATCCATTCCTTCAGGTCTCCGAACTGGAAGGGTTGGAGAACTCTAGGCAGCTACAGGGTCCGGTATGATTATTTTGTCCTCATCGTGTTGCTCTGCTGCTAGCGAACCTCTCAGTCTCGGCGGAGTCACTGCCTAGGAATCGTGAACGTTGCTCCGCTACCAGCGAGCCTAGTCAGTACCCCGGCGGAGTCGTTACATCACCTCTCTACGTAAGAATCCTTTCTCAATCCTTTACCCTTTATTAGTGTGCTATTGCACTTATTTTGAATGTGCCTGAGGCACTTATTTAGATGTGCTCGTGGCACTTATTTGAGATGGCGATTTAGCCTGGGCGGATGAGGTATCCCGACTTATTTTGCTTGCAGAGAGGTTGTTCCTGGTCTGGTATGAGGACTTTGGTTTTTCCCAGATTCCCTGTCGTAGCATAGAGTACCTCTTTTCCCTTCTGATCTGGTTACCACTACATCGTATTTTCTTTGCAGACACCCTCTCAGACTGGCGAGGTAGGCTTCCCGCTTAATGACTTGTGCTAGGTCATATGCTACCTCCAGGTGCAGAGAACAAGCAAGCTTTTGCCACCTTCAAGTTTATCAGAAAAGGCCTTCCATCAGCATAGAACCTGTTGCAGTGTGCCAGTTGCGTGGCTCTAATAGATCCTTCCTTAAAAAAAAAATTTATTTTATTTTATTTTTATTTTTTTGATATTTATTTTGTACAAGGATAAGATAGCCCTCTAAGGGCTGCTAAGTGAAATAGTGTTTGAGGTCATGCCTGTTTACTGGGAGGACCTCGACTCATCCCTCAAGGGTTTGCAATCCAAATGTGGGGGATCCTAACTTCTCCTTAATTTGGAAAGGGCCTGTCTATAGTGCTTGGAACTTGGAATGCTTCCCCTTTTCATCATGAGCTTTGTCCCACTTAAGGACCAGGTCTCCTACCTTGAAAGTTTTATTCCCTGCGGATTTTCTATCAAACCATCTCTTGATTCGGCTCTGATGGATGGCGAACGTTTCCTGGGTTTTTTGCCTTTCTTCCTCCAACTTCAGCAAGGTGTCGATTCGAGTTTGCAAGGTATGGCATGGGGTACCATGACATTCCTAGGACAGCTGAAGGGCAGGGAGAGATAGATGGGGAGGAAGAACAGCTTATTTTCCATAAACGAGAAAATATGGGGAGGTGCCTAGGGAGGATTTGGGAGTGATACGATCAGCCCAAAGTGCATTGTGGAGGGCATAGTGCTAGTTGCGCTGGTGGGATAGCAGGGTCTTCTTAATGATACGGATAAGATTATTGTTAGTAGACTCGGCTAATCCATTCCCCTGGGATAGTATTTCACAGAATGTTTCAGAACAATACCGTTTTCTAGCGCAAAATCATATAACTTAAAAGATGAAAAGTAAGTTGCATTATCGAAAACCAAAGAAGTTGGAACACCAAACCTGGTGATGATGGAATGTGTGAGGAATTATATTACCTCGTGATCATTGATTCGGTGTAAAGGTGTTGCTTCAACCCACCTGGTGAAATAATCGGTAGCTATAAGGATATACTGGTGTTGTTTGGAAGAGTGAGGTGTGATTTCGCCGATTAGATCCAAACCCCACTGTTGAAAAGGCTCCTCCACTGCTACTGAGAGTAAGGGGGGGTTGGCCGTGCTTCTCGGTTTGCGAACTTTTGGCATTGGATGCATTTCCGGACATATGCATGCGCATCTTTGAAAAGAGTAGGCCAATAATATCCGGCGGGCATTATCTTATGGGTAGTAGTATCTCTGGAAAAATGACCTCCAGCTGGTCCATCATGCAGCTCAGTCAAGATTTTCTGCGCTTCGTCATGCTCCAAGCAGCGTAACAGGACCCCATCATAATGTTTCTTGAAAAACTTACCTCGGATCAGTTGGTGAGATGCAGCTATGAGTCTTATCACGCGTTTCTGTCGGGCAGTTAGAGCAGGGTCCATGGTGCTTTGGGCTAGATATCTTGAAATGTCGGAATACCAAGAAAGGCTACTTTGTTGGGGCACATGGTCGCTCTGGTACATGTCGATTTCTTGTTCCCAACATTCCTCTTCAATTCCATGGGAACTTGCAGCTTCTGCGGCCATTTGGCATAAGCCCTGTCCTTTAACGATGTGTGTTGGTTTAAACTCTAAGTCGTATTCTTGAAAACATGCCACCCAGTTGCCTCGCCTCTCGCCTAGCTCCTGCTGCATGAAAAGTGAGCGGACAGCTGGGTGTGGAACAAAAACCGTGACATGATTTTTCAAGATGTAGGGCCTAAAATGCTTGACTGCTTTGTATACCACATAGGCTTGCTTTTCAATTTCTGGGTAGTTCAACTCAGCTCCTTGTAAACCAGTACTCATGAAAGAAATGGGTCATTCATCGTTGTTGCCATATTTCTGCGTAAGAACAGCTGCAAGTGAGGAATCTGAAGCAAAAGTATATAGGATAAAGCCTTTGCCAAAATCTGGACTTTGGAGGGAAGGAGCTTCAGCTATAGCCTGTTTGATTTTGTCGAAGGACTCCTTTTCTGGTAGGTTCCACTAGAACATCGCATTCTTTTTTATCATTCCCTGAAGTGGCCTAACTATCTGGGCGAAATCCGAAATGAATTCAAGGACAAAATTTATTTTCCCCAGGAAAGATTGAATTGCTTTCTTGCTGCTCGGGGGAGTAATCTGAGCAATAGCTTTTGCCCGTTCTGGATCAACTACAATGCATTTCTTGGTTATAATGTGGCCTAACAGGTTCCCTTCTGCCACAGCAAAAACACTCTTTTTAGGGTTGAGAAAAATCTCGTACCTCTTGCACCTCTCGAATATTTTCTTGAGGTGGCGTAAATGATTTCCCCTGCATTTTGAATACACAGTGACGTGGTCTAAATACACCACCACGCTCTGCCCTATCAATCCACGGAAAGCTATATCCATGGCTCTTTGGAAAGTAGCCCCTCCATTGATCAATCCAAAGGGCATGCGCCTAAAAGCAAATGTCCCCCATTTGGTCCGGAAGGTAGTTTTCAATCTGTCCGGTTCAGCTACAAGCACCTGGTTATAACCAGAGAAGCCATCCAATAGGGAGAAAATTTCAGATCCAAACACAGCTTACAATATCTATTCCATGGGTGGCACCGGGTAGTTGTCTTTGTTTGACGCCCGATTTAGATTACGGAAATCTACGCACAAACGGATCTCGCCAAACTTCTTTCGTAGTGGTACCAAATTTGACACCCACATGGAGTGATGAACTTTGAAAATAACGTGTGCATCCAAGAGTTTCTTAAGTTCTTCCAAAATCATTGGCTCCAAAGCTGGATGCACTTTTCTGAGTTTCTGTTGGAAGGGCTTAACGCCTTCCTTCACGGGTATCACGTGCTGAATGATCCGAGTATCGTATGTACGTAGATCATCATAAGTCCAAGCAAATATGTCTCGATACTTCCGGAATAATTGGGTGAAGGCCCGTGTCTCCTCATCACTATATTCTTTGCTGAGGTTAACAAACTTTGGGTTCTCATCTAACCCTAAGTTCACTTGGCGATGTGCCAATATGGAACTTTGCACTTTGGTGTTAGGGGGGCCGCGGAATCAGCTTTGCAGATCGAAGAGCTTTTCTAACGACACCACCCTCTTGGGCATGGAGTTCTCTTTGCATTCATCATGCTCTTTCTGCAAAGCATGATCATGCTCCGACTCGTCTATCCCCGCATCCTTGAACACTTCAGCATTGAACATAAAGTCCAAGATCTGTTGATCATCGTCAAAAACGCGTAGATTAGTAATGTTATCTGGCACAGAGGGTCTATATAAAACTTCAATAGAAAAACCGTCCCTCAAAGTGGTAAATCTAGCAGCAGCATTAGCCAGAGTATCAGCTGTTGCATTATGCATTCTAAGCATAGATTTAATTCCAAATGCATCAAAAGCAGAAATCAATCACCATACCTCTTGTTGATATGTTTTTAAATGTGGAGACAAAAAGTGAATAGTGTTACGTACCTGCTGAGTGATAATCTCGGAGTCTCCAATAACTCGTAGGCATTTTACCTTTAAATCTAGTGCCTTCTTAAGTCCGAGGATTAAAGCCTCGTATTCAGCAGTGTTGTTGGTGCACTGGAACTCTAGCTGACATGAGATTAAGAATTTGTTCTTCTGAGGGTCAAGCAAGATGGAGCCCGCACCAGTTCCATCATTGGTCTTAGAACCGTCATAGTACAGGGTCCACATGTCATTTTCCAGCTCCTTTGGGGTAGTAGGTTGCGAAGGGATTTCGGCTTGGTGTGGGACAGGGGTGGCTTGCTCCTCCGCGACAAATTGCAGTTCAGATTGGACCTCGGGGCCTACCAAAGACTGAGGGGATTGGTAACATCCGAATATGGCCTGCAGAAAACACATGCCAAGCTCCTCCTGGGCAAAGCTGATGGGTTCATTAGTGGAATCCAATTCAGTCACAGTGTGTTTCATATATGGTTCACTTTCGACCTTGATTTGGTTGTTCCACCCTTTGTAAGGGAGCCATAAGTGGGACTAGTCGGTGGTGAAATAGCCTTGTAACTTGCTAGACCAGTCTTTGCTAAGCAATAGATCGTATGCTTCAGGAATGTTCACAACTACAATATCAATGCATTGATGGACCCTAGAATCTGAAGACAGGCGGATGATGACATTATTCAACTATCCTACGGCTGGCACCTGTGATTTATCGAGTTGTATGATTTTTGCGTCATTTTTCTCCGGGAAAATGTTCAGCTTCTTACAGACAGATAAAGGCATGACGTTTGTAGAGGCACCCGAGTCGACTAGACAGTTGTGAACGTTAAAGTTAAAATCTCGAAGGATAAAAGGAAAGGAGGGGTGGATCCTCTTGAGTTCGTATTGATGGTGTTTACTATAGACTGTACATCTGGACCGGCTTGCGCAAATGTGTTGCTCACAGTTTTCATAGCTGAAGTATTTGCGAAAGCCTTTAGAATGAGTTCTCTTTGGTTAGTAATGCGGGAAAGCTCGTAGAGAGAGATATTTTATCTTCTTTTTTTCATATCCTCAACAATTTTATAGCTAGAATCTGGTTGAGGGCTAGGCTCGGTAGGGGTTTTTGGGGATTCTGTCGGGAGCTTGCCCTTTTGAATTGCTCGGGTAATGTTGTTGGCGGGCTTCTCCGGAGCAGATTGTCTTCCGTTCCCTGGGGGCAGAATTTTCCTTAGGAAAGCCCTTTTCTTGTCTTCATAAGATTGCTCGGGAACAGGTCCTTTTCTCCTTAGACTATAATTATGTACGGGCTGGTCTTGTGGATTGTCTGCCATGTTGATATCAATGGAGGTAAGGCTGTTCCCCCCTCGGATTATGTCAAAAGTAAGGATAGAGGACCCTGGTTCTTCGTTCGAGGGCAGATCCTCATCTTGATCGGAAACATCATCCTCCATCACATCCTCTACGGTTTGGTCATCTAAAAGTTGATTAACTACTACTGTCATGCTACCAATCCATTGAGGGCATGTTTTTTCAGAGTGGGAAGCTTGGTGGAAAGAACAGAAGTTATCTTTCCCTATTTTTTCCACATTGAGAGTAGTATTCGGATTAGACGGAGGTCTGTTAGTGTTGGGATTGTTTTTTCTGAAAAAGGGTTTGGGTGGTTTAGTGCTAGTTGTGGATTCTATTCACTTTCTCCTTAGGTCAGAGACTTCATTTGTTAATAGCTTGAGGGTTTTGGTCATGCTTTTGAAATCAAACGCATCTTTATCCCTATCCGTAGTCTTAGGAGTGGAGGACTGACCCTTTTTTGTGATTGGCTTGTGATCATCTCTCCCTTCGTGATCGATGGCTCCTATCGAAAGCATATCTTTTTCCACAGCTAGAGCAGCCTCATAATTAGCCGTAAGGGTAGCGCAGGCTTCACGTTTGATGAAAATGACGATGTCCCTAGGGAGGGCCTTGGTATAGTAGTCAATGGTGATTGAGTCATCCAACGCCAGGTTTTGGGGAAATTTCTGTAGTATGGTAGCGAAGCGCTGGTTGAAGTCCTTAACCTTATCCTTTTTATGACACTTGATGGTGCTCAATTCCGTGAGGAGCATGGAAGGGGTTTTATCTTCTGAAAACTTCTGCAGGAACACACGACGAAATTGTTCCCATGAAGTAATAGAGGCACTGGGGAGGGAGCAGTAGCATGTGGCCTCTTTTTTTTCAAGAGTGTGGGGAAACAGTTGACATGCGACGTCATCAAACTGAACTCTCATGATTTGCAGAGACAAATAGAAGCTGCTTATATGATCTTCAGCTAAGGTGCCTTTCTCAGGATCAAACTTGGGGAGGTGTTTCTCCGGATGTCTAGGCATATCGTGGAGTGGGCCCAAGAGATTTAATGGGGACTAAGCCATCCAGGCTAGTGGTTGCACTCTCCTAGCCCGCTGGTGGTGCCTGAACTCAGGCTCATATTCACCTCCCGAACTTGAGACCGATGCTTCTGACTCATGGCGAGAGTCTTCGTCTTGATGTCTCTCACGGTAAAGAAAGTCTCTAAGATATCCCAAGTTGTGGAAAGGAGGCCTAATTGGGTTTGGGTGACAGTTGTGGGCATGGTTTCCTTGGCTTCGGCCTCTATCTCCTCTACCTCCAGCCCCACGGCCTCTATTTCCTTCACCTTCATTTCTGCAAGCTCTATTTCTTTCGCCTTCATTTCTGCGAGCTCTATTTCCCCCGCCTTCATTTCCTCGGCCTCTGTCTTCTCCACCCTCCCTAGGTGGGGGGTGTTGTTTTGCCGGGTCTGGTTAGGTTGGGAGTCGGGGAAAGGTTTGGTGTCACCAAATTCCTCGCCCTCTTGGAGAATCGGGTCGTTTTCCTCAACAGCAGTGCCGAGGTCTTCTAGCATGAGATTCACAAGCTGGGGTATGGTACTCACTAGGGCACCATTATGAGTGATGTTCTCAGCAGGGGTCCTAGTGTGGGCTAGAAATTCCATGATTGGGGTAAATCGTAAATCTCTGATAAGATTGCGGGCAGCTGGGTGCAAGGCTCTCAACTACGCTCTGGTGATTTCGTAATATCGATTCTCCCCCCCTGGGATATGTTCCAGAGGAGGAGGGATAGGTTCATCATTTATGACCTCCCCATGGGGAGTTTGTGATGGAAAGTTGGTTGTATGCTGGGAGGCTGCCATCAGGCCCTCCTTCTAGCGCCAATTCTGTTGACGAGAAAATGTGTCCGGCCAAAAGTAGGGGATCTCCCCGGTAGAAAGTCCCAATTAGAACTTGAACCGTTTGCAGTAGGGATCCCGTCCGGGATGTGGGTCCAGCTACCACTTAAGACGCCTTCCCTTCGGTCTCAAATGAACCTGATTGAACTTGCGGACACACACTTATTCACACGATACAGAGTACATTACTGATGCGTTAAACATGAATAAAACACTATGCGTAGCGAGGCAATAAATAAAGCATGTACGCCTAAGGAGATGTTGTTAGCAACACGTCTTTGGGGTACTGCTTTTAAGGTAGTCTGACCATAATAGAAATAGTTCTTTATGGCGAGATGTCCCTTTACTTTCTGAAAGATAAAACAAAATTCTAACAAAATAGTTCATTAACATTCATTAATAGAGAAAATGGTAAACTGAACATCATCAACAGAAACAGAGATAGCCATGATGCATAAATGATGCTATAACGAGGGCAGCTTCATTAATCAAAAGATTTTTTGAAACTGTATAAGAAAATACACATAGTGTTCACGCGGCAAAACACGTCGTCCAAAGAAAGGGGTTTTAACAAGTATCTGTATTCATATGCACAAGATTATGATCTTTCCTATACAATGCTATGTAGCTCTTGAGTCTCCAAAATAAAAATCCCTTGTATTTTCCCCGCAGGGGTTTTTATAGATCAAAATGCCCTTTGGGCTCCCTGACTTTTCGCCTGCCTATCGGCTGAGTTGCCCTGCGACCTGGGAGAAAATGCGACCTGCGACCTGGCCAGTGAATGCGACTTGCGACCTTCTGAACTGTGCGACCTGCGACCTGGCCAATGAGTGCGAATTGCGACCCATTGATACTGAGTCATGGAGGCGGTCATGCAATAGAGAGATCAGGAGCATCAATCTGCTTTCCTTTTAGGAAGTCTCGCTAGGTCTGGTATTCTGCTACTATAGGAGAGACTAGAGGGACTTCCTCTTTCAACCGATGCATACATTCCAGAGCATTAGGGATCAGAGTTTCTCTCTTTTGGGAAATATGGTTCGAAAGGGAGGCAAGCTTGGTATAAACCCGCACTAGCGTGATAAGTAATTGACTCAGATTTTCTTGTGTTGCTGCGACTTCTGGGGCGGCAGCAGCTTGCTTGATAGGCTGCAAGAATGACTGTATTTCTTGGTCTACTTGTTCCTAGGTCTTACTTTCATCCAATGCCCCTAGTGAAGGAAGGTGGTGCAGAGTGTGCATCGAGTCTATGCCACTGATCAGGTGTTCGTATGAAGACATCACCTTGTCCAAATCTTTGGATAGCTTGTCCTTGGATTGCATCTTCATCCGGATTTGGACTTTGGCATCTTGCGTATGAATCCAATCCTTCTTAGGAAAATGCTTGGGAGCTTGAGGGTATTGCATTGTCCAGTTCATCATTTTATCTAGAGCGACCGAGGCTTCCTTCAGCTGCTCATGCTTCTGCTTGGTTTCTGCTCGTGCTCTTACCAATGGGGCAACTGTTTGCTTTATGGTGAGAATTTCTCCATACACCTGCCTCATGGTCATCTCTAATACATCGCATTCTTTCATAATGGTGAGTGGAACTTCATTTACTAGGGGAGCCTTGTTTTGGAGTTGTTGCATCTCTTTTTCCAATACCGACCTCTCCTGTTCTGCCTTCTTCTCCCGCTGCTCCGCTGCTTTTAGTCTGTTTTGTGGAGAAATGATTTCTCTACTCATTCTTGTGACATTCTCTTCTGTGGCTGCAGCGAAAGCAGTGCCTGCCGATGCTATCATCACAGGGTTAGTCCTGGTATCTAGGACTATATCCTTTTTAGTTGCGACTATGGATGCAACGGAAGGACTTTGTGCCATGGCCCTCCTCTTCTCTTCCCAATTTTTGAAAGAGAATTGGTCGAATGTGAGCCTGGTTAAGTCAAAGACGTCCTCTTCCTGCCCCTGGAGGGAATCAACATCAGAGAGAATGTTTCCTGTACCGCCTGGAAGAACCTCTAGGGGAGATATGTCGATGTCTTCTATTAATTCATCCTCTTCATCTTTCATCTTCTTTTCCTCCTCTTCTCTCTTCATCCTTTCCTCTTCTTCCCTTTGTTGGCGCTCGGTTTCTACTTTGTCATGCTCTTCCTGTCTCATGCACTCTGTTTCTTCC
Source organism: Pinus albicaulis (assembly GCA_034641835.2). Taxonomy (NCBI): domain Eukaryota; kingdom Viridiplantae; phylum Streptophyta; class Pinopsida; order Pinales; family Pinaceae; genus Pinus; species Pinus albicaulis. The sequence continues at coordinate 146,010,428 of CM076571.1, forward strand.
GCTGCTTCTATTTCGGCTTTCCTCTTTCGTTCGACCGCAGCGTCTTGTTTTTCTTTCCTTTGCCATTCAGCTTCAGCTCTATCAAGTTCTTCCTTGAGTGCTCGTTCTGCTGCAGCCTGTGCTTCCTTTTCCTACTTTTCTTTTCTGGCCTCCTCGGCCTGCTTCTTCTTCTGACCTGTCTTTGAATTCTTCTTGCGTTTATCTTCGTCCTCCTTTAGATTCTTTTCTTTCTCCTGCTGGGCTTTGGCCTCTGCTTCCTACTGTTGCGAAGAAGTGTCAGTCCCTGTGCTGGTCTGGGGAATTTTAGCTATAGAGGAAGAAGTGCCTCCTAACTTATGGCTCCTGTCTTCCAAGCTTTGATCATCCTGGTCCTCCTGGCCAGAGTCCGCCCCCGGCGCGAGTTGTCTATCTGCGTTGTACCAGTTTCTTCTCTCATCTTCTTCCGGGCGTTCTGTATGCTGGTAGTTCCACTTGAATTTGGCCCTCTTGCAGTGTTCGTGAACTATACTTTCCGGGTTGTATGTCCTGTATTCCAAAGTCCTTAGTTGATAACTTTTCATTTCTTCTCCTTCAACCGCTACCTCTTTGAAGTCTTTAACCGTATAGGCACCGATAGTAAGGGGTAGAGTGGGCCAAGGCTTCTTCTTCCCTTTGGACAGGACACTGGACAACCCCGAGGTCATCTGGTAGCATATCTCTTGCATGAGTACCTTGTTAGTAACAAAGTGAGGCAAAGCATGTGGTGGCTTGAATGTGCCGAAGACTCGGATGATAGTATATTCAGTGAACGGAAACCAATGTGCCACTTGGCCTAGCATCTCCCTGGCTCGCCAAGACATGCAAGGGGCGTCTTGGCCAAATAGTTTCCTAAAAAGAGCGGGGATGAATATCTGAGAAATTGGCTCTATATCCTGTTTGTACGAGGAATCCCAGAACAATTTGGTTTGCAGATGAATCGCACTAGACCGCGTGGGACCCCAGTTATGTGCCCATCCTTCAAAATGCAACCGCGCATAGATGGCATCCGACAGATACGAGGCAATATAGAATTCTGAAGGCATTCCTTCATCTGAGGCCAATGCCAAAGACAAGTTTTTCTGCATCGAGGTCATCAATATATTTTCCCAGTTGAAACAAGTTCCGTGTGCTGTCACATGTTCCATGATAGTAGCCCATGCGCCATTGAAGGTAGTGGCGTCCGGGCGCCCGTAAAATCTGCAGAGCATGGCGGCAACTAACTTATATACTTTTCTCAGGCCGGCCACCGGATATTCTTGGTCCTTATTGACTTTGAATTTTTCGGGTTCTTCCCACCACTGCCTGATGGTGTCTACTACAGGGACTGCATTGCCAATAGCCCATCCTGGGGTAAAGTGTTCTTCCGGTTGAGGCAATGAGTAATACATGTGGGCGTCCGAGCCTACGAGAATTGAGAAAGATTTTCCTTCACTGTCTCGGATCACCAACCTTTTGGGATCTGTTTTCTGAATGATCCAGTCTATTATTTCAGGACATGGGAATATGGCCGGATGTGCCCCTGCGAGATGCAATTTGGACCTTTTGACTTTTAGGTATATTTCCCGGTCTCGGAGATCTTCTGGAAATTCCTCTCCCGGTATAGAAAACTCATGATACACTTGGTACCATCGCATGCTGTCCCCTTTTGTGAAGGTGCAAAGGGTGTCTCTGTATATTGGCGGTGGGGACATTTCCATGTTTGTGTCTATATCTTCTATCACTACTTGCTTGTCCTTCTTCCGGGACCCTGGGGTTGCCATGTTGCTAGAATCCGAGAGAACAGGTATACACTTTGCATCTGCTTCAAGTTCACCTGTCATATTCATGAAGGAATCCCATGATAAGAACGACATGATTAAAAAAAAAAAAACAATTACAGTTTGTCAAAGTTGAGGAACAAACAAAATTTGAAATAATTGGTTTGCAATGTCGCAGGGTCGCAAATCACGCAAAAGAATAAAATTGCGACGTTGCGACCTTACTTCTAGGTCGTTGGGTCGCTGAGCCACGAATCTACGAAAAGATCAAGACATGCGACCTTGCGACCTTGCGACCAGGTCGCTGGGTCGCGGTGTCGCAAATCAAAATAACCGAAAGAAATTGCGACCTCTCGACCTCGCGACTAGGTCGCTGGGTCGCAGGTCGCACTTGGGCTTGCCAGGGGGTTTTTGGCACGCGCGACGTGAAGGGTTCTCCCTCTGAATAGAAAAATATAAGGCTAAAAGGGTCCAGGTAGAGTTGATGGATGGCTTTGGGAGCAGGGGACAAGGCCATGACGAACTGAACAAGACATATGGTGAGTTTGGGCACTTGTGGTGAAAGTAGGGTTATAAACAACCTAAACTGAAACAAAAAATGTAAAATCTCATACAGAGGGAAATTTAAAGGCCTAAGAAAACATGGGTTTGGTAAGAAATGCTCATAATGGAAAGAACATGAGGGAAATGGAAACTTACCCGGGAAAATCACGCCAATCGAGCTGTCAGAGACGTTTTCTTTCAATTCGCTAAATGTGAAAAATGCGACCTAGCGACCTAGCTTATATAAAGGGGTCGCATGTGCGGTCATTTAATGAGGTCGCAAGGTCACAATTTGAGTGGTTTAGAGGATCTGCGACCTTGCGACCTTTCGACTTGGCGACGTGGGGGTCGCGGGGTCGCAATTTTCATTAAAAACTTAGCTTTGCAACTTAGCGACCTTGCGACCTTGCGACCCTTAGGTCGCGAGGTCGCAAGGTCGCTGAGTCGCAATTTTCTAAAACATGAGTTTTGCGACTTGGCGACTTGGCCTTATGGATTCTTCACTTGGTTTCTTTCTAGCTTCAAGGGGCTCCAAAAATTTGAAATGGGGGTTTTTTTTGGAGGGTGTTGTAGGGGCTACAACAGAGGGTGTTGTAGGGGCTACAACAGAAGGCTAAGAACAAAAGAGTTCAGATTGATTCAGCTAAAATGTGAAATGTGAAATGGGTCGAATGTGATGCAACACAGAGCTCAATTCTCAAGTATTTCAAGTCCATGGCTATGTTTATTTCCTTAAGAAATCACATCAGAAGATTGGCAGGTGCATATAACGTGAAACACAAAAGCAATGTTGAAATGCGAAGTGTGAAATGGAACGGATGCGATATTTTTCAGAGGTAAATATTAACATATTTCATGTCCAGTTTTAATGTGTTTGTACTCTTTTTATGAAGAAAAAGTTGGAAGCGGAGGTCGAATTGAGTTACAAAGAAAAGGCCTGAATGCATGGAAAATGGACTCGGGTAGAGAGACCCGACAGTGCGTGCAAAAATGTTGAACGTTGTAGCTATAAACGAAAGTCTGAACGTAAAGGAGAATATGCAGAGTCGGAAAAAAGACAATTAAAATGACACTATTGGAAACGTGCCAGCAAGGTCGAGTCGGGTAGAAGACAATCATGTTGCAAAGGTGGAAATGTAACATCAGGAATAGAAAAGGCAATGACAATGATAGAGAAGACAAAGGGACAACAGGCAAAGAAAACAAAATGAACAAAAAAGCAAGAAGCTGAAAGCGCTGAATTGAAATATTGTTGTAACAGTAAATGTAAATTCATTGATTATTTTATATTTTTTGTGATGCAAAGGCAAGTCTCTGTAGGCATAGGCAAAACTCCATGAGTGCTTTAATGATTATTTCTAATTTAATAACCTGAAATGAAGAATGAGGAATCGAATGGGTGGAAGGCATTCACTTCGTATTCCTTGTAGAATGCAAACTGTCATGTAGTTATCTGTTTAAAACATGTAATATCATAGTGCAAAGAGAGGTTAGGAAGCTGCAGAATGTAAGAGAGTTGCAGAAGGTTGGAGAGTGGAAGAATCAGAGAGAGCTAATAGAAATGTTGTGCACATTAGGAACTAATATGAAGCAGATATGAAGGTTGAAGAGGCATCAGTGGAGAAGGAGTATAACATAGATGATATCCAGGTAAATCGACATTTTAGTTTCATGTTGAGTGAGAGGATCGTAGTCTCCTTTTAATTTATATCTTGATAAATTTCCAGTTGGATTAGGTTGAGGTAGGGGCCTCCTGTAGGTTGTAGCCTAAAGAAAATACATAGGAGTTGGTGCTTCTATTTCAAGTTGTAACTTGATAGATTTCCGGTTGTAGTTGGTTGAGGTAGGAGCCTCATGTGGGTTGTAGCCTGTAGAAATTGGATGGGAGTTGGAGCTTCCTTGCAAGTTGTAGCTTGCATAATTTGAGGTAGTAGCCTCATGTATATTGGAGCCTACAGAAAATCAGTTGTGAGAGGGAGTTGGAGCTTGCCTTTGCATCACAACAAATATAAGATGTGGTTTTCTCCCTTATGGGTTTCCACTTATATCTATTGTCTATGTGCTTGATAATTATGTTTTTATGTGATGTTTTAATCTTCCTAATTACTTCTTTTCCACACATTAAGTTTTTTGATTCATTATGTATTAAGTTGCTTATGAAATGATGGTGTAAATGAGTTGAATGAAAATAGTTTTAAATGTCCACGAATGTACTAAACTAATTCACCCCCCCCCCCCCCCCCCGGGTCAGTTTAGATAAGGGTTCATTATTTGGTATCAGAGTAGGTTCCTTTAGCAATAGTTTAACAACTGGAAGGAGGTCCTAGGTCCCCAAAATGGCTAGCCTAGAAGGATGATCAACAAATAAAGCCCCATTGTTTACTGACACAAACTATGATTTTTGGAAAATAAGAATGAGGACATACTTAATGTCTCTAGGAATATAATTTTGGGTTGCTGTGGAAGAAAAATATGCACCAAAGGATACAGACATTGAGGAAGAAGCCAAACAAAATTTCAGAGCTAATGCAAAAGCAATGAATGCACTCTTGAGCAGTTTAAGTGAGTCAAAATTTATCAAAGTAATGCACAGTAAGACTGCCAAAGATATCTGGGATAATTTAGGAAACATTCATGAAGGAGATAAAAACGTGAAGATGGCCAAATTACAAGCACATAGAACTCAGTTTGAAAAGTAAAAAATGAATGAAGGTGAATATATAGCTTTATTCTTCTTAAGAGTTGTATATGTTGTGAACATCATGATAGGAATAGGAGAAGAAATTAAGGAAAGTGTTGTAGTCCAGAAAATATTGAGATCTCTACCATACAGGTTTAATCCTAAGGTTTTTGACATAGAAGAAACAACAAATTGGGAAACCTTAACCAGAAACCAATTACTTGGGAATCTAATAGCATATGAGATGAGACTTCCTAAAGGGAAGTAGAACACGAGGGAGGCTGCCTTGAAGGTAGACAAGTGCATAGATGAAAAAGAAGGTACATGCTCATGCTCTGATGAAGAAGAAGCCAAATTCGTTAGAAGATTGGATATAGGCATAGGTAAGTACAAAGGTAAACTTCCATTTATGTGTTTTAATTGTGGAAGAGTGGGCCACTATTCTTCAAAATGTCCCCATAAGAGAGCAGAGAATCAACCACAAGAGATAGAGAAAAACAAAATAAATAACTAGCATAAAGGGAAGAGATTTAATAGAAAATCATTTTATGCTCAGCAAGATAGAAGTGCATCTGAAAGCTCAGATGAATCCTCCAATGAAGAAGGAACTTGTGAATTTGTTTTGATGGCCAAGGAAGAGCTTTAAGGATCCCTTCTGGAAGATGAAGAAGAAGGTAAGGTTGATCTTGAGGGGGAGCTAATTAGTGCCTTGAAGGAAATAGACAGACTGAAACTCAAGGCAGAAAATAGAAAGACGTTCTCCTAAAATATGTAAAGGAAGAGTCAAGTTCGGAAAACCTCATTCAAATGAAAGTAGAACTTGAAGAAGATAAGAAGGTAGAAGATATTCTAAAAAGGGAAATAAAGGAGAAAAATCACGAGCGTGAAAATTTGGAAGAAGAAGTAGTATGCCTGAGAAAGAAATTAGAAAATGCCCAAAGGGAATTAACTATGAATATTCCACGAATGAAAATCTCTGAACAGTTGGAAAAAATACTAAATGCTCAAATATCTCCTCTTATGAAGACTGCGTTAGGCTATGAAGGAGAAAACAGTAAGTCCAAGGTTGAAGATAACAAGGATATCACCTTTGTGAAAGCTATCATTAGAGAAATTTTGAGGTCTAAAATGGGCCTCCTAAGAAAAATTTACAAAAAAAATAAACTTTCTAAGAACCAATAGGATTCAAGATGATGATGTCAACCATGGGGGATGATTCACCATTTTTTGGGTAAAAAAGTAAAAAGATTAAAAAATAATAAAATAATAAAACTACTTTTCCAACTTATCTCCCTAAGGTTTTACTCAAATTTCGAGTGGGAACACTTGTTGGATGCAACATTTGATTCCTCATCCAAGGATTAACTATGTTGCATACTTTCGATGTACCTTGCTACATGAAAAATGAGAAATACATGAAAAACGTGATTGCAATAACATTTTTAATGTATTTCTCATTTTTCATGTAGCAAGGTACATCGAAAGTATGCAACATAGTTAATCCTTGGATGAGGAATCAAATGTTGCATCCAACGAGTGTTCCCACTCAAAATTTGAGTAAACCCATAGGCATATAAGTTGAAAATACAAATTGAAAAAGTAGTTTTTTTCTTTTTTCCCTCTAAAATTTGACGATGTAATCAAATATTATTTTATTATTTCCACTATTATTTTATAATTTCCTTAGGAGGCCCATTTTAGACCTCAAAAATCCCCTAATTAAATGAAAAAGTTAACTCTCGATAATCTGATATTATTGCAACTAGAAGACTGATAGAAGAAAGGAGCAGGTTGTGTAAGCAGCTCGAAGATGAGATTACCTCCATGGAGAACTCTGAGAAGTTGAACACTGAAAGATATGATGAAGCAGCCCAAAAGAGATCCAAAGATTTAGAAACCAGCAAAAACTTGATTTGTAATGAAATAAACATAAACAAGCAACAACATCAAGTGACAAAGAATGGAAGGAAGAAGAAAGCAGTTGCAAAAATATCAATTGTTCCAGAAGATGAATTGAACAAGTTTGGAATATCTCAAAGGAGGTTATTTCCTCCTGTGAGAAGTATCACATGTTTTACCTGCCATAGAACTAGACATATAGAAACACATTGTAAGACAAATCAAATCAAGTTTAACCAACAAAAGATACAGCAAATGGGAAGACCCCCTCAAGCAAGCAAATGGAAGGACAATATTTCACCAAGTACACAAATAATTTCCATGGCTACTGTTATGCATGCAATGAATTTGGACATAAACTTGTTGAATGTAAATAATGTTTAAAAGGAGCACAAAATATTATACATAAGCTCAAACGTACCTAGGTAAAATAAGATTTTATGTGTGCCACAAGCTTGGACACAAAGCAAATGACTGCAAGATGCCATATACAGTAAAGGACTCTATACAGTTGATGGAACCAAATAAAGTCAGACCAAACTATGAATAAAGAGAAATGCAGACGTTATGAGGAACCCCAACAAAGTATGGAAGAAGAAGAAAAAGGGGGAGCCTGTTACTTTAATGACATTTTTAATCCATCATAGTCTCATGGGGAGCTGCTCTAGGAAGCAACACAAATATCCATTCACTGATAGACAATAAGAAACATCCCAGGGGGAGAGAAGTTCATAAAAGGTCCCCATAAGAGTTGTCAAAGAAGAGCTTCTTGGAATAAGAACAACTAAAAGTTTAGGAAGGGAAAGGAAAATTCCTCTGGAAGAGAACTATAGACGAAGAAGGAAACCTGAAGCATTCAATGCTAATTTGAGATAGCCAACAAATTGATGGAAGAAGAGAAAGCAGCAAGAAGCCATGGTGATAAAGGGAACAACATTCATGAACCTGGAAACTAAGAGGATGATTAAGAAAAGTGTTATCCTAAGTGTTATTATTGGAGAAGTGGTATGATATAGGTCCTGAGTATCATAATTCTAAGGTATGCATCATGGTGGTGGTATGGAAGAAATACATCAAGGAAGAATTCCTAGCGTTAGTATATGTGGATTAAGCTCTAGTTGCTTTGATCATTACAAAGTATCTCCTGATTGTAAATGTTGGAGAATGTCGAGCTGCATTATTAAAGCATGGAAAGGTCATTAAAAGTGCCAAAGGATCATTATATTGTTTGCATTTGAAGTGTTATATTGAGAATTGAAGAAATATCTATTCTTGGATATAATTGCATGCCTTCCTCAAGTTAGTACGGATATATCTTCAAGGCCTCTTTCTTAACATCATTCATAAAGTTGTGTGAAGTCTATTTGTTGAGACTTCAATTAAACAAATTGAAGGTGTTTTGCTGAAGATCATTATGATAGAAAAATTGAAGTATTTGAAGCATGATGGGCTAGTTGTGCTAATCTTACTATTGAAGTTCAAAGATTCTATTATTGATTCATCTAAAGCTTACTTCAATAGAAAGGAATTGTTGATATTTCACCACTACAGAGGGTTTGATCATTGACACAAATACCTCCCTATGTCAAAAATTAATTTGTAGAGTTGGTAGTGAAATTTTTCCAATGCGTTGAATGTATCTAGCCTTAAGGGTTTGTTTTGAATATGCTTTGTACAATATTAAAGGTGTTGGGTCCTTTTTTTGTAAATTGAAAGACGTTGTCTAATCTTATAATAAGATGTAAGCTATGTTTGGACTCATTGTTCACATCAGAATCAAGGTCTTTTGGCTTGTAGTGATTATATCTTCAGAATTATAGCACATATCCCCACTATCAAGCAGTAAGGGACAAAAGTACAAAACATTCTAAGATGACATGCCTTACAACATTCTCATGAGTTTGGGATAGCATCAATTCATAGCATATTCATGTAATCTCTATGATTTTCAAAGTGTTACCTCAGCAATGCTCGTATATCTTATGAAGTCTGAAATGCAGTCACTACGATGGCCTACTACACTCTTGTAATGTTGAAGTGTACACAAATCAATGATTTTGTGTAACATAAAGCAACACCCAATGTATGCAGATGATCATAAACCAGAAATACAATGATGGAGGGTGTATATTCATTTAATAACAAAAGACCTAAATGAAGTATGCTTATACTGAACTCAAAGAGGAGCTACTCTAGGAAGCACCCAAGCATTATTATTGGAGCAATGTTGGTATTGGAGCAATAATTACTGATGTGTTGAGCTTGCATTGAAGTTGGACGTGCTTTTTTTTGGAGATTTTTTATATTGTTGATTGTTGTTGACAAAGTGAAATTACCGCATGGATTATCAATGGGTATCATATTATCTTGTGGCCTTGGATGCATAAACACTTTTGGCATAAGTGTATCCCATAGAGATCAGATATATCAAGCTATAACCATTAGTCTTCCTTAAGCATGTGTTACACCTAAAAGGTATGTAACAGAGGTATGTGGGTGAATTTGAGAATCCCTTATAAGAAAGTATGAGTGGCTGGACTATGAACCAAATTATGTGCGAAGACATCCTTGAATCTGAAACGAAATCACTGTGTAATCTGGTAGTAAATGTGAACCGTGGCTGCAAAAGATATATTGGCATCATCATATTTGAGCATATGTGTATTGAAGAAGAATACATATTCCATCTAAAATCTTCCTCAACGGATATGTGTCTCAGATGCAGATCATAATATAGGTTGTAGTATATTTGGAGCAGACTTTATATATCATATGGAGCATTCTCAGTATTTTAGTATTATTCCAATGGTGCATTTATAATTATATAAGTCTGGTATAGTTTGTTCTATGGAGTGTCCTTATCCTCACTTTCAGCATTATACTAGTGCAAGGAGTATGTGCTTTGGGATGGTATCAACTTACTGTGTATATACATACAAGTTCAGTGATTCCCAAAGTGTTCTCCCAACAATTCTTATACACCAAATGGAGGAGGAGTCCCAGCTAGGTATGTGGACAGAATGAAGAATTATTATGTAGAACTATAATAAGGAAATGATGGGAAATACAATGAAAAAGGTGTAAACATTTTCCATTGATGTCAAAGGGGGAGGAAAATCAAGCAGAGGAAGAGAGACACTTCTTGGAATGAAAGGGGGAGGAATTATTGCCATCAATTCCAAAGGGGGATACTGTTGAAAATATTGTCATTGATGGCAAAGGAACATAAAGGAGTAACACCAGAATTATCATTGATGGCAAAGGAGCAGAGAAGCAGCAACAATAAGGAAAAGGAGCAGATCAGGCAATGATGTAGTGAGAAAGCATAAAAGAGAGGTAGAGGAGCAATAGAGAGGCAAGAAGTAGCATTAGATCATTATTTAAGGCAAAGGAGCAGAGAAGAGAAACATTAGTATATTTATCAAGAAGCAAACGCAGCAAAGGAAACAAGTTTGGGTCGAGTTGTGAACGTGTTGGGTCAAGTCATGCACGAGTGGGAAGAGTCGTGAACGTGCCTAAGTAAAGTAATAAATACGTGCAACAATGAAGAACAATTCTAAAGAGTGGGTCGAGTCGTGCTATTTTACGTTCAGAACAGTGCACAGATCAAGGGAAGAGTCGTGCTTATTTTATGTTCAGAACAGTGCGCAGGTCAAGGGTAGAGTCATGCTTATTTTACGTTCAGAATAGTGCATAGGTCAAGGGCAGAGTCGTGCTTATTATACGTTCAGAACAGTGTGTAGGTCAAGGGCAGAGTCGTGCTTATTTACGTTCAGAATAGTGAACATGTCAGGGTCAAGGCGTGCAAATGTATGTACAGAACAATGTTCAAAGATATTGCAAATCCAAATCGGTGAATTTATATTTACGTGTTAAGTAATTGTAAGTTAAATTGTATTAAGTTGTGATGAAAAGTATATCGCATACCGCGGAAAATAAGGAAAACCCATTATGGTAAATGTTAAAAGGTGTGACATGTGATAAGGTTTTCGGGCCAATTTGCGAAATTGAAAAATCACAAATATTGCGAAATTTTTAAAGTTGCGAAGTGCGGGAGATGACATGGCAGCTGACATGGCTGCTAAAACGCTGCTGATGTGGCAGAAGACATGGACCTGACCCCACAAATCACAAATACATCTTAATGATGTGGTAGGTGACGTGGAGATGTCATGGTAGTGATGTGGCAGATGACATGGCAATGACGTGGCACCCCCGGTGGGACCTGAACCCTTTTACCGCAAATCAAAAATTGCATTTCGCAAGCGGTGATAACGTTTGATTTGAGCAAATTACGACATGAAAATTGCGATAAGCGGTGGGACCTAATCGGAAATCGCCAATCGCAAAGTCAGAAGGCTAAGAACATAAGAGTTCAGATTGATTCCGCTGAAATGCGAAATGAGAAATGGGTCGGACGTGATGAAACACAAAGCTCAATTCTAAAGTATTTCAAGTCCGGGGCTATGCAAATTTCCTTAAGAAATCACATCGGAAGATCAACATGCACATATAACATGAAACAAAAAAGCAACGTCGAAATGTGAAGTGTGAAGTGGAACAGATGCGATATCGTTCAGAGGTAAATATTAACATATTTCATGTCCAGGTTTAATGTGTTTGCATTATGAAGAAAATGTTGGAAACGGAGGTCGACTCAGGTTACAAATAAAAGGCCTGAACGCATGGAAAATGGACTCAGGTAGAGAGACTCGATAGTGCGTGAAAAAAGGTTGAACATTGTAGCTATAAACAAAAGTCTGAACGCAAAGGAGAATAAGTGGATTCAGGCAAAAAATAGTTAAAATGACACTGTTGGAAATGTGCCAGCTGGGTCGAGTCGAGCAGAAGACGATCATGTTGCACAGGTGGAAATGTAATAGTAGGAATAGAAAAGGAAATGAAAATGACAGAGAAGATAAAGGGACAACAGGCAGAGAAGACAAAATGAACAGAAAAGCAAGAATCTGAAAGGACTGAATTGAAATATTGTTGTAACTGTAAATATAAATTCATTGATTATTTTGTATTTTTTGTGATGCAAAGGCAAGTCTCCGTAGGCATAGGAAAAACTCCATGAGTGTTGTAATGATTATTTCTAATGTAATAACCTGAACTGAAGAATGAGGAATCGAATGGGTGGAAGGGATAGGGTCAGGCCTGTTCACTTCGTATTCCATGTAGACTGAAAAAATTCATGTAGTTATCTGTATAAAAAATGTAATATCAGAGTGCAACGAGAGGTTAGAAATATGCAAAATGCAAGAGAGCATAAGAATGTAAGAGAGCTGCAGAAGCTTGGAGAGTGGAAGAATCATAGAGAGCTGACAAAAATGTTGTGCACATCAGGAACTGATATGAAGAAGATATGAAGGTTGAAGAGGCAGCAATGGAGAAGGAGTATAAAAGAGCTGATATCAAGGTAAATCAACCTTTTAGTTTCATGTTGAGTGAGGTGATTACAGTCTCCTATCAAGTTGTAGCTTGATAAATTTTCAGTTGGAGTTGATTGAGGTAGGAGCCTCTTGTAGGTTGTAGCCTGTAGAAAATACATGGGAGTTGGTGCTTCCATTTCAAGTTGTATCTTGATAGATGTCTGGTTGTAGCTGGTTGAGGTAGAAGCCTCCTGTGGGTTGTAGCATGTATAAATTAGATGGGATTCAGAGCTTTCTTGCAAGTTATAGCTTGCAGAATTTGAGGTAGTAGCCTCCTGTAGGTTAGAGCCTACAGAAAATCAGTTGTGAGAGGGAGTTGGAGCTTTTCTTTGCATCACAACAATAATAATATGTGGTTTTCTCCCATAAGGGTTTCCATTTGTATTTTTTGTCTATGTGCTTGATGATTATGTGCTTGATGTGATGTTTTAATATACCTAATTACTTGCTGTCCACATATTAGGCTTGTTGATTCATTGTTTATTAAGTTGCTTATGAAATGATGGTGTAAATGAGTTGAATGAAAAGAGTTTTAAATTTCCATGAATGTACTAAATTGATTCACCCACCCCCCCCGCTTAGTTTATCTAAGGGTTCATCACATTATTGAAAGCAATCTTGGAGAAGACATTGGAAGCCTTGAAAGGCTACTTGTACCTATCTTAAAGAATTGGAGCAGAGGGTTCGAGCCCTAGGGGATTGGATTCCTCAAGAAGACCAGGTTGGAGGCTAATCCAGAATAGCAGGTTGGAACCCTAGAGGATTGGAGACTTCAAGTAGACCAATTTGGGGCTTGGTAAAGTATAGGTTGGAGCTTGGTTGATTTTAAGATTTGAGTCCTCGTCTAGGGTTGGAGCCATAAACTATTTATTTCACGTGATTCGTTGTAAAGAGGATTGGAGTTCTTTTCAATCTTATTAATAAAATTATTTATCTTGTTATTGTTCATTTTGTGTTTTTATCTAAGTGATTTTAACTGGTAAAATAAAAGTTGTAAAAAGAAATATTGATTCACCCCCCCATTAGTCTTTCCAACATTTGTCTTGTCAAAAGAGAGGAGCATGGCCTCTTATATAATGATTCATGGTTTAAAAAAATTCATATAGGCCACATATTTCAATGTTAGTTCTCTTTTCCATGTCAACTCATCAAAGAAAAAATTCCTTCTTATCTGACCTTGATCCTATGTGAACGATGTCACAACTAAGCTTTAAAATAATTACGACTACTTTGACAATACATATATGCCACACTTCAAGTTGTAATGTAATTTGGATCTCAATCCAAACCAATCCAATAATTTCTTCAAGTTGTTTACTTCCAAAAAACATCAGGTTGGATCTCTATAATATATATTTTGTACTTTATTTATGTATAGAAAACAATATCATGGTCACATCATGGAATTGTGCCATAGAAAAGAGGCCTTCAAAGATAAAAAGGTTCAGATACCAGGAATGTAGCTAACTTGTATTTCAGAGAGGTAATATAACTTGGAATCTTTTATAAAAGGGCTTCATATCATCATATACTTGCTCAGATCTCATATTTTCGTAGCAATATTACCATAAAGAATTTAGGATGACCATACTATTAGTGTCAGAATATGCATTCTACCATCGGTGATCAATATCACTCTTTTCATTCTCATTTTAAGTGTCCCACTCTGAAAGTTTTATATCATTCCATTAGTTCATGCTAAAAATTGTTTCACTGATGGTAGCCCTACTCAATAAAACCTCACTCTCCCTCATAAAATCACATTTTCTGACTCACCTTCATTTCTTGCTGAGCATAATAACACCTATGAAAATCTCATTTGAACATGTCTTATCTCAGTCGAAGTTGATTATGACAGTCAGGTCATTCAAGGTCTCATTAGGTCATTAGGGTTTTATTTTTCAAGGTCCAAAAATGAATCACTACATCCCAATAAAGTCAGGAAACAAACGTGAGAGTGACTCAATAACATTCTATTTCCATCTTCAGAAGATCATCAATATGTAAACATTATATTTTTAAAATTTTAACTTTGATTTTATATGATTTTCATATCAAAATTTCATTTTGATATGAAAACTAAGATTTAATTTATTTTTTATTTCCTATGTAATTTTATGTTTTCTATATGTAATATTTTCACTCCCTAGCTATCAACTCAAAGAACTCATGCCAAACTTAAGGAAATAAATGTCAAACTCCATCAATTGATCAACCTGCAAAACAAAAAGTCAGAAGTCAAAGAGCATTAGTCTGAAAATTTGAAAGGTAAATTGAAACATAAGGAAAGTGGGTTTCAAAGCATAAATCAAATCCACTTAAGTAATATAAAAGCCCAAAACACATCAAAATCAAAGTTAATTTTCTTCCTATAGACTCAAGAAAACTCATCAAAGGAGAAATTTTTGAGTTTTAGGGTGAAATTGTGCAAAACAGGGTCAGAGGGCGCGTTTTCCATTGGCGCTGCGCATTTTCCAGTGGTGCTGCGCATTTGGCTAAAAGCGCTATGAATTTCTTAATGACGCTACACGTTTGTCAGGAGGAGGGTGGATTTTCCAGTGGTGCTACACGTTTACCTAGTCTCTTCAAAAATTGTCTTCAAGACCTCAAAACTTCACAAATTCACTTCCAAACCTTCAACAGTGATTCTTCATGCCTCCAACAAGCCATAAGTAACAAATTTGCTTCAACCCCACTTTATCAAATGTAATTTTGATGTGTGATGTTTGCTTAAGGAAATTTTGTCTCTCTTTATAATTCAAAACCTTAGTCTCCCTCAAGAGATAATTTACATTTCAATTTCAATCCCTTAGCCATCACATGCCTTTCCCCATATCATAAGACATCTTCCCAACTCCCTACATTGATATCCCATTTCCCTAAACTATCATATCCTTCAAAACCCTAAGTCCTAGGTTTTCATTTGCCTAGGCTCCCTATACCCTACCTACAATTAAATCCCCTATTCTAAAACCCCTCAGAATCACTACCCTTGTCACCTCCCTCATATTACAAATCCCTATTCCCACCTCCTCAAATTTCATCACACTAACCCTGACATCATTCACTCACATTCCATTCCACCATCTCCCTAGGGTTTTGACACCAAATACATTATGGTAGAAGAGGAGAATAGAAGTCATAGTGAGGAGGAAGAAAGACAGGAGATAAGGTCATCTAAAAAAGGAGGGAGAATTATTAGACATGAACTAGAAAATACTAGAGAACTAATGGCATCTCTCATCACTGTGCCATGCTTTAAGCATGTGGGTTGTTTTGAGTTCTGTGAAAAAGTACAAAGGGTCCAATACCATCCTATGTTGTCCAGATTATTCATTTCAAACCTCCATAACAACCATATAACCATTGTTGGTATTACTTTACTATGTCCCCTAACATCATATCAATTGCCACTGGGATCCCAAACATTGGGGAAAAATGGTTCAAACAGGGAGATTTGAATCAGTTTTATTATGAGCCATATATTAAACCAAGATACAGGAATGAGATAAAGAAGATTTTTCCTTTCTCTTATCTCCTAGACAGATATGTCCCTATGATGAAAATTATTATGAGGTACTTTACTTGTGAAGGTAGGTTTTCTAGACTCTACTCCTATCATATACAGCTACTCATGTACTTTACAAGGGTTAGAATTATTAATATACCTTACTATATCTACCAGAGCATTGAGAAGATGACATTTATTTCCCAAAAGAGAGATTATGATCATTAAATGCAAAGTGTCTTTCATCATTCCATCATCAAGATGATGGTAATTCATCACCTTGATCAGTTAAACATTACATGGGACACCATCATATACAATGAGATTTTCACTATCCCACCTATTCAGCATGCCCAAGATGCACCTTCATCATTTCATCCTTCCACATCCATACCTCCACCTCAACCTACTGTTCATACATCATCACCATATCAGTCTCCTTCATCCACCTCACCACCTTCATCTCCATTTCACATTGAGACTGGTCACCTAGCAGAGGTGAAATTAGCAAGCCTAAGAGGGCTGATTTGGGCACATTGGCACATACCTATCAGAGAGTTCATAGGCAGGTGTTTTACCCACTGATTGTGGGAGGGGCTATGCCTTCTTCACCAACAAAGTAGGTATATAAAGACAAGGAAAATATGGCAGAGGTGGACATACATGAAGAGGAAGGCCTCCATTAAAAATAGGCAGATTTTGAACTTGTAAACTTGGACACAATTGATGATAACCTTAATTGATTATCCAAGAAAAGGAAGCCAAGATTAATGATCTCCAAACTAGTATTGAAAGGTCCAAATTTGTCATTAACTTTCTCAAGCAAGAGAAAAAATAGTTGAATACCAAACACTCCATTGATGAAGTGAGATGCATCAAAGCACAAAAATAGGCAAATAAGTCTAAATCCTTGCTTGAAGAGACATTAGAGAGTATGGTGAACCTAATGATGGGGAGGATCAACCTCCAAGACAGAGACCTAGCACTAGAGGGCTGAAAAGAGCTCTATCCCTAGAGAGACAAAGGGAAGCTGAGCTAGTTGACCAACTAACCCTAGATGAATAAATTGCCATAGAAATCAATGAGAACAAAGAACCATGCCTTGATAGAGCCAAACATCACTTGGAGAAGCTCTTGGCCAAGGCTCAAAAGGACAATGATATTCAAATAAATATGGAAAAGCATTATGCCATGAGGAACAAAATTGCAAGGGCCAAGCTCAAAAGAGCCCATGCAAAAATTCAAGACTTTAACAAGCAAGAGGAGAAAAGGAGGCTAGACATACTTGCCAAGGTAACACTCCATGCCTCAAACACATGATCAGGCATCATCCCATCAATTTTGACAAGTTTTGGGCAAATTTTTCAAATTAGTGAAATATTGTGTTTTTGAGGATATTTTTAGCATTGTAAAAGGGTCAAATGCGTAGAACCTAGGGCGTTGCGCTCCTTTTTGGGGCATATAATGAGAAAATATCCACCACCAGTAGATTTATAATGATGAGGACATGAACCCTGTGAATTTTCTTAGCATTTGGAGGCAAACTGGTTAGTGGAAAAGGAAAACAACTATCAAAAAACCATGTTTCTGCCTCATTTTAGGCCTGGGTGCTGCACGTTTAGAAGTCTTGGGAGAAATGATTTTTTATAGGGAAAATGGACTTCATTTTGCAAATGGAAGTCCATTCTGGAAAATAGAATTTAAGGGCTTTCCAATGAGCCATTTTGGAACAAATTTGGACACTAGGAAGGTACCCAATTCAGCCTTGAACAGAGAGGACGCGTTTGGAAGTCTTCTGAAATTTTCTGAGTTTCACTCCAGTTTTGATTTATATCTTGGGAAATGTTGATTTTACTTATGTAAATGATGAAACTAAATGTAATTATCATGTTTTTACTATTTAATAGGGTAAATACATTGGGTAAATCAAGAAAATGAGGTGTAATGAATCAGTTCACTTGAGATAGGAATTAGTCACTTGGACCATCCTATACTCTAACTATCAGTTCAGATTTGTGTGTAATATCTTCCTCACCTCATGGATTTTACCCTTGAGGATGAGTGAATGTTTTTTTCATGTCTAGTTAGCTCATTTTTTCACACTAGTGAAGGGTTGGAATTAGTTTGATGTTTTTCGAGTTGATCAAGGAAGATTTGTACTTAGTTTGGCCAAGCTAATAAAGAGGAGTTGCAACTACATTTATGGGATACTTGTGGTATTGAATGTATATAATTTTTTCTTCTTAAGTATCATATGTTTGAAAGTATTGTGTTCATGTTCACTTTCATTTCTATGTTATGATATTTTACAAGTTATAAATTCAGAATACATGTTTGCACATGCTTTGTTTTGGGTAACTGATCATATTTTGTTCATCTTCTTCTGTCTCAGAAATATACATCTCTTATGATTTTATTAGCATTCTTAAAGCTTCAACACCATTCCATAACAATTATATTCAAGTGATTTTCATTGTACCTACATTTCCCCATTGATCCCTGCAAACCTAACTGATTTTCCCTGACCTAGCTTTCCTTGACCTAATTGCTTCATCCAGTGATTTCCCCAACCAAAACAATCCAAAACAACCCCATGCACTCTATATCTAGCCTAAAAACCATAATTGCGCCAACCCTCCTGGTTGTGACCCTTTTGGAGAGAACCATCTCCGGCTTGATAAGGCTAGCTATCAAGTCAAAAACTTGGTTTGTGGTTACCTCTATTGGGATTCCTTCCTTAGCCTTGGGAATCTGGCAGTGTGATAACATCTTGGTGCCATTGCCGGGGAACGAAGAGAAATTTTTTTCCTTGGGTGTATGAAAAATATCCATTGGAAATTGATCCCTTGGATGATGGGGTCAAGTTTCATAAGCTTGATTTCATAATTGTAGTTCCTCAAAAGCAGATTTGGCTTCTCGAAGAAGGTATACCAGGTTTAATCCTGATCTAGGTCCATTATCTCCCATTGGAGATCCTAAAAGAATCCTAAGGAGGCAAAGATCTCAACCAGATTCAAGTTATTCAAAATCTCCTCCTAAAAATTTGGTAAGATCTTTCTCATTACCTTCTGATTTGGAAGCCATACAAAATTTTGTATTTGATACCAAATTTGAGTTATCATTGTTCAGAACAAAATCCGAGATTGATTTGAATACATTATTCCCTGAAACATGGATAATAGAGTTAAATCCATCATTATTTGAAGCTACAAATGAGACTGATGTTAATATCTGGAGACAATATTACAAGCTAGAAAATTTAGCCAATGCCCTAAGTTACACTGCTGAAAAAGCCTATATTCAATACCAACAAGAAACCCTTCATATCCCCGAAGTTTCCCAAATAGTCACTATTTCATCATCCATCCCATCATCATCTCAACTTCCCCCTCAAGGACCTCCTCAGACCAATCCGTCCTTTTTTCCACCCCCTCCACCACATTTAGCAGGCATTATGGCTCGTTTTGGACCTTTATTTCTCCTTGGTAATCTTGTTGATATACCTCAAGGATAAAGGCTTCCCTATTCGATGAAAACTATGAAATCACTACCCGTCAGCACATGGCTAAAATCACAACCTTCATAGATCTTGAGGAGTTGGATGCAGATGATTCCAAGATGCGAATCATCGCACAAAGTTTTTCCGGTGAAGTTAAATTTTGGTTTTTTTCCCTAGCAGAAAATAATATTAGGACTCTTGTTGAGCTAACTGATGCTTTCTTAGCTAGGTGGGATGAAAATAAAAACCCTTTACAAATACTTTTTGAATATGATTCCTTGAGACACAATCCCAATGAATCAATGCTTGATTACAATTCCCAATACCTCAAAATCTATAATTCCATCCAAAATGAAATGAAACCATCTTCTGGTTTAGCCCTTCTGCGTTATCCTAATGCTTTTGACCTAGATATGGCCTACTCATTGAGAGAAAGAAATCGTGCCACCCTTGAATATATGATCAAAAATTCAGTGAGTGTTGAGGCCAATCTATTGATTAAAAATTCCACACTTAAAAATGAATGCAAAGTGACTATCAAAGAGGAACCTTCCACTTCATCCAATACTAAATTTGATGCCTTGCTTAAAACCATGGAGAAAATGGTTGATAAGATGTCTATTTCATATAGACAGATTGAACCACAAATCAGAAATCTGAATTTTCGAGGCCAGCAGTAGCAACCTCAGTTTCAGATAAAGCAGAGAGAGAAAAGAGCTCTTGAAACAAAGCAGTAGCAGCAAATCAGAACACCACTTCAACAAAACTATGCTCAGAGTGATGAAGATGAAGAACAACAGTAGAGGAGAACCTTCTTTTCACAACTGATGGTCAGCCCATATTTCTCACCAGGGATGAAGAATATGTGGAGAAAAAATTTTCACTTAATGAAAAAAATTTCCTAATGATGAATGATCATGAGTTAGAAGTAGAATCTGATGATTATCAAAGAAGGTACCCGAATGCATTGAGTTCCCAGAAAAGGCAGTAATCCTTGAGGAGTCGAGATGTTCCAATAAATCCACCTTCGAAGAAGACAATTCAGTAGAAAGAAGCACCACCGAAACAAGTTCAAAATAAGGGTAAAGAGATTGTAGCTCCAAATCCAAACAGAGGCAATCAACCTTCTACAAGTGGAGATGTCAAAGAAAGGTATTTTCCAAGACAAGAAGCTTCACCAAGAGATCATGTTCAGAAAAGGGATGTTATCATAGAAGAGGTAGATAAAACTATACCTTTCAACTTAGAATAAGAAATTTCTAAGTTAAAGGTATCTATTCCTCTTATTGAATTGGTAAATTTTGATAAATACAAAACTCATGTAGTTAAAACTCTGAAAGTTGACCCCTTATCCGACATATTTAATGTAGAGGATGATCAGCCCGAGTTAATATTTGGTCCTGCCATCGATGGCCAGTCTGAAAATAGTGAGGTCCCACCATTTTACTTGAGTCTTAAATTCCATCAGTGCATTCTTCATAATACTATGTTAGACTCTGGGGCTTCCCACAACCTCATGCCGAAAGCCATCATGGAGAAGCTTGGCCTTTACATTACTCGCCCATATCATGATCTATATTATTTCGATTATGGTCGTGTTCATTGTTTAGGTCTAATCAAAGATCTAGTTGTCTCCCTAGAGTAGATCCCAGCCAAAAATGTCCTTATGGACGTGGTAGTTGCTGATATTCCACCCTGTTTCGGTATGTTGGTTTCAAGATCCTGGGGGGCCAAAATGAGAGGTACACTGCAATTGGACTTTTCCTATGCCACTATCCTTGTCTTCAGTCAAATGAGAAAACTATACCGTGAGACTAAAATGAAATACATGATCACAAATAAGGAAATGCCTAATAATCATCATATCAACGCTGTACATACAGACTTAGAGTCCTTCATATTGTACAATGATTCTAGATTAAATGATGTTGATTTTCAATTAATAGAAATAGAGGATGTTCCTGAAGTTTCAAATTGCATTAGAAAAATGTTAGAAAAAGAGAAAGAGAATCTACCTACTATATCTGAACAGTCATCAGAGAAAGAATATGAAATTTCAGAGCAACATAAAGAATCAGATCACCAAATTGTGTCAAATCAGAATCAAGAGTTTCAGCACCTTGAAGAAGAAGAAGATGGTATTTGGAGCATGGAATTTGATGGTTCAGTTGGTAAATATGGAGCTGGCATTGGTCTATGGATTTGCAGCCCATGTTAACAAAAAAATAAGGTCCCAAATAATGTGAGTTTATTTTCCGATAAACTAGCATTTGATTGTACGAATAATGAGGCCAAATATTAAGTGCTCATTATCAGTTTGAAAATTCTAAAGAAATTGGGAGCTAGGAGAATTGCAATCTATGGTGATTCAAAAAATCAAAGGTGAGTATCAAGATAATCACCCAAGGATGAGGCAATATAGGAATGCAACACTTGACATTTTAAGAATATTTTCTGAATATAGACTTAAGGTAGTGCCAAGATTGCAAAACGTGATGAATGAGTAAGGTTAGGCCACCTACCTCCAACTTGTAGATCCTGATTCCAACAGTAAATTTGTCCACTACGATTTCCACAAGATTTAGGGCCTTCTCCTCCTCTCCAAATTCTTCGAAAATCACTTAGAAAATGAATTGGATTTGGAGGGAAACACCCTTTTATAGGAAAACACCTCATTTTTGTGTCACCCATTGAGGCCAAACCATAGCTCAGTTTGATGAAACATAAACACCATTGGAAAGATCTCACCGAGTTCTATAATGGGTCTTTCTTTGTTTTTGGTAATTTGACACTTCACCCAGAAGGCATTTTTTCCACAAAGTTTCACTTTGTCGCCAATTAAAACTGAATTTATTCATGTGAGCCACCTGTACTTCAGTACCACTTTGCCTTGGAGCTTGTCGTCTCGTTTGTCAATTTTCATCATGGGTACTCATATTTACTCATGTTTTTATGGGCCCCCTGGACCTATCCCGTGTGGTAGCATCATTGAGTCACCCTTGTTCAAAGCATCCAAGATGAAACACCCTTGCATTTATGGAGCTTGTTCCGAGTCCCATTATGTCATGTTATAGTATTTCATCTATGTTTGTGTCGCTTTCATATCGCGTTGCTATTATTTACCTCCAACTATATTTTCCATCATTGAAAAGCTTATGTCTTTGTACTTGACCATCCCCTATGGAATCAAGTCAGTTGCTGCCAGGTCAACCATGCATTTTGTGCTCTGACAAGGGAAGTCGTCAGTCTGTCTCTCAGTTTATATCCCTCCATTATTATCCCCGGTGTCATTCCATCAGTTATTTGATGATTCCTCATTGCCTCAACTTTAGAGGTCCCTCTTATGTCGACTTCAACACATTCATTGGAAAAGAATAGTCTAGAGGGCGATGTATGTTGGTTCCAAATTTCATCATTGTTCAGTGCCTCAGATCAAGCAAAGGTAATCATCATTTCCCTTTGACTTGGTTACTTCTCACGTGATTGACCCCAAGTCATTATCACATGATTGAGAATCGTACACTTGATGGTCCGGTGATCCAGTAGATTGTACCAGTGATTCCTGAGTGTGTGTGAGATGTTCCAGACCTCATGAGTGGGTGGTGCTTCAAGTAGCCCCCCACATGCTCGGATAACATCAGATTATGATCCAACCTTAGATATAGTTCCAAATATTTTATGGGTTCGGTTCCAACCGCTTACAACACCCACAACATGAACGTCTCCTTCAGATGATCCATTCAGGTCTTCAGAGCCATTCATGTTTAGAAGGAATTCTTTGGTTGTGTTTCTCCCTCCCCATGTTAGCTTCAGGGGAATTATGTCTCATGTACTCATATATTCTTGTATTCAGTCCTGACCTATGTTTTTCCATGCACATTATGTGTATGAGATTCATTGTATTATTTCATGGCCCATTGATGGCACTGGATCATGTATTATGTACTTTGTAGCTCAGTCCCACATTGTTGGGGTCATCATTATTCTTTGTACTTAGCTATCTTGGCGAGTATGGGTATGCCTCCCCCACCTAATTTGAGATCATGTACTCACAAATAAAAGGAGACTTATATCAGTTTAGTTGGTATCACCCCCTCAATTTTTGTCCTTCCTCGCATTGCTTCAGTCGTCTCTCTCTCTCTTTGACTCCCCTTTGATGTCTTGTGGAAGTGTAACTTACAACGTATTTCGGTCATACGATTTTCTCCCAACGCTCGTACGTTGGGGGGGGGGGGGATATGTTATCACAAAAAAATGATCACTTAGCCATTTCTAACTAGGTGGATCAAAATACACCATGTGAGTTTAATTTTACCATATTAAAATCACTTTCACTATAAAAAAATAATTTAATAAACCACTTTTATTAAGTTATTTTCGATTAAAATCCGTGAGAATAATTAAATAAACTATTATTTATTTAATTTTCTCAAGGAATAATTATTAAATCATTGTTTGATAATTATTCCTTGTCACATTTGACTAAATCACCTAGGAATAATTAAATAAATCATAATTTATTTATTTTTACTTAACTCTATCATTGGAATAATTATTAAATCATTATTTAATAATTGTTTCATTTCACACATTTCTTATTATTCGCGAAATAGTTAATAAATCATTTTATTTGTTAATTATTTCTCAATAAATATGTTGAATCATTTTAAATATATTTTCCCTCTCCAAAAATATAATAAAGTATTCCAAGAGGTCAGATCTAGATTTTGGCCAATAATATTTTATTATTCTTCATTTCCGAGATTAAACCAATACTTTGTGCTATAAATAAGAAGGTTTTTCATTCATTTCTCACCATGATCATTATCTTTGTCACCATTATCGTCACATATCTTTCGAGCTCCCATTTTTGAGTTCTACATTGTTTGGGTTTTCACACATTTGAGAGAGGAAGATCCGAATACTAAAACGACGATGACATCAAAGGACCCATCCCATTGAGGGGGACTTACGACACTTTATAAATCTCCTTCGCCAGGTATCATTAATAAAATATTTTTCTTTCAAAGGTTTTCCAAGATTGGCTTATTACATCAGATCTATTTATGCTGTTTTTTCTTTTAGATTTGCATATATCTATATTTCTGCAGGTTTCTCTCACATGTTTGTTGCAGATCTAAAGTATGAGAAACCAAAATTGTTGTTAGGGTCACTAGTCACTCGTGACATAAGTGAGATAGTTTTGGTACACCTTCCAACAAATTTCATACTAACAAAAAACAATAGAAAATGCTTTGAACTTAATTATAATCCATAGCAAAATTTAGCAATCATGCTTGACAACACTATTTACCATTTAAGACAATTCACAAATAAAAATTATAGTAGAATATGTATTATGAATGTAAATTATTAATAATAAATAGATAACATTGATTAGTATACTAAAGAGTCATGTGTCATAAGGACATGAATTCCCATGAAAGAACACCTATTTAGGCATATAAGTGGGCCCTCATTTGTAACATTTCTATTATCTCATACTTTCCGTATATTTATATATAAATATATTATTTTTATTATAATGGATATTTGTAATGTTCCCAAACTAAGAACAACCACATTATTGGGAATATCTCAAGATATTGCCAATGTGGAGATCCAACAATACATAAACATGACTGGAAATAGCAGTGAATAGAATCAACTTCAGAAAATGAAATAGAACCTCATAGCCACCTTATTAATAATATGGTAGCAGAAAGTGTACAAGATCTTGAGGAAATGATCTCTCAAGCTTAGGAAAATCTATCTTCAAAGACACAAGTACAATGATAATGAAATACACTGCTACATATGATAACCTAGCTATGACTGTGCAATCCTTGAAGGAGAACTGCTGCAAATTGTCATTAATTTATGGATATGACAATCGATAGATCAAATAATAAGGGGGAGCAAGATCTCAACCCCTGAAAACATACAATACACAATCCTTAGAAGGATTGGCTGAAATACATACAAAATGGCAAATCTGCAGAAATGTCGGAGTTGCCAGGCAGCAGCTGCAACTCAAAACTAGAAATGGATGTATATAGTTTATGATGTTGGAATAGATGGCTGAATCTCATCCAAAGGATCTCTATAATGAAAGTCTGATCCTCTCACCCAAGATCTCACCCTCCAAACATGTGGAGCAAGTCCCCACTGCAAATACACTCAGAAATAACAGAGTCTAGAGAAGGGACTGCATTGTAGATGAAGAGAAATGCTTGGCCTGATGCCAATGATCTGAAATATGCTCCTGGATCTCCCTCACTAACCTCCCAGAGGAATAGAAGCTCCCTCCTCTAACAGATGAGCCAAGGAAATGGTGTATGGTGTCCTCCAATGCAACACCCCAGCAACACTACGTTATACTTGAGCAGAAATAACGCAGTATCTAAAAGGAGAAGCTTTGGACTTGAGCCAAGAGATGTGGAGAATGAAGAAAAATCCCTCAAGAGGCCTCTTAAGAGGGTGAAGAAATCCTAAACAAGAATTCCTCGGCAATTCTTGCTTAACAGCAAAAGAATTCTCAATGTCTAAATAGACATGAAATGAATAATCCAAAGCATGAGAAACAATGGTTGCCTTGCCCTCCTTTTAAACAAGTGAAAGCTCTTTCTCCATGGGCCCCATCCATTAGGGTTTCATCCACCAAATATCCTCTTCCTCATTCACATTGTGCTGTCTTCTAAAGTAAACCACTCCTCCTATGGCAGCGTTGTTGACTTGGTCAAACATGACCTTGTCTTCATGCATTTGCCCCTTTTCACACTTGAGGGTGAAAAATGAAGCTACTTTGATGATCCCTTTCAAATTATGAGGTATTTTATTCATGTATTCAATAAGAATGGGTTCCCTTACCCATTTATTTAGCTGCAAGGTGATAAAAGCAAAATTTTAATATTCCATTTAGCCATGTGCTAAAATGGGAACATTACAATCCTCCCCTCCCAAATGTTGCTTGTCCTCAAGCAACTACAAGGATAGAATTGAAGAATCTCCACCCAAGGCATGGAGTCTGAAATATGTTGAGGAAAATCTCCCCCATGTATATTCTCCATCCACCAAGCAATCATCCATACAAAGTGAGTTACCTCCCAACATGGCAACTCTTGAAAACCATCTTCCACCTTTGGCTCCTACAATATAGGTGGGCTGAAAATCTGATCTTGGTAGACACAATAGCCTACCCCACACTGTCCTCCTCTCCACTTAGGATAAGTGTAGAGTATATGCTAATCTGGGGTTGCAATGAAGTTTCCCTCCAGTGGCAAGATGAAGACTAGACCTCCAAGGATCTCTTCCCTAGCATTATGAAACATGTTGTCCCAAATGTCCTCATATGTGACGAGTTGGAAGTCACCATCATATGGCATCCAATCAATCACATGGCTCACCTCCAATGGAAACAAATGTTTTTCTATAGTGGCCACCTGTCCTCTCATGCTCCCATTAGAACATGCAATGCAAATAATGTGGGAGATCTCTCCCCCAAGGGACACATCCAACCAATGTGCCATTCCCCCAATCATGCTCTCAAAAAATACAAAGACAACAACAACATAATGAACCATAATGAGAACCATGCTTGCTGTCATGTGTGGCAAGGGAGAAGGACAATGGTCCCTCAATTGTAACCAATGCAGTTTGACCCTCAACTGCAAAAGAGCGTGACAAAAAGTGTGGCCTCTCAACCACTTTCTTGCTGTCCTACTCTCCTCAAATGTATGGAGAAAGTGAATGATGTATGGTGCAAGGTGAGTAGGTCCTCCAAAATACATTTCCTCCCCAACTCCTCCTAGGGAGTGGTCATCAATAGTGCTCATGCCCTCAAGTAGACCATGGGGTCTTGATAAAAGAATTCTCCTCCTTGGAGCAACATCCTGCACATATATGGTTAAGGGATGAATATACAAATCATCAGGCAAATAAATAATACCCTTACCATAAGTTTTGTGTATGCAAATGGAGTGGCTCAAAAATGAGTCTCCTCTCACCCTCAAAGAGAAAAGAGGTGGTTGTGCAACCTCCTCCAAAGAGTTATGTATCTCCTCCATCTGCACATGATCTATGCATCTCCTCATATGCTGATCTGTCAATATCCTGCAAGCAAGATGATCCTGGGAGTACTCCACCAACAACTCGGAGCTCCAACATGGATCTATCCTCCATAGTGACAACGCTGATGATTCCTCATGAAGGACATCTGTCATGTGGTCATCTCCTCCTTTGACATCTCCCATGCCAAAGATGCAAGTTGGAAGGTTTTTATCCTTCCCTTGCTACTTTTGCCACAACGTAGAATCTGAAATGAGAGTGGGTGAAAATGATGTTGAGAGAATTTCTCTCTCCTCCTTGAGTCTACCCAAGACTCTCAGCGCTGTGAAGTTATCCCCCAAGGTTTCCACTCCTCTGAAAACACTGAGTGGTGCCTCAACTGGTGAAGCATCCATCCTTCTTTGCTGATCCAATGGTCTCCCTGGGAAAATGTCTCCATGTAGTGGGACATCATCATCAAGAGGTGACTGCATATAGGAATGAAAAAAACTGTCCCTACCTCCACTACGCAATCCAATCACCTTCTTAGGTGCATCAACCTTATAAGATAGACAGGGATGTGTGCTCCTCATCACATCACGATGTTCATCCTCCCTATCTCCTCCTTGTGTCTCCATGGTTCCACACCTCCTCAACAATGGCACATGTAGAACATGAGTTGTGCCTTGATCTCCACACATGAGATCCTGGGAATTCTTTGCAAAGATGCAAGAATCCCTCTACTTGGAGCAAGAGCTCCTCCTTCCTCTGCATGAGGCACTAAATAATCTCTAGATGGCACAGTGTTGTTTCCCTCAGCTTCCTCAACATAGATGGGCAACCCTCTGACAATGTTGCTGAAAATATGGAATCTCTCCCAAGGTGGAAGAAATTCCTGATCATCAAAACCCAAGGAGTGTCTTCTTTGCACCATGATAGTGCCATCTCCTACTCTTGCAACATCATATAAGCAATGAGAGAAAACTTTCCCTTGCTCTCTAAAGAATGATCCCAACAACAAATGTTTTTGTTGCTCCCTCATGCTCTCATCATGCAAGATATGTGATGAAGACATAGTGAATGACATGAATGTTGTATCATCAATATGCACCCATACTCTTTGCTGCTCCATGATGCCAGCATCCTGCCACATCCTTTCCATCCTCATACCCTTGGAAAGGGTGTATGCCAAGTGATGCCCAAACTCCTTCAAGAGTAACCAGCACAGCCAAGCCTCCTGCTGCCCGGTATCATAAATCTGCAAGTAGCTTACCAACTTCTTGCTCACCATCCACATCCACTCAATCAACTGTGGATGTCTTCTTCCACCCTTCATCTTGGTACTCCTCCCATGAGGGCTACCATCATGCCAAATCAAACTCCTGCATTTCATGGGACCTTGAAATGAGATCTTCCCAAGGATCAATTTGACCCTATGAGGATCCAAATAGGTGGTAGGAAAAAACCTCCCATCATGATGTGCATGGCTCAAGGAATGTACAACATAGTCATGAGAGATGTTATCCATCTAAATATGTCCTCCATCTTCTATCTGTTCCTGTGAGAAGGGAAGAACCTCCTCAAACTGTTGAAGAATCTTGCACTCCATGATGTGTGGGAGTGCACCTCCATTGAAATCTCTCCTTGAGATCTCCTCCTCATGCATGGTCCTCCAAAACCCAAGAGGCCTTGGATCTGCTGCCAGTAGAAGTCTCTCTTTGAGTTGTGGCATGCTCATTGAGAGAGTGTCATATAGAGAGGAGAAATATTTTCTTATCTCTAGATGTCTACTCCTTCTCACTGTTTCCTCCATGTCTTCCTGAATGAAGCTGCTCTTTGAGTGCTCACATGAGGAATGGTTCCTCTTTTCTCCATCACTGCCTTTGTACAACACAGTGCTATTCTAATTCTCTAAGTCAGTTGCATGCAATGATGTAGACCCATCCAAAGTGTTTTCTGAAATGACAAGAGATGGATTTTTAATCATACCTCGATGAGATGTGGAAGCTCCTTGCAGAGTTGCAAGAGTTTCCTCCTCACAAGTGTTGGCCTCCCAAACTGTTGAAGATGAAGGCTGCTCCTCCATGGTCTCAATAGCACTGGTACATGCCTAATTAGCTGGTGGTGAGGGCTCCTCCCTCCTTTTTCCAAACCTCCCTATCAACCTTTGAGAAAACTCAACAAGAGTAGAAACCCTTGTATGGCTTAGATGGCTGATCCACCAATTATTTGCTTCACCTTCAAGGTGCAGCGCTGTAATTCCTACAGCCTCTTTGTCTACCACAGGATGTAGCAGGAAGAAAGCCTCTAGTTTCTTCACCCAAACCTATACTGCACATGTAAGTGATCCATAAAATGTGGTCAATAGAAATCTATTGCCTTTCATCATCCCATAGCTGTGGGGTATTATTTCTTCTTTCTGCTGAATAAATTGTCGAAAAGCTAGAGTCTCTTGGAAGGCTCTAGGTTTAGCTTAGTATTCATCCAGGTACTCACTTATAATTTCGAATTCCAAGTGTTCTTCATGCTTCTGGTTTTATTTTCTGTGAGAGTAGGAAGTGCATGCTCCTTCCTCTTCTCCTTCTTCAATTTTCTTGACCTCCTTGGAGAGGTCTCCACTGGATCTGAAAATAGATGAGAGTAAACTCATCTTCTTCACAATCTTGATATTACTTGGCTGAGACTCACAGGCTGAGCCATAGATCATGCTTTGATACCACTGTAATGTTCCCATATTAATAATAGCTACACTATTGGGAATATCTCAAGATATTGCCAATGTGGAGATCCAACAATACATAAACATGACTAGAAATAGCAGTGAATTGCATCAACTTCAGAAAATGCAATAGAACCTCATAGCCATATTATTAATAATATGGTAGCAGAAAGTGTACAAGATCTTGAGGAAATGATCTCTCAAGCTTAGGAAAATCTATCATCAAAGACACAAGTACAATGATCATGAAGTACACTGCTACATATGATAGCCCAGCTATGACTGCGCAATCCTTGAAGGAGAAATGCTGCAAATTGTCATTAGTATATGGATATGAAAATAGATATCTCAAATAATAAGGGGGAGCAAGATCTCAACCCCTGAAAACATACAATACACAATCCTTAGAAGGATTGGCTGAAATACATACAAAATGGCAAATCTGCAGAAATGCCGGAGTTGCTGGGCAGCAACTGCAACTCAAAACTAGAAATGGATGTAGATAGCTAATGATGCTGCAATATATGGATGAATCTCATCCAAAGGATCTCTATAAGGAAAGGCTGATCCTCTCACCCAAGATCTCACCCTCTAAACATGTGGAGCAAGTCCCCACTGCAATTACACTCAGAGATAATGCAGTCTAGAGAAGGGACTACGCTGTAGGTGAAGAGAAATGCTTGGCCTGATGCCAATGATTTGAAATATACTCCTGGATCTCCCTCACTAACCTCCCAGAGGAATAGAAGCTCCCTCCTCTGACAGATGAGCCAAGGAAATGGTGTATGGTGTCCTCCACTGTAACACCCCAACAACACTGCATTATACTTGAGCATAAATAACGCAGTATCTGAAAGGAGAAGATTTGGCCTTGAGCCAAGAGATGTGGAGAATAAAGAACAGTCCCTCAAGAGGCCTCTCAAGAGGGTGAAGAAATCCTAAATAGGAATTCCCAGGCAATTCTTACTAAACAACAAAAGAATTCTCAATGTCTGAATAGACATGAAATGAATAATCCAAAGCATGAGAAATAATGGTTGCCTTGCCATCCTTTTAAACAAGTGAAAGCTCTTTCTCCATGGGCCCCATACATTAGGGTTTCCTTCACCAAATATCCTCTTCCTCATTCACACTGTGTTGTCTTCAAAAGTAAGCCACTCCTCCTATGGTAGCGCTGTTGACTTGGTCAAACATGACCTTGTCTTCATGCATTTTCCCCTTTTCACACTTGAGGGTGAAAAATGAAGCTACTTTGATGATCCATTTCACATTATGAGGGATTTTATTCATTTCTTCAATAAGAATGGGTTCCCTTACCCATTTATTTAGTTGCAAGGTGATAAAATAAAAATTTTAATATTCCATTTAGCCATGTGCTAAAATGGGAACATTACAATATTTGCATATTTCAAATCTTCTGAGTATTGTGTTGCGTATATGAAATTTTTTTATAACATTTGGTATTAGATTTGTTCAATCCTGTGACAACACAACCACTACATAGAGCTAGTATGATCTGGCCTTTGGCCATTAATTTTTCGTCAACTTTTCCGTCGTTGCGATTTAAACATTTCACTACGTAAGTTTTGGAGTTTCTCTATTTTGTTGGTTTCGTCATTTAGGCATTTGGAAATGTGCGTGTGTGTGTGTGTAAAATTAAAAAATGAAAGATTATTTCAAAAAAAAGAGGAGAGAAATAAAATAAAATAAAATAAAAGATTGTTGTAGGCGGCTACAACCACCCTCCAAAATTATTCCTATGCTTTGATTTTGGAGCCTTCCTTCCTATCCACAAGAGTTTACCTTGTGCTATCCTCAAGTATTTATGTTTTTATTGGGGATTATATTTTTCATGTGTGCTTGTGTTTGTTTGCTTTCACACTTAACTAATATTTATAAGTGACAAGCTAGCCTCCTAACTTGGTCTTACAATAGTTTTGGGCTTGCCTCCAAGAACTGCATAATCCTTGAGGGCAAGCAACCTTGATGATTGGAATTGCATAGTTCAGAATGGAAGTATTCCTTGAGCTCAGAAAATGCATAGTCATGGAAGGCAACCCAACATTGAGCCCTGAAAATGTGCAATCCATCACTGAGCTCAGAAACTGCGTAGTGCACTAAGCCGGAAAGTTCCCCGGTTCCCCAAAATTGCACAATATTTCCCGGTAGTGCGCATGGCAAGTTTTCCCAAAAAAGAAAAACAAAAAAGCTAAAAAGTGAAAAATCATCCCTAAAAAATAGGGATCCATTATTAGTATCTCGAAGGAGGCACATTCGTTATTTTTAAAACTTCTTCCAAGTGTCACTTTTTCCTTGATTTTAGGCATGCGCGTCATAAACCCTAATTTGCTAAAATATATTTAATCGATGCCCCTGTAGCTCATTTTCAAATTTAATCTTGGATATCTAGCATTCCCGAGGAGATCAAGGAACCTTCGATGCGGTCGTCGTCGCTTTTCTAGGTGAGTTTCGCTTTTTTCGTCTTTTGCCACTTTTTTTGTCACTTTTTGTCATTTTGCTTATGCGAGTGTTGTTTTGCTTATTTCTCTCCATGGATGTTGGTGCTTTAACTTATTTGAGCTTGTATAAGTGTTGTTTCAAGTTTTCATTTTCCTTTCACAAGTGTCGCATCAGTTTTCTTGTTTTTGCATTGATGGTTGTCATTGCAGCGACTCTCCACACATTTTATTTTCCTTTTGTTTGTCGATTTTATGCACTTGATTCACATTTATTCATTCATACTTAGTTAGTTCTGCACTCAAGCTCACATCATCACTTATTTCTGCTCATTTCCCACACTTCCACCAAGAGGTTCTACACTTTCCTTGGCTAGATTTTACCTTTCCCAGCTGGGCACTGTGCAATCCTAAGGCTCAATCCAAGAGCTTGGACTCTAGAACTACACAATGCATAGTATAGGTTGGCCCAACTGTGCATTGTGTAGTTCCAGGGCTCAACCTATCACCTCAGCCGCCGAGACTGCTCAATGCACAATATCTCCCAGTCACTGCCTAGGCTGAATTGATTATTCTGCAGTCTCAAGACTTAAGATGCACCCTTGGATGTTGGGGTTGTGCAATGTGCAGTTCCCATAGCCAGTCTCCCTCCCTTGTACATGAAAACTACATAATCCCTCTTATCAGTCAACCGATTTGTTGCCTGATATTGCCTTGAAAGTTAGAGTTTCAAAAGGTTAATGTTTGCTTGCAATGAGTGCATTTTCTCTCCCACAGGTACCACAGTTGTTGAGCGCTTCTCTCCAAAAGTCATTTTTGTCGTGGAACCAAAGAGTTTTGTTTCAAAAGAGATCGCTAAAAGTAATACTGGGGAAGCAATTGAGTAAACTCCAATACTTGATAGTATATGCAGACACTCAACTGTATATAGAAAACGATTCAACACTAACATGGAGACAAGTTAATGAATCTCTTTTGGAAAATATCATTGAGGCAGATCTAGAGGATTGGCAGGTTTATGTCAGTATCCAATAGTCAAGACTACACAGGGTTGCATGTAGATATCCATCCTTCCCATGTGCATATGTCATCAGTTGGATTGTTTCACACATTGATGAGAATGCCATGACATTAAGAAATTCTAGCGGACATACGCTTGCTACCTTTTTGGCAGAATATTTTTAGCGCATGTATCATTTTCCCAAGCCAGTGAGGCTCATGGAATCATATTTCTATCCACCAATAGTTATGTGAACATAATATATATTGTTAAACTTTGGGTGAAAGAGCCGTCATAGTTTTGATAGACACCCACCAATTTATACAAGACAAAGTCTCTCAAGAAGGCCTACCAACTCTTGGTTATCTTAGCTCCCAGTATCCATGGTCAGCAGAGCACAAAGAAATTTCTTGAAGGGTGGCTATTCTTATTGAGACAGGTTGTTAGCGAAGGGAAGCCGTTCAATTTGTCATATCTGTTGTCGCGACATTTGAGAGCCCATATAACACAAACCTGAAATCCTCCCAAGGGCAAGCAAGAAAGGTTTTATATGTCTGCATATTTTTTGGATGCAATTTGTGCATAGAATCAATTTCCTGGCATGAACTAGACATGGACACCATGAGAAATGGTCGTGCACATATATTGTAAAACGTTGTCAGATTGCAGTTATCGAGAAGTTATGGAACAACTAATTGACCATTTCATCATTCCAATTTACAAGCTCATATTTGAAGAAGAAACCCCTTCATGTCATGTGGAGAAATTGAGGGAATAACAAAGATCGTAGATTGGTTTGCCTCAATGGATGGTACCTTTCTTTGAGTGTTCGAGGAAGAGAATTCGTTGTATGTTTTTCCAAGGTATGCCACTGAAGATTTTTTCATGCAAGAGGTTTCATATCATCTCGCCACAGGGTTTTCAACAACTTTGCATAGGAAGAAGAAAGCACCTTGGTCAACTCTTCCTATGAAAAATGGATTATATAAGATAAATAACTTGAAAGTCGCAGATACCGAGGGAAAGGAGATAGTGAATTTTTCTTTGCATTTTTCTGCTCTTAAGATTGGGAGGATAATCAGAAGTATCCCATAGAATTCAGAAAACCATTGTGTGAGAATTTAATTTTAGCTGCTCAACAAGACATTCCATTGGCCAAAGGAGGATCCATGGAGGAATTTCTAGAAAGCCTCCAAACTTGTGAGCCGGTCAGTTTAACTGGGAATTCATAGGCCGCTGCATAAAATGAAACAACTCCAAAAGAAACACCAACGGAAGGTAGTAACCCCCCATAGGATAATTGAAAGAGAAAGTTTGTTGATAGTCCACGGGTAGAAAAAATTTGCAAGATGAAAGCAAATCCAATCCTTATGAAAGTAGCTTTAGAAGAAAAAGTGAATAGGAAGTATAGGATACATAGATCAGAGTGGAGGAAGAGAGAAAGACGGAGCTTGCAGGAACAATAAATGAGATTGAAGCAAGTAGAACAAGAACTGAAGGAAGAATGAGAATTGAGGAGGAAATAACAAGAAGAGAAGCAAAAGCAAGAAGAAGAATAAAGGTAAGGTGCCATAACAAGAAAGAACGCCAATATAGGTTGAAGAGAAATAACCGAACCAACCAACAAGAGAGGAGGAGGGTGGACATATGTTGGATCAGGAGCTTGCTCAACATATTTAAGAATTGATTGAAGTTGCAGATATGGAGTTGGAATTGGAGTAGCAGAATGAGGATGTTGACTTGATGTCGAGTGCACCACAGGTCATCGTTCAGTCTCCACCACCTACAACAGCAGAGTTAGCTCCGAGCAAAGAAGGGGATGTTGTTACTCTTGAAACTAGAGGAATTTTGAGGTCTGAAATGGGCCTCCTAAGGAAATTATGAAATAATAGTGGAAATCATAAAATAAGATTACATCACATCATCAAATTTTGGAGGGAAAAAAGAAAAAAACTTATTTTTCAAACTTGTGTTTTCAACTTATCTCCCAATGGGTTTACTCAAATTTCAAGTGGGAACACTCATTGGATGCATAATTTGATTCCTCATCTAAGGAGTACTCATGTTTCATACTTTCGATGGACCCCGCTAAATGAAAAATGTGATTAAAATCACATTTTTTCATGTATTTCTCATTTTTCGTGTAGCAGGGTCCATCAAAAGTATGCAACATGGGTACTCCTTGGATGATGAATTAAATTTTACATCCAATAAGTACTCCCACTTGAAATACAAGTTGAAAAATGGTGAATCATCCCCCATGGTTGATATCATCATATTGAATCCTATTGGTTCTTATAAAGTTGATTTTGGTTGTACATTTTTCTTAGGAGGCCCATTTTAGACCTAAAAATTCCTTTAATGTGATGATCCAATAATGGACTTGTACAATCTATATTATGATGAATTCCAAAATAGAATTGTACAAGCACAGAGAAATTTTTTTCCGGATAATCATGCATCCCCTGCATTCACTAGATAGAGGGTGATAGTGGTGAACAACAAGAAGAATCTAAATGCCATTGTTGAAGCCAACTTGTCCTTTGCAGGTGTGGAAAGATGAAACACTCAATATTTTATGATTGAGAATAAGAAATTGGCACAAAAATTACATGTAACTTTACCAACAAGAGATAGAACAACTCCATGCAAAAACACAAAACACAGTTTCCGCACAGGTATACTTGGAGAAAATTGGAGCAGCAATACTTGGTGAAGTATCAACACTTGGAGAGACCATGTGGGACCTCTATGAGGGGATCATAACCATACATACGGAAGTTTTCCACTTGCATGATTTGCAACAGCAGAGCAAATACTTTGTCAAAAATTTTATGAATGTACAAGCTACCATTGTCATCGTGCATGAATGGACAATGCGATACAAAGGGGCACCGCTTAAATTTCCAAAGAAAATGAAGCTACAAGAAGAGCTAGAGAAAGCGAGAGTTCGAATGTTGATTCATAACAACAAGTATCTCGCCTCATTCATTTGAAGTATTCAGGACGCATATGTACGATTATAAAACAGTTTGGATTGCTTGGTGAAAACACACAGGATCCCATCAGTTGGCTCGCTCACCGAAGCCAACTGTAGACACTAGGTCAGGCAGGATATCGAAGAGTACTTGGAGTAGAGGATTTAGAGTTGAATAGATAGAATATATAGAATTACATCAGTGGTATCATCCAGATTAGGACAATGTTTCTCTTGCTTGAGAGGGAAGTTAAAATTGGCTCCAAGTCATTGTACCCGGATGCTATGGAGGCTAGAGTCCACTTCTAGCTGAACATCATCATGCAGTTTTGGGATGTCATCGTACAGTACCGGTATTGGCACCAATATGTTGTGAAAATTCCTACACCCGGTATCCTACTGCATTAACTAATGAGAATTATTCTATTTGTTAATTACTTGAAAAAATTATTTACTATGTTCTATTGTAAATATCGAAAACCCATACACTAAAACCTTCACAAATTAAATTGCGGAAACATGAAGTGTGGAAACAAGATCTGAACAAGATTAAATCATGGAGACATGACATCGTTATTTTTGGACTAATGTCCCATGTTGGCTCCCGTGATTTGCAAGATTGGCAAGAACAAACTCTGCAGGGAACCACATCAGAACCACTTTGGAATCCTAGGACCTAGCCTTCCCGGACTCAGAGAGGGATCTCTATGTAATTTTTTATAGATGATATGTCTTTATGCTCTTGTTTTATGATATTAGTCTAGTTATGAAGTTCTAAGGACTTGTTTTTTTTTATTGATTGATTGATAGGTTGATAGATGAAATGATGTGATTAATTAAAGGAGTGTTTGAGCTGAATAGATAGACCATGAGAAACATTAATCCACTGGGCTATGGAGTCATAAATGGATTTAATTGTTCATCAACTCTACAAGGGTTTTCATAGGGTAAGCTAACTATATCAAGTGGATTTCTTAGATTAGATGGCATATGAAATGACAATAATTTGTGAAGGCAACATAACTAAAAGTCCTTTAAGAATCTTTTAACTCTACTTCAACAAGAAAATCCTTTGAGGTAACTATTTTAGGCAAACCAAAGGACGGGGCATACCATAGACTTCTTTAGTCAGACTTTAATAAGAAAACCTTTAATACAACAATCCAGAAATCCTAGGATTACTTTCAGACAAAGAAAACATTTAAGATAACAATGAGTGCAACTAAAGAGCAAGCTAAACCTATATTCTTTAACCAAACACTCTAAAGACCTTCAAAGTAATAGTTTGAGACATACTATAGGACAAGGCATACCATAGACTTCCCTGAATGGACTCTACTGAGTATACTTCAAAGAAAGGCCTTAAAAACAACATTTCAAGCTACACCAAAGGACAAGGCGTACCATAGACTTCTTTGGCTTGACTCTATTAAATCATTTCCAATACAACAAGTTAGGTGGAACCAGAGAGAAATTAAGAATTCTCCAATCAAACCTTGCAGAAGAAAGCACTGAGATAAAGAACACAAACATAAATAGGGTGCCAAGACAACATATCCTAATCTAAAATTTATGTTCTTTTATCAGAGAAATAATGGACATAATGGAAAACAGAAGGAAAACTTCACCATTAACATAGCTCAAGAATCTTGTGAACGTGCTTGTATTACTGATGCTCAAAATAGTTACATCACTCCAGTACAATGGATCTCTGTAACTCAGAGCTTTCTCAAATCCAGCATAAGAGTCCTCAACTAGCTCAACAATAACAATCAGTCAACTAACCAACCAACCAACCCCTAAAAATGAAAGATACATGCAATATTTATCTGCAAAATGAGGAGGTGATCCTAATCTAGGGTTTTATATGTTATTTATTACATATTTGATGAGTTTTTGAACTTTGAGACCATGCAAGGCCAAGGAAAAATATCTAAGAAAAACTTACTGTAATAATAACTCCTAACTTAACTGTTTGAGCTAACCTTTGGAAAATTTTGACTTTAAGGCCTCTTAATAACTTTTACAATAACTACAGAGTGGTTGAGAAATATCTCTGATTGTTTGTAATAATTGTTGATGTCTTTATTTGAATAAAACATGTTGTAGGTTTCAAAAGGTGTCCTTTGAAGAAGTAATTGCTTTTTTTAATCATTTGAATATGTTTCTACATTGATCTGCCTTTGTTTTATCCTTTAAACTTTGTTTAGGTCTTTAAACTTGGATTTGTCCTTTAACTGTCTGCCTCATTGTTTTTCCTTTAATTTTGATTTTATCTATGATTTGTGACTAATTCTTTTGATTTGTCCTCTAATCCTTGATTCGATTACTAACCCTTTAATCTTTTATTCTATCTTCATCCTTCTCATTGTGTCTTTATCTGTGTTTACTGTGTATGGAGGCATTCTTCTGCTTCTGGAGGGTTTTAATAGCCATCAACAATCATGATTTCATCAGTGATTACATTTGATTTTATGTCCCCGGTATTTCCAATGAAACGAGATATCTAGATCATCACCCAGATTACTCATTAAAATGATTTTGTACCCTGGGAATGCCTTTCTCGCATTCCCGCCATTAAAACTTCACAATAAAACAAACTGTGAGTTTAAAACCTGCGTTTTGAAGATTTTTGGGCTTTTGGAGCATTGCAGAGGCGGTGAATGGCGGATCGGGGCTTCATTCCAAAGCTACAAGGCTTCAAAACCTTTGAATGGAGGAAGCAGTATCGAGATTTGGAGAGAGGAAGAAAAGCGGTTTTCGCGAATGAAGGAGGTGGTTTTCGCATGGGTTGAGGGGTGGTAAGTGATTTCGGGCGAGCGAGTGCGATTCTAGTCAGCAGGTGATGTGTGGCAGATCGAACCCATGCGAATACCACCCATTTTTCATGGTCGGGGTTTTTTTAACCCACGTGCATATATATTTGCGATATGCGTCGTCTTTCGTTGGATATCTAGGGATGAGATCAATGGTGGTCGGGAGCTTTGGGAGCAGCGGGCAGGTGAATAGGCGGGGTCTGGGAGAACAGGTGCGAGGTATAAATGGAGTGTGGGGTTTGGTGTATGTGGGGCCTGGGGGGTAATAAAAATAAGTGGAAAATCCTTTTTGTTTGAAGGAAAGGGAAGGGGTCATATGAGGGTTTAACAAAGGCGGGGGTTGAAAATATTAAAGAAGGGGGCTTTAATGTTTATAAAGGGGTCGGGCTAAAATTAATTTAAAAACAAAGTTTTTAAATATAAAATAGAGGGTCGGGTTTTTAAAATAAACAGAGATTTTAATATAAAAGGTGGGTTTCGATTAATGTTATTTTTTAATTCAAAAACAATGTAAAAAGAGCTTTTTACATTGTTTTTAATGTAAATGGGAGAGAATGATGGAGGTGAGGGGGTTAATGGGGATTTTTAGGAATGAAAGTGGAGGACGAGGTTTTAGGATGGAAAGAAGGATAAAAATGAGAGGATCAAGCCCATAATGAGTTCTTAAGAGTAGCAAGATGTTTTTGATAAGGGAAATATGGGGTATAGTGAAAAAGGGCTTTATGAAGATAATGAAGGCATTGAGATTTCTAAAGATAGCTGATAGGCAAAGAATACTATCTTTAGCTGCTTGTAGAAAATCCATAGTCACCTAGTGAATCTGTAGAATACATGAGGATAACAGTGGCTCCAGCTGGAGAGGGCAGCTCCTTTAAGAGGTGTCAAGAACCTTAGAGATCAAATCTCTTGAATTTGTAGATCGGTGCCTTTATTGTACTTGGAAGATTCCTCATTTTTCGATTGTTGATTTTTTGTTGTTCTTTGAAGCTATGATCTCTAAAATCTGAAAAACATGATTGCTTCAACTCAACTCTACCTACCCATCATACTTTTCTAGCATTTTTTCTTAATTTGGGTGCATTTAGATTGGCAAACCGTTGACATCATTTTTCTTTTGAAAATAGGAAACTATTTATTTCTACACTTATATCATCCAAAGGATCATATTGGACTGATGAGCTCTTTTATTCTCTACCTAATCTACTCATCTGTCAAGATTAAACAGTTTGACAGATTTTCATTCTATAATATATCAACAGAAAATTGAAAATATGACCAAATCAATATTAAGCAGTTTGATTTCTCATGAGCTATGGCATTTTGGACAAGCTGCACAAAGATTTTATTTTTGCAAAAAGTAAAATTAAAATATGAGGTCTATAGTCTGAAATTTATCATGCATCCCTCTCTTTCTTTTTGGTTCAGATTTGAACTTTGGAACCAATACCTTTTCCTGATCTAGTCTACTGATAAGCCAAGTTTAAACAGTTTGGAAAATCTTCATTTTCTACCTTATTAGAAAAAATTTAAAACTGTTTCAATCATGATTAGGTTGTATGATTGAACAAGACTTCCTCTTAAAAAGGAGTGGCATTTGGACTTGCACACTTTCAGAAACATTCTTTTTTGGTATGGGGCTTTACCTTTTCTTTTTATCTTCCCTCTTTTCTTCCTTTCTTTGTTTTTTATGTTTATTTTTATGATCTTCTATTAAAGTAGTGCTATATACAATGAATAAATCTTTAAACTAAGACTTTTAACAAAAATAACGCTTGAGCATCCTGCCATTTACAGTGTTGGAACACCTAATCCTCTATGGGTAGGTGTGGAATGCGAAAAGTCACAATGGAGTCCAAGTGACCTTGGAATATGAAACCAAGAGTCACACCATTGTACTATAAATGTACATCTTTGTATAATGGAAAAATAAGAAAGCCTCATGCTTATCCTTCATTGTGTGTTGAGTATCTTGTGTGTGTTTTTTTATTCTTCTCATACACCATGTGTGTGTTTAACATGGTATCAGAGCTGAGAAATCCATAACCAGCTCAACCTTGAGTGAGCCATTTGTGTTTATGGCCTGTGCATATCTGCAAAATTTTGATATTTTTTGCAGCACTCAAAGATTTCTACAGCATTCAAGAATTTGTTTTGAGAAGAGTAGCATTTAGAAATTGGCAGCATTCAGAAAGTGGTTTTGAAGAAGAGCAACATTGGTTTGGAGAAAAGCAGCATTGTGCATCTGAAGGTTTTCTCACTGCTCATTCTTCCTGTAATTTCTGTCTTTTAAATTCTGCATTTTGAAGAGCTGCTGGAATACTGTTCAAAGTGGGGTTTTGAAGAAATTTTTTGGGTTTCCAAGTAAAATTTATGAGTTTTCCATTGAAAAATTTCTGCAAATTTCTAGGTTTTCTGCTGAAATTTTTGGGAAGAATTCTGCATTTTTAAAGTCCATTTTTTTGCTGCTGGGCCACTGGAAAAATTTTGAGGCAATCTCTGCAAATTATTCTGCTGTATATTTCTTGAAAATCATTCTGCCATAAATTTCCTGCT
Organism: Pinus albicaulis; assembly: GCA_034641835.2. Lineage (NCBI taxonomy): Eukaryota > Viridiplantae > Streptophyta > Pinopsida > Pinales > Pinaceae > Pinus > Pinus albicaulis. Next base: position 146,052,334 of record CM076571.1, read on the forward strand.
ATCCTCTGCTATTCTACTCTGCTGTTTTAATTTTAAAAAAAAAAAAAAAAAAAAATCTCTGCAATTTCAGGCCTTTCGGCCCTCCTCCACCTGCAATTTTTTTTTTACATAACAACTACACTACTCCCCACGGCATAAATCCCCTACTTAAAGTTACACTACTCCCCACTACTCGACTACACTACTCCCCACAGCACCTACCTACTCGCTCCACGGCAACCCCCTTATCGCACCCTTAAGCTCTCACACGCTCATTACCCTGCCCACCCCCCTCGCTCACCCCCGCGGCCTCCTCCACGACCTGCATTTTACTCTCGGCCTCCCTACCTGCATTTTTCCACACCCTCACACCTTATCACTCCATGCTCTACCCCAAACCCGACCTCTCTCACACTCCTCTCACCGTGCCCCTTACCGCCCTCTCAAACGCTCCAACACACGACACCCATGTCCTCACTCCACCTATCCCCATTCCACTACAGCTTGCTCAACCTGCGATCTCTCACCTACGCACGGCCTCCCTCGCATATGCAACCCCTCTCACTGCTTTGACCGCCCGCCTCCCCACGCGCTCAACCCAACCTTTCGGCCTCCCCACTCCGCTTGCAAACGCTCCCCATCCTTCAACGCTCAACCCACCCCAAAATAAATTTCAAATTTTGATTTAAAAATAAAAATTAAAAAAAATCCTTTCGGCCCCCATCACAATTCGTTTTTAATTTTAATATACGTTCCATCCCAATAAATTTCCCTCCTCTCCCATTTCAATAAATTTCCCACCTTTTTTAAATTCCCTCTCTTTTAATTAATCTCCCTCCTTTTTTACTATATTCCTTCATTCCCATTTTTTAATTAATCCCAATTAATTTATTTTTTAATTAAAAAAAAAAATCAAAGAGAGAGGAAAGAGAAAAAATGAACAGCAGAGAGGAAAGAGAGAAAATGAACAACAGAGAAAATGAATGGACAATACACATAGAGAAAATTGCAGATTTGACATTGTGTGATTTGTGGCATAAGGGTGATTTTATGAAGAAATTGACATTTGAAGACGAGTTGTTATTGGTGCAAAACAACTCTTTGAAGGAAAATTCAGCTACCTTAAAGGCGTCTTGCATAGCGTTTTCAGCTGCACATCTTTACAAAATACTTTGCAGAGATATTGTATTGCATTGAAATTGTATTGCGAGTAGATATTGCTTCTTCATAGTTGCAATCATAAAATTTGAATTTTTGGAAAATTGTTGATTTCCCTCCATCATTTGAGGAGAAGATTTTGTGCATTGAGAATTCTTTGGAGTCATTTGTATTTGTTGTTGAATCACATTGTAAACGGGTGCATTTTCGGTTGAAGTCGACACCCTTTTATTTTTGAGCCTAAGTTGTTGAAAATGGCTAAAATCAATGAGGCATTAGAATTGTTGAATAACCTCATTCATTCCAATGTTGATGACATGATAAGAATGAGTAAGGATGCTCTTTGTAACATTCAAAGTTGTTTGCAAAATGCACAAGAAAAGATTGAGTTTTTGTAGTTGGAATCTCAGCTTCAGCAAGATGAACTTCAGCAAAAGAGTCACCATTCTGAACCTGTTTCTATTCAGAAGATTGTGAAGGACTCCCATCAGCAGCAAGTCAGCAAAGTTGAAGTCAATTCCCATTCAGTTCATTGCACAAGAGCAGATGTACATATAGATGCAGCAGTTCAACCTGCACTTCCTAAACCCATCATCATACCTTGGGAAGAGCTTGTCCACAACAAGCACAGAATTGGTCTTGGATATGACAAGGATGTGTCCTTTCATATTCCAGACTACACCAAGCCCATCATATTTTAGAGTGCCAGATTCCTGTATGACAGTTCACCTGCCGCTGTTCCAGATCTTGTTTTGCTTCCACAACTACAAATTGTAAAATGCCAACATTGTGATCGAGTTGGTCACATGAAAGATCACTATTTTGATCTTCATCCATGCAAGCACTATGGTCGGCACACTCATTCTTCAGACAGATGCTTCAGAAACAAGCCTCCTGCAAGAACCAAGATTCATCTTGGATGGATCGCTTCTTGGCAATGGGCGTCAGCAGCCAAGAAGATGTTTACGACACATGTTAGAACTTGTTCAAGAATATTGAGAAAACTTGCAGTTGAGTTTTCGCCATCATCTCACCTTGTCCCTGACAGGGGGGAAAATGGTGGTCATGTACAAGCTTCGACGACAGATCAAGCGAGCCTGAGCCACAATCTCTCATTCCATGTTTAGAGTTGTAGCCAGCAGTTCAAGCGAGCCTGAGCCACAATTCGTCATTCCGGATTCAGAGATGTAGCCAGAGATACGGATGCCCATGAGCATACCTTCGGTTGGTGGATAACCTAAAACCATCATTTTCGGTTGGTGGATAACCTCAAACCATCACGGGTACCGTAGACCTCCCTTCTTTTGAGTCGAAGTATCCCTTTCGCATATATAGAGAACACTTCCTCATGAAGCCTTGACTTCTTTCCCGGCTTTGGTTGGTTCAAATGCTTCAAGCATTCGAGAGTTGTTGGTAATCCTAAAACCATCACGGGTGGTAGACCTCCTTCTTTTAGGTTGAAGGTCTCCCTTTTTTATGAGGACAATTCCTCTAAACGAGAGGCTTCTGGCTTCTTTGGGTTTTGGAAGAGTTCCGGGAAATGCAATAAGTATTGCGTTCCAGTGTTGGTGGTCATCCTTAAACCACCTCTTTTTTCCAACATTTCAGAGAGTTGATTCAGCCCAAGTGCTACCATGCATACTTTGCAGATTTGTATTACGACTCTTTTCTTGGACTCACACATACCCCTTCGGATTAAGGGGGGATGTTGGAAGACCTAATCCTCTATGGGTAGGTGTGGAATGCGAAAAGTCACAATGGAGTCCAAGTGACCTTGTAATATGAAACCAAGAGTCACACCATTGTACTATAAATGTACATCTTTGTATAATGGAAAAATAAGAAAGCCTCACGCTTATCCTTCATTGTGTGTTGAGTATCTTGTGTGTGTGTGTTTATTCTTCTCACACACCATGTGTGTGCTTAACATGGTGTTTAACAGAAAGGACCTCCAATAATTCTGTTCCATACATTTCTTGTAGGAAAAATGCATTGTTACGTCTTGCAAAATGGATGATGTATGTACCTTTCCATAGATTGTCAAACTTTCCATGCTTGCCTTTGTCCTCTATTCTAGAATCCCACTTCAGTACTTTTTCACCAATGTTGAATTCATTTTCCTTAGTCCTCTTATCAAACAACTTCTTGATGTTTTACTGCACTTGTTGTGTTCTATTGTATACTTCCTCTCTAGTTTGCTACAACTGGATAGTTTGGTTGATTCTTCTTTGCATATCATTTTCTTCAGACTATACTTCTTGGATGAGCTTCAACACTGGAACTCCTAAACTTGTTGGAAAAAATGCATTTTCTCCATACACTAGCTGATAGGGAGACATTTCAATTGATTTTTTATTTGTTAATATGTCTGCCCATAGTGGATGTACTAGCTTGCTGTGCCATGATTTCTTGTTCTCTTCCAGCAACTTTTTTATGATGTTCACCAAAATTTTGTTTGAGAATTCTACCAACCCATTACCTTGAGGGTAATAAGTTGTAGAATGGCCCAATGTAATCTGATATTTGTGGCAAAATTCCACCATTTTCTTCGATCTAAAAGCAACAACATTGTCAGTAATAACCTTTATAGGACATCCAAATCTAGACAAGATGTGGTTTTCAAGGAATTTGATGATCACTGAGTCTGTGGTGGTACTAGAAGGAATGGCCTCTATCCATTTTGTAAAATAGTCAGTTGTAGTGAGAATCCACTTGTGTTGGGCAAAGGAGGCAGGATGGATTTCTCCAATAAAATCAAGGCCCCATTGTTGAAAAGGAGCTTCAACTGAAATAGGATGTAGAGGTAATGGCAACAATTTTCTTTTTCCTTCAAAGATTTGGCATCTATTGCAAGAAATTACCATTTTATGGATGTCTTGAAAGAGGGTGGGCCAATAGTAACCAGCTCTAAGGATTTTGTTGATAGTGGTTTTCTAATAGAGGTGGCCTCCACATTCTCCTTCATGAAACTCATGCTTGATCTTATCTGCATCATCCTCAGGCAAACATTTGAGCAATATACCACTAACATTTTTCCAATATAACACTTTATCTAAAATGCAGAAGTTTATAGACTTTAACTTTAAGAATATAGCCTTTGTTTTGGACAAACCAGGAGGAACATTAAGATTTAAAAGCACATATAACATATTAGTATACCAAGATGAATTTAGAAATGATTCTTCAATAGGTGGAGTTGCCAAGTCCTCATGTTCATCTAATACATTAATCATATTTATGTCCAGCACTTGAAGGTTTGTTTCAGCCATGAATTTGGCCAGCTCTTGCCCTTTGATTATTTTAGTGGGCTTGATTTATAAATCATATTCTAATATAAAAACAATCCACTTACCTATTTTTCCATCGGGATCTTGTGTTAGTATGTCTTTTACCACTGAGTGAGGCATACATGCAATGATGTGTGAGTGAAAAATGTAAACTCTGAAATCTTTTAATGCCTTAATCAAGGAAACAACTTGTTTTTCCATTATGTTGTACTTCAGAGGTGCATCTCTTAATGCCTTGCTGAAAAATGCAATAGTTTGTTCCTGTCCTTTTATATTTTTCTGCAATAGGACAGTAGCAACTGTATGTTTTGATGCAAAGGAGAATATGAAGAAGTCTTTGGTAAAATCAGGGCTAATTAAAACTGGTGTTTGGGTAAGTTCTTGTTTTACCATTTCAAAGTATTTCTTTGCTTCTATGGTCCATTTGACTCATATTTCTCTTTTTAGCATGTTTGTGATGTTTCTTAGGAGTTCTGCAAGGTTTGGTATGAACCTTATTAAGAAATTTATCTTTCCAATGAAATATTGCAGCTCTTTGATATTTCTCGGATGAATAATTTGCAATATTCCTTCAATCCTCTTTGGGTCAATCTTGATCCCTTCTTCATATATGATATGGCATAATTTTTTTCCTTCTTGAAGGCCAATCAAAGTTTTCTTGGGATTCAAAGACAAACCATACTTTCTACACTTTTCAAAGACTTTTCTTAAGTGAGCTAGGTGTTCTTCATCAGTTTTTTAGTAGACTGTGATGTCATCAAGGTATATCACAATGAAGTAACCTATTTCATCTGAGAAATCCATATCCATGGCTCTTTGAAAGGTGGATCCAGCATTCATTAATCCAAAAGGCATTTTAACATACATGAGGGTGCCCCAAGGTGTGGTGAAAGTTGTCTTGTGTTGATCATCTGGGTGTACTAGCACCTGATTGTATCTTGAAAATCCATCTAACAAAGATATTCTTTTAGAACCTACTACCCTTTGTAAGATGTGATCCATTTTTGGTAAAGGGTAGTTGTCTTTTAAGGAGGCTTTGTTTAAGTTTTTGAAGTCTATGCATAGCCTAATTTCTCTTGTTTTCTTCCTCACTTATACAAGATTTGAAACCCATTCTGAGTATCTCAGAGGGACTATTATTCCAGCATCATACATTTTCTTGATTTCTTTCTCAGCCAGGGGTAGTTTTACATTGTTTATTCTACGCAATTTCTGTTTAAAGGGCTTCTGGTTTTCTTTGAGAGGGATCTTATGTTGGATTATCTTAGTATCATCTGACTTTAAATCTTCATAACTCCAAGCAAACACGTCAGTAAATTCTCTAAAAAGCTCAAGATATTTCTATTTTATATGAGCTGGCAGTGTTTTAGATAGTTTGATAATTTTGGGTTTTTGTTCACTACCTATATTACATTCTTCTATTTCATTTTAGTGGGTTCCATCTGTGGCTTCCTAGCAACATCGTTGAAGTCAAAAAATTCTTCTAGAGGAACCAGTTCCTTTGGCAAGTTATCAGGATTAGACTGCAGCACTTCAAAGTCTTATTTTTTTGAATTAGTGCACAATTATGTTTTATGTGTGTGTTCTTTTGTTAACAGATTTATATTAACATTATCAGGAGGTTCTTCTTTGTAAGTTTGTTCCTCAGCAGAAAAATATTCTTCATACTCTGAGTCTAAATTTGGCACTTCAAACTCATTTCTGGATTGCAGGAAATATTCTATATTTTTTATCTCCTTTAAAAAATTGCCAGTATTTTATGTTATCAAGAATTGTTGGTCTATATTTGACTTGGACTGTGTATTTCTTGTTTTGATAAGGTTTTCGACATGTACTGGTTGCAAAGGCTAGACCATTGGAAAAGATGTTTTGATTTCTAGGGACAAAGGTAAGGTCATATTCTGTGAATGTTTTCAAGAGTTCAAGGGCATCATCCCTATATGATTTTAATCTAGGATGCTTAGCTATGTATTCTCCCTTAATCTGCCTAATAACTAGATCTGAATTTCCATGAATAGTTATTCTCTTAGCTCCTAATTTCTTCAGTAATTGCAGCCCTAGGAGGAGTGCCTCATATTCAGCTATGTTATTTGTGCATTGAAAGTTTAGCTTGTATGAGTGACCTTCTACATGATTGTTCTCTGTGTTATGCACCCATATACCATCTCCTGAACCAGTTTTTCCACAAGAACCATCAAATCTCATACTGCAAAGAGGTTCAATTTCATATTTATCATTATGTTGGTTATTGTGGCAGCCACTATGTTGTTTACTATGATGTTCTTTAGGGTCCCCACTATGCTTGTCATTGTTTTTTTTTATGGTCTGCAGTATGTTGGTTGTTTTCTATTTGAGCCAAGTGTTTTGACTATTCCTCTTTCTCCTCTTCTTCTACAATTTTTTTCTCATTTTCTGCTACTTGTTCATTAATATTTTCATCATTGTAGAGGATAAATGAATTAAGGTCTGTGTGAATAGAATAAAGAGGGGAGTTATCTGGTTTTTCTTGACTGCTAACCATGTATTTCATGTGAGTTTCCCTATAAAGTCCTCTTGGTTGACTAAAGACAGGTATGGTTGCATATGTCATGTCCATTTGGAGGGTCCCTTGGAGTTTAGCACCCCATGATCTAGAAAGGAGAATTCCATATTTAGGAGGAATATCAACCACTAAAATATCCATTACTAGGCTTTTGGCTGGTATTTGTGCTAGATTAACACAGAGATATTTGATTAGGCCTAGACATGTAACTCTACTAGAATCAAAAGAGTATAAATCTTTGTATGGTCTAGTTATCTCAAGGCCTAGTATTTCCATTATTACTTTTGGCATGAGGTTGTGTGAAGCTCCTGAATCTAACATGGCATTATGGAGAATTTTATCATGGATGTTTAAATTGACATAAAATGGAGGAATAGCTCCCTTTTGAAATTTACCTTCTACTTCATGTCCAAACAAAAGTTCAGGTTTGTCATCATTTAAATTTACAAAATCAACATTTTCTCCTATGTTTAAAGCTTTTAAAAGTTGGGATCTATATACATCCTGAGTGACTATTTCAGTAAGAGGAATAGATATTTTAATCTTGGAAATTTCATTCTCCATACTGAAAGGTGTCTAAGTTTTTGAAATGTTCAAATCAGTCTTTTCAAACACTATTTTCACAACAATTTCAGCTTGCTGGTTTTTATTAGGAAGCGCAATTAAAACAGTTTTATCAGGGGCACTAGCTGTGTTGTTAGTGTTGCCTTGGTCACCACTATGTTTGGGACTAGGTTGGTTGTTTTTTCTTTTGTTTTTATTAGAACTTTCAGCCACTGTATTTATAATTTGTGTTGTTTTTTTAGGAATGTTTTTAGGGTTCTTCCTAGCAGAAATTTCAGAGGTCTTTCTTTTAGGAGTGTATTGGTTTTTATTGCTTCTGAGGTCATACTGTCTATGTAATTCCATGATGGTATTTTCAAAGCCTTATTTATAGTCTTCAGATTCTAGGCTTTCTTCCTCATTTGGTGAAAATATGCCTTGTTCTTCCTTAGTGAGGAAAACAACATCCTCATTATTTACTCCCATTAAATTTATGTGATTTTCCTCTGTTTCTTCAACCACCCCCTCATCCTCATCAACATAGTTTTCTTGGAAAGGAGGCCTGATTTGCTGATCAGGACCTCTTTTCATTATTTGAGGGGGGTTTCTCCTAAATTTTGGGTTTTGGTTCTGATTTTTATTTATGTTTTGAGGAGTTGTTTGGTTTTCTCTAGGATAAGCTCTCTCATTCATGTTTATTCTCTCCATCATCCTCTCCATGGTTTTTACAAAGTTATCATTCTTGGTATCAGATGTGGAGGGTACAACTTCTTCCCTATATGTGAATCATTTTTCATTTTTCGTTCTAGCTCTTTTGGAAATTAGATTGGCTTCTACACTTACTGCTCCCCTTCTGTCTTCTAATGTGAGGGGTTCTCTTTCTCTTAATTGATAAGCCATTTCTGGGTCAAAACCATCTAGAAATTTCATTAGGGCTAGACCTTGTGGAGGTTTCATGTGTTTAGGGAGGGAATTATATACACTATTGAACCTAGTGCAATTTTCTTGGACACCTTCTCCAACATTTCTCTTAATGTTTTCATAATATGATAAGATTTGGAGAGGGTTCTTGACTTTCCATTTGTTTAAGAATAGTTGATGAAAAGCAGGGGGGTCATTGATGCTATAAGGGGTTAAGCCTTTATACCATTTTCTTACTTGTCCCCCTAAACTTTAAGCAAACATTCTAAGTTTAACAGTTTCATCATCAATTTCTTGTCTGTCAAAATAGTCATTCATTATGTCCACATGTTGTTGATCAGTATTAGAACTACTTGCATCATATAAGGGGATCTTGGACTGGTAGTCCTGTGGTAGAATAACTAAAGGTTGTGGTAGGACTAGTGGAGCATACCATGTTTCCATGATCTGTGGTTAAGTAAATAAGGGAGGGTTAATAAGTGGAGGATTTAAAAAAGGAGGTACATGGTTAAATGGAGGAAGGTGAATAGTGGGGGATGAGGTTAATACAACATAGTGATGTTGTAAGGTGGATGGGTCCAAAACTATCTGGGTTATCCAACTCTGAGATCTAGTCCTAGACAAGCTTTGTTCTAGGGTGAGTCAGAGAGGATATTCTGCAAGTATTTAAGGTTTTCAAGTAGGGAACTTGCTTTGTGGATTGGTCTGCTAACAGTTGGGTTTTTAGATCTAGGAGACTTCCTAAGGATTCTTTCGGGATTGTCAACTATTGCAGGGGGATTTGGGTCAAGATGAGATCTGGTGCAGATTCCTCTAGAAGCCAGGACTTGGACCCAAAAATTAGAAAGGTTGAGAGTTTATGACAGTATTTAAAGGAAAAATCAGTCTATGAAAGAAATAATTAATCCACGAAGTATTATTGACTGGTTTATTTGATATTTTGATGATAAAATAAGTTTCCAAGTGGAGTCTATGGAAAACTAGTGGAGTCAGCAGGCCTACTGAAAACTAGTGGAGTCACCAGGTGAAGGATTTTTAATTTTTTTATGGATGGTTGTTGTCCACCATTAGCAACCAGGTACCATTCTTGGCTAACACTTGATTCATCTAAGTTAAAATGTGGTTTTCTGCGTTTTTGAGGTTGTATTAAATTTTTTATTACTCAATATCCCAGTATGGTTGCCACTATGTTGGCTCCCCGTGATTTGCAAGATTGGCAAGAACAAACTCTGCAGTGAACCACATCAGAACCACTTTGGAATCCTAGAACCTAGCCTTCTCAGACTCAGAGATGGATCTCTTTACGTAATTTTTTATAGATTATATGTCTTTATGCTCTTGTTTTATGATATTAGGCTAGTTATGAAGTTCTAAGGATTTTTTTTTTTTTTGATTGATTGATAGGTTGATAGATCAAATGATGTGATTAATTGAAGGAGTGTTTCAGCTGAATATAGACCATGAGAAACATTAATCCATTGGGCTATGGAGTCATAAAAGTATTTAATTGTTCATCAACTCTGCAAGGTTTTTCATAGGGCAAGCTAACTATATCAAGTGGATCTCTTATATTAGATGGCATATGAAATGACAATAAGTTGTGAAGACAGAAAAACTAAAGGTCAGTTAAGAATATTTTAACTCTACTTCAACAAGAAAATCCTTTGAGGTAACTGTTTGAGGCAAACCAAATGATATGGCATACCATATACTTCTTTGGTCAGACTTTAATAAGCAAACCTTTAAGACAACAATCCAGCAATCCTAGGATTACTTTCAAAAAAAGAAAACATTTAAGATAACAATGAGTGAAACTAAAGAGAAAGCTAAACCTATCTTCTTTAACCAAACACTCTAAAGAATTTAAAAGTAACAGTTTGAGACATACCAGAGGACAGGGCATACCATAGACTTCCCTCGATGGACTCTACTAAGTATACTTCAAAGAAACACCTTAAAAACAATATTTCAAGCTACACCAAAGGACAGGGCATACCATAGACTTCTTTGGCTTGACTCTATTAAATAATTTCCAAGACAACAAGATAGGTGGAACTAGAGAGAAATTAAGAATTCTCCAATTAGAACTTGCAGAAGAAAACATTTAAATAAATACCGCAGACAGAAATAGGGTGCAAAGAGAACATATCCTAATCTAAAATTTTTGTTCTTTTATCAGAGAAATAATGGACATAATGGAAAATAGAAGGAAAACTTCACCATTAACATAGCTCAAGAATCCTGTGAACATGCTTGTATTACTAATGCTCAGAACAGTTACATTACTCTAGTACAATGGATCTCTACAACTCAGAGATTTCCCAAATCCAGCCTAACAGTCCTCAACTAGCTCAGCAATAGCAATCAGTCAACTAACCAGCCAACCAACCCCTAAAAATGAAAGATACATGTAGTATTTATCTGCAAAATGAGGATGTGATCCTAAGCTAGGGTTTCATATGTTATTTATTACAGATTTGATGAGTTTTTGACCTTTGAGACCATGCAAGGCCCAAGGAAAAATATCTAAGACAAACTTGTTGTAATAGTAACTCCTAACTTAACTGTTTGAGCTAAACTTTGGAAAATTTTGACTTTAAGGCCTCTTAATAAATTTTACAATAACTGCAGAGTGGTTGAGAAATATCTCTGACTATTCGTAATAAATATTGATGTCTTTATTTGAATAAAACATGTTGTAGGTGTCAAAAGGTGTCCTTTGAAAAATTAATTTCTTTGTTTTATCCTTTAAACTATGTTTAGGTCTTTAAACTTGGATTTTTCCTTTAACTGTATGCCTCACTGTTTTTCCTTTAATTCTGCTTTTATCTCTGGTTTGTGACTAATTCTTTTGATTTTTCTTTCAATCCTTGATTCGATTACTAACCCTTTAATCTTTGCTTTTGTCTTCATCCTTCTCACTGTGTCTTTGTCTGTGTTTACTATGTAGGGAGGCATTATTCTACTGCTGGAGGGTTTTAATAACCACCAATGATCATGATTTCATCGGTGATTACATTTTATTTTATGTCCTCGATCTTTCCAATGAAATGAGATCTCTGGATCGTCACCCAGATTACTCATTAAAACGATTTTGGACCCTCGTAATGCCTTTATCGCGTTCCTTCCATGAAACCTGCACAATAAAACAAAGTGTGAGTTTAAAACCTGTGTTTGTGGGGCTTTTCAGGCTTTTGGAGCGTTGCAGAGGCAGTGAATGAAGGAAGCGATATCGAGATTTGGCGGGAGGAAGAAAAGTATTTTTCGCGAATGAAGGAGGTGGTTTTCGCATGGGTTGAGGGGTGGTAAGCGGTTTCGAGAGAGCGGGTGCGATTCCACTCAGCAGGCGACACGTGGTAGATCGGACTTGGGTGAATGCCACCCATTTATCATGGTTGGGGTTTGTTTAAACCACACACATATATATTTGCGATATTCGTTGTCGTCCATTGGATCTCGGGGGATGAGATCAATAGTGGTTGGGAGCTTTGGGAGCGGCGGGCAGGTGAAGAGGTGGGGTCCGTGAGAACAGGTGATGGGGTATAAATGGAGCACAGGGTTTGGTGTATGCGAGGACTTGGGGGTAATAAAAATAAGTGGAAAAAACTTTTTGTTTGAAGGAAAGGGAAGGGGTCATATGGGGGTTTAACAAAGGCGAGGGTTGAAAATATTAAAGCAGGGGGATTAAATGTTTATAAAGGGATTGGGCTAAAATTAATCTAAAAACAAAGTTTTTAAATATAAAATAGAGGGTTGGTTTTTAAAAATAAACAAATATTTTAATATAAAAAGTGGGTTCCGAATACTGTTATTTTTTAATTCAAAAACAATGTAAAAAGAGCTTTTTACATTGTTTTTAATGTAAATGAGAGAGAATGATGGAGGTGAGGGGTTAATGGGGATTTATAGGAATGAAAGTGGAGGATGATAATTTAGGATGGAAAGAAGGATAAAAATGAGAGGATCAAGCCCCTAATGAGTTCTTAAGAGTAGAAAGATGTTTTTGAGAAGGCAAACATGAGGTATAGTGAAAAAGGGCTTTACGAAGATAATAAAGGCAATGATATTTCTAAAGATAGCTATAGGAATGCTATCTTTAGCTACTTGTAGAAAATCCATAGTCACCTAGTGAAACTGTAGAATATAGGATGATAACATCCCCATAAAAAAAAATGTGGGAAAACCAGTGCAACAGTTGAGGGTTTATTTATTATGCATTAATTATAAATACAACTTGGGATGCCTTGTTGGCCATACACATTGAGAATATGACTGAAAAAATTCTTGTGATTGTACCTCACACTGACATTGGAAATTCAAACTGGCCAAACTCTAAGTTAATGAGCCATACGCTGCCTCTATGCAATCTCTGCGTCACTCTCTGTGGGGACTGCATCACCTCTGCTAGTTGGCTCTTCTGCTGGCTAGATCTGATCTTCTGGCCCCTCCCAGTCTCACACCCCAGCTCTCTAGCACTGGATCTAACTGACCCTCAGCTAAATCACAGATCTCCTCAAGGCTACTATGCTCCCTCTACTTTCTCTGCAAAGGCTTTGCATATCTGCTACGTTGCCTCTCTGTGTACTTCTCTCTGTCTTCTCTGCAGTGTATTCCCGACTCAGGAAAATCTCCAAATGACAATTATCCCTGACCCTCTCTGTGAGAATTCTCTTGATCGACACAGAGAATCTGACTGAAAAATATCTTGTGACTGTACCTCACACTGACACTAGAAACCCAAACTGGACAAACTCTGAGTTGATGAGCCCTACGCTACCTCTACGCAGTCTCTACGTCACATTGCATGGGGACTGCATCACCTCTACTATTTGGCTCTTCTATTGGCCCCTTCAAGTCTCACACCCTGGATCTCTGGCACTGGATCTAACTGACCCATAGCTAAAGCATGGACCTCCTCAAGGCTACTACGTTGCCTCTACTTTCTCTACACAGGATCTGTGTAGCTACTACGCAGGATCTGTGTAGCTACTATGCTGCATCTCTCCGTACTAATCTCTGCCTTCTCTGTAGTGTATTCTCAACTCAAGAAAATATCCAAATGACAAGTATCCCTACCCCTCTCAGTGAGAATTCTCTTGATCTCTCCCCCCTGAGCACTGCTCACTAAATAATTTTGATCTCATCTCCAACTCAATGTCATTTCCAAATGATCCATCAAGTCTTTCTTATAATGTTCTCTTTTAGACTTCAACGAGCGAGATTAAATCATTAATCAATGACTAATATTAACTTGACTTGATGTTTTTCTTATATAGAATATTCACACTTTGTTTTAATTAATATCTTTTAATTATTTTAATTTCCTAAGTTTTTACTTAGGGTCCCATTAAAAATAATTAACTATTTTCATAAAACATGATCTGAGTGGAATTTCTTTAATAATTTCTGGGTTCTTTGGAATACATGTGCCTAAGCCTGCCTGCAAAGTTTGAGACTTAGTGCACATTCGATGCTACCAAAAATTAACACTCCCTCAAAGCGAGGAATGTGCTCTAGCAATACATCTAGCTGAAGTACTGCTTTTATTCTACAACATCTCCCTCTGCGTTGTTGATGTATGACACTAATTCCCACCAACACTACGCTGTTGCATCTGTGCTGCTACTGACCCTACATGCTAGTGCCAAATTCCACTGCACTGCAACTAAAAAACATCCAAAACTTAACTGAGTGTTCAACATGATGCATCTTGGTACTGAAGATCTGGCTGATGTTAGACTTTGCGCTGACCCTCTGAAGCCTCTGCATTGCTGTTGACTTTTCATTGTGCCTCCATGAACTGCTACCAATTCTGTTATGCATTGCTTAGTCTTTGGTGCTTTCTAACCACTACACTGTCACTTTCGTACTCCTTTGCACCAAATCAAACTCTTTCATTTTTCTACTTCATATTTGGGCTGGCATAGAAAGGTGATGATATGAGAGGTGGAATCCTCAAGGGCCCTACCCAACTATATTTCTATTGAACTACAACTCCAGATCACCTAAATTCTCCCCAGGAGATATATGGGAAATAATAGAAAAACTCCTCTTCTTCAATCCTAGTGGTTGCAACATGTGGATCATGCTTCTCATCTTTGTCCTTCTTCTTGAGAGGACATTGTGAGGTGTAATATCCCATATCTCCACTCGGGAAGCACTTAATCTTTTATATTTCATTCTTACGTCTCCACTACTCCTGCTGCCCCTTTAATGCAAGGGATCCATTCTCCTCCTCCTCCTCCTTGGGCTTTGACCCACTGTTGTTGTTTCTCTCAAGTTTACACTTGAACATGTCTCACCTCATCTCTTCCTGCTAAAGAGAAGCCCACATCATTCCCAAATTTGGAAGTATTTCTCTTCCCAAGATTCTATGGATGAAGATGTGCCACTCATCTGAAACTGAGTTTAGGGAAAATATTACCATCTCGGTTTCCTGAGGCACTGATCCTACAACTGCCAACTGATCTTGGTTCTCCTCAAGTATAGATAGGAATGAATCAATGCGCTCTCCCTTCTGCATCCTTTTAGAACACAACTTCTCCTCAAAGAACAACTTCCGCTGCTTGAAAGGTACGTGATATAACGTCTCCAAGGCCTGCCACATCTCTCTAGCTATCGATTTTTTGGTGATGTGACATTCAACATGATCCATCACTCCATCAAGGATCAAACGTTTAGCCTTTTCCATTTCTCAGCAAGGGATGCATGAAAAACGCATTTTTCAGGAATGGTTTCTATAGGATTTGAAACCAAGAAATGGATCCCTTAGATAAAAATATCTAAGACCAAAATCCAAGAGGAGGCTCAATATAAATCACTCTAGGTGGGTTAAACAGGTCTCCCACACCTAGTTGTCTTGAGAAAGTGCCCAATGATGGGACTGCAGCAAATGCAAAAACATATAATGGAGCAACAAAGTTATTTTAATAAGCCTGAGTACATGAAGATGTAAATAGCCAAAAAATGTATAATATAGCAGAAAAAGAGTACAATTTCTTGAGGAAAGAGTCACTCAAGCAAGGTAATGCAAGCCTCAACAATACATGTACAAGGAAATTAATAATACTGCTATATATGTAAAACTCCAGGCTATGAAAACGCAATCTATTATGGAGAACCGCTACAAATAATTTCAATACATGGATACAACAATGTATAGCTCAAAATAGATGGGGGAGCAATATCTCAACCCCTGGAAACAATAATACAACAATCCTTGAAAGGATTGGCTGAAATATGCACAAATTGGCAAATCTGCAGAAATGCCAGAGTTGCTAGGTAGCAGCTGCAACTCAAATTGGAACTCGATTGAGATGTCTGAAGATGATGCAAAATATGAATAGAACTCCTCCAATGGATCTTCCAAGTGGAAGGCTGATCCTAACACTGAATATCTTACCCTCCAAACCAATACTGCAACCCTCACTGCATATAATACATGAAAATAACGTAATCAATGAGAGGGACTGCGATGTAGGTGATGAAAAATGGTTGGCCTGATGCCAAATATGATGGGAATAAGCTCAAATTCTCCCTCATTGATCCTCCAAAGGCAAGGAGACTCCCTCCTCTGAAAAATAGCTCCGGAAGTGGTGTTGTAGGACCTCCACTGCAACACAACGTTTCCTGCTATAGGAATAACGCTGTAGCTAAAGGAGGATGCTTGGCCTCAAGCCTAAATGTGGAGAAAATGAAGAGAAACTCCCTCAAGAGGCCTCTCTTGAAAGGAGAAGGAATTCCTAAATAGGAATGCCTTGTGCTAAGCAGCACTGCAACTCTGCTAAACAACAGGAGAATGCACAAAGTCTAAACAGACAAGAAATCAATAATCTTCAACTTGACAATGGCTACTTTTCCCTCCTTTTAAACAAGCGATATCCCTCTCACCATGGGTCCCACTCATTAGGGTTTCCTTTACCAAATAAACCTCTTCCCATTCATATTGAATTGTTTCTCTAAGTGTTCTCCACCTGCTATCCCATCGCTGTTGACTTGGTCAAACTTGACCTTGTCCATCTGCAAATGATCTTGTTCACACATGAGGGTGTGAAAACTAGCTCCAATGATGATCCCTTTTCATACTGTGAGGGATTTTATTTATATTTTTATTATGCATGGGCCTCCTTACCCATTTATTCTTCTAAGTGAAATCAACAAAATTTAGTATTCAAATTTGCTGCATGCAAATTTTGGAATATTACAGTCCTCCCCTCCCAAATGTTGCTTTTCCTCAAGCAACTGCAAGGATAGAATTGAGAATTTTCCTCCCAAGGCATGGAGACTGAAAAGTATTGGGAAAAAATCTTCCCAATTGGATCCTCCATCCCAAGAAATCATCCATACAAAATGAGTCACCTCCCAACATGGCAACTCCTGAAAATGCCTCTCCACCTTGAGCTCATGCAATGTAGGTGGGCTGAAAATCTGAATATGATAGACATAGAAGCCTACCCCAAGCTTTCCTCCTCTCCACTTATGATAAGTGTAGAGAATATGCTGATCCTGGGCTGCAAAATAATTTCCCTCAAGTGGCAAGATGAAGACTAGATCTCCAAAGATCTCTCCTCCAACACTGTGAATCAAGCTAGCCCAAATCAACCCATATGTGATGGATAGGAAATCATCACCATATGGCATCCCATCAATCACATGGCCCACCTCAACAAAAGAAAACAAGTGTTTGGTTGTGGTGGCCATATCTCCTCTCATGCTCCCATTAGAACATGCAATGCAAAAAGTGTGGGAATCCTTTTTCCTAAAGGACACATCCAACTCACGTGTCTCTCTCCCAATCATGCTTCCAATACATATGAGACCAATATCAGCAAATGAAATCATGATCAACAAAATGAGGAAAATTCTGAAGGTTTCATGTGGTGCAAGAAGGTACCAACATTTTTCCCAGTAGTGACAGTGTAGTTTCCCAAACTGCTGCTTCAGAAAATCACATGGAAAGTTGTTTTGTGTTACATGTATAATTATGTATGTCATGAAATCTACTGATAAATAGAAAATGGTTAGGTACATCAACTGAAAATACGTGAAGGAAAACACTTGCCCAAGGCCATATAAGAGATGGCTGTCTCCATCATACAATTTGGCCCAATGTTGACCACGGAGCTCAATGAAAATCTTGCCATCTTGTGGAGCAATGCATTGAATATGAATGGTAAGAGTACCCAAATGTTGTGTTAGATAATCCATGGATGCAAAAACAATATTCTTACCATGTGTTTAGAGTAATATGATGCATATGTATATGAATGACTCCTCCATAGTGGTATGACACACTCCCATGAAGAGGAATGAACCATATGCTGCATGAAGATCACCCTCCTTATACTTGGAAATCCAAGTCAAGAATACCATAGCCAGTAAGATCATACCAATGTAATAGATGTCTCCATCCACTACTCCATCATTCTCCCCTCATTTTTTCCCACCAAGTGCATCAAGTGTGAAGTGATCCTGGGGATACTCCATCAATAACCCCAATCTCCCAAGTGACAACGTTGTTGGCCCATGCAAATAAGCTCCTGCCAACTCACAGCTCCATTATTTGACACGGTGATTGTCAAAGACATCTCCCATAATGATGCTGCATAGAAGAAGTCCCTCCCAAGGTGGAAGTACCTCTTAATCATCTAAGGCCAAGGAGTAGCCCCTTTGCACCATGATAATGCCATCTCCTACTCCTGCAACATCATGCAAAGTGTGAGAGGAATCCTCCCTTTCTCTCCCAAGAACAACCAAAGCAACAAAATATTTTTTTGCCTCCTCATACTTCCATCATACAAATCATGTGATGAAAACATAATGAATGATATGAAGATTGTTGGGTGTGGAGCCTGATTATCTTGTTTGTTTTGTATCACAGCATTGGACCCTTGTACCTTAATGGGGGCGGAAATGCCACTGTTGAAGAGGTAAATCCCCTCTGCGGACAGAGGCGATCCCTACTAGCCCAGATCAGGTCTAGCAACAATCACAACACGCAATGGTGAAAGTTCCTAATTGCAATAAACCAACTTGCGAGGAAGGCTTACCTTGAATCCAACGCTGTCATTTGTAGAAGAGGTAGCGCTCCTGTTCCCTTGCTCCAGCAGATCACAATCCTTCATGCTCGTCGCGACTGGATACCTGCACACGCAAGAAACACAACAAACACAAGCGTAAAATCCAATATATACAACTATGTGTCAGTCAGAGAGGACACAAATCATGATCATAATGAACAAAATGAGTGGAACCATAACCAATAGTCGCTTATCATTAATTCATACAAAGGAAAATACAACCTGGCTCTGACGCTAAATTCTCCTTCGGAGGGTTGCCAGCGGAACACGTCTCGGTAAAGCTTGTCGGGAATGGGGACAAGCCTCTCTCTTCGATCATCAATCTCCTTGATATATATTTGACACTATGAGGGCTATTGCAGCATTCTTTAGGCTCTTGAAGGCTCTTGGAGATTAGCTTGCAAAGGAAAATGGCAAGCTTATATAGATGGAGGAAGGGGAGTTGGGATCCCTACAATCATGGGATTGGCCCTATCCTCAAGGAAGCTTCCATGAGAGGTGGAAAACCACTTCCTCTACATGGAGATCCGGAGCCAACCTCCCAACTCAAATTAGGAACCAGTTTAGGAATTGGTTGGAATGAATCTTCCGCCATTTATTTTTTAAAAACACCCTTTATTAAGCCTGGCGCGGGTACAACTCTGGGACAGGGCACCAATTGGCGCGCCTTCTTCAGAGAATTTTATTCATTGGTGTGGGTATAACACTGGCTAGTCGCGCTAAGGGTAAAAAGGCTATTTTTAGGTTTTTTCACAAGGAGTTGTCTTCAGGGTAATGAAAGTACATGTTCATGGGAATGCCATGAAAGTATTTTCAAGTTATGTCACTGCTCACAGGTCATGGAATAAGCCCTCCAATGTGCGGGATGGGGAATTGCAGGGACGGTGAAAAATTGTTGTGTAACAGATGCCCCCTAAAGCATGAGGCCCGAAAGAGAGAGAGGGGTGAAATTCTTTACGAGAACGTGTCCAACTAAAAACACTGCCGTCGGAAAACTTGCGTAGAGAAATACAACTGATATCTAAAATACATGATATATAGGCGGTATGGGCGCAGCCATCCATAACAGAGTATACAATAATCCAGATCCAAGGCATGGACATAGCCATCCAGTGAGGATCGATAAATAGACTCAGGTATGGTCACAACCATCCAATTAGTGAGTCATGTAACTAATCATAATAATCCACAAAATCACAGCCTAGATCACAACAAACAGAATCCAGGGTCTTGAACTCCATCTCGACCTGAACAAAGCACAAGTTCAAGCATGCGAATAAGTGAGTTGAAGTAGAACATGCAGGAACATCGTCTGATTACCAGCCAATGATGGAAGCTGTTAACAGACGCGAGAGGTGCCACCATTAATGCCAATGGTCCTCAAGGTACTACAGGTACAATCCACGGCATGTGAATCAGTGAGCTGGCGTCGAACACTCGCAGAATCACTCGATTAGAGGCTAATGATGAAAACCTCACGTCAAATGTGAAGAACCTACCATTGAGGCATGCAGGCTCCAAGGCACCAGAAGGGAGTCTCTAGATCAGCTTCCCCGATAATGAGCTGAAGTCGACAGGAAGTGACCATGATTGAAGGTGGGCCATAGTGTTTCCCACATCATCGACGCGAGACAGAAGAACATAATGTCTTTGTGAATCAGGATCATATGAGAATCAGAGCACGGTTGAAACTTGCAGAGGTCAACTTCTCTTGAACATATCGGCGACACAATAGTGGATTTGGCATCATTTGACATCAAAAGATCAGAGGTCATGATGACGAGACAAAGAGCAGATGAGAGGTCAAAAGAGATTACCCAAACCCACGGAGGCAAGTGGAAAACGAGATGAGATGTCCCCAACCCGACACGAATGCAGACAAGTGCCATGTCCAAGAGCGACATACTGTCGACACGATGATGATACTGGTTCCATTTTTCCCCCACCATTTCTGGCGAGTACCTCTTTATTTTTACACAAGATTGAATAGGATACCATATGCTTGTCATATCAGTCTGTCCTTCGGACGAATCCATCCTAGTACATTTAACGAGCCCTAGGAAGGAGAAACTCGAATATTGTCATTAAAACTGAATCCAATGTCATCAGTTTTTAACGAGTCTGACAAAGGAAGAACTTAGCGTCTTTTCATGTTTAGAGAGTTTGAAAAGACAACAAAAAAATAAACTCCAATGGTCCCTTTTCGTAACTAGTTCCTCAGATCCAAAAAGGTAGAAAAATATGTCTGAGAAAACCTCCTAGTCGCGATAGGCTAGGGTATTCCTTTTTCGTAAATAATCTATCCTAGCCCGAAAAAGGGGTAAACGTATACTGGGTAGATGTCGTTTCGTAACCATTTTAACGAGATCAAAATGAAAAGAGACTCAACAATCTTTTCATGTTTAAAGAGTCAGAAAAGAGCTGAAAGATGACTCTTCCTAGAGGAACGAGTGGTATAAAGGGTAGCTATTGGTTCCGATAATGGTGGAACTACTCAAAACAAATAAAGGTCGAGAAGCTGGCTAACAAGACCACTCATCGTAGCGGTTCCTCAGGAATAGGTAAAACAACCAAGTGAAGGCATATGATCGGCCAAGCAGATAGTGACAATGGAATGAAAAAACCAAGGCTCATCTGGCAAAAACAGACTGATAAAATGACAATCACAAGAGGTAAAATGGGGATGGTTTCATTTTTACACAAGCTTGAAATCAGGAAACTCTGCTTGAAGTTGGTTTCATTTTTACACAATCTTGAAACGGAAACAAAATATGCTTGAAAAATTAAGCATGCCCCCCAGCATGGTGACTCAATTCGAGGTGCATGCCCCCCAAGCTTCAGTCTATATGAAAGGCAGATGGATTGAAGGTTCAAGTTACGAGATCAAGAGAAAGACTCGACTGGGATTTTGCGAGATCTAAACAAAGACTCGAATTGAACAGGAAAGTGTTTCATTTTTTTAATGAGGTTGACACATTAAAAGAAATATCCTCAGGACACCTTGTTTCATGGTTTAAGGAGCTTGGCACAAGACAAGGAACTCTGTTGTTTCATTTTTTAAGGATCTTGACACAAGACAAGGAAATCTGCTCCGACGACGTTGTTTCATTTTTTAAGGATCTTGACACAAGACAAGGAACTCTGCTCCGACGACCTTGTTTCAGTTTTTAAGGAGCTTGACACAAGAAAACGAACTGTGATCTGATAGACCTCATCATAATGAACAAGAAGTCAAAGCTTCCAAGAGTTCCACATCCGATGGAAGGAAAACATCTTGGAATTCTGGACCCAATGCCCCCAGCACACTATGCATGACAGCATCGTCACTAAGTACAGGAACGGGGTAGGTAGCCACATAGTTGACCTGCGGTGGGGCAGATACAACGGGTGGATAAAAACCAGGAAGGGATGATGGCGGGCCAGCTGCCATATCAGGACCAAAGAATGAAAGCTGATCAATGGTCACAATCCATCCTTCATGTGGAAAATAGATCACACGAAAAAGGGAGGAGACAAGCGCTCCCATGGCATAGGTGTAATCGCGCCCCAAGAGCAGATTGAAATCCAAGGGGCCTGGAACAACCATCACGTCCATATGGGCAGTTTTACCTCCCAATGTAATAGGTAACTTTGGAAGGATTCCTAACGGTTGACTCGTTCTTCTGTTAAATGTCAACAAATTCTGCATAATAGGCGCAAGCGGTGGTGAGCCAAAAGCTTGCCAAGTAGTTGAGGATAGAACACTAACAGACGCGCCTTCTTCTATAATGGTACTGGGTACGACCAGACCAAAAGCCTGTACTATTATCTCGAAAGGCACATAAGACGGAAGGCGGTATCCTACAAATCGATTCCAATCAAAGGAAGCGACCAAACTACTCGGAGGGGCTACCATCGAACCGAGATGGTCTTCCCCTGGTGTTACAAAAGAAGAAGGAGCATCCTCCATGACCTCCATCTTAAAGGCAGGAGGAGTATCCTCCGGGACCTCCATCACGGGAGGCAGAGAAGCAGCTTCTTGAGATATGGGGATAGGAGAATCTCCCTCCAAGTCCAAGGAGTCCGAAGAAACAAGAAGAACCTGAGGGGTATGAGATCCAATCTCAATGGAAAAGACCTGGTGTACCGTGGACGGGGCCAGCTCAACTGAACCCATGACCAATGGTTGGTTGGGAACAGATTCCTAAATTTGAGTTTCCGGGGGAGTGGGATCGACCAAGGATGACCCTTGACCAATCGTAGGATCAGCTAGTGGAGGACTCAAAGAAAGCCGATTATAACCAACCGGGAGGCATGGTGTAGAAACGGTTGCGTTGTCCAAGAATCTTTTAGCTTCATCCATATACGGAAAAAGGTGAATGTCATGGTGCCCTTCACACAACTTACAGAGATTGGTGAGCTTACCCTGTTTCTTAGGAGTCTTACCAACACCAGTTGAAGACGTGCTCCCAACCTGACTCCTAGAAGCCAACGACAACGATGGGCGACCGTTGGACCATACTTCGAGCACCTTGGGAATGCCAGGGCAGTCTCGAAGAAGATGGTCTCTCGTGCACAACATGCAAAGGAACTTGACTTTCCGTGGAGGGTTGGAAGTTTTATCAAGAGGAGGTGTGTCAGAAATAGTAGCGACAACTTTAGCCTCTCTTTTATCATACTTCTTCTTTTTTGTCTTCTTCTTCTTCTTCTTAGCCACTTGGTTACTCGAATCTAGACTTTCACTAGGCGAAGAAGGGGAGAGGTCCACCTTGGAATCAACATGATGTTGTTCAGGTGGAGGAACTGATTGAATAGTAGTTGAGACATTCAGAACCATAGAGGTTGAGAACAACCAAACATGAAACCCAACAGTTAACCCAGGAAGGGACAACGTTGCCATGTAAGGAGCACCAACATTCCCAAAAGGAGGAAAATGACTAGGATTCCCATCGGAGGGGATTCCTTGGTTGGTGAACTCTGGAAAAGTTGCCATCAGTAACTCAAAACCGCACACGGGCTAAAAACCAAGGCACACAATCAAACGGCCAAAAAGCAAAATCTAACAAGGAGTGTGATTGCGGGTGATTTATTTTACGACATTGAAACTTAGAAACTTCACTGTTTCATGTTTTAAGAGTCGAGAAACGGATGAAATATGACTCTATCTCTTTTAGTTTTGAAGCAAGCGTGAAAGGACAAGCGCTTGGTGATGTTTTCAAATTTAAGGAGTCAGATAAGATCAAAATGACTGCTCAGGAATGCTAGGCAAAGGGTGTACCAAATAACCATGAACTACAATATACACCTTGGTTTCAAAATGAAAGAGAAATCAACCAAGGACTTAACGTATGTGCAGGCAATCTCCCCGAATGCTGTGTCCGGTGTATCACGAGTATAGGGCGGCAGACTCGGCTTCCTATGGATAAAGGATGGCAACCTAGTGGGGTCTCCCTTTATATACGGGACGGTACGGGGAGCATAAGTCTGTACTAGTGTTGTTTAAGGCCAAGAGGTGAACGACAGCTACTAGGTTTAAAGACACCGGAACACGTCTCTAGCCTAGACCTCTAAATATTTCGTTAATGTTTCAATGCTGCCTTAGTGTAAATTGAATAAATTTTAATGTTTATCTTCAATTATGTTTCAGTTTTCAGGCTCACCAAGTCCTCATCATAAATAGTCACCTCCACACTTCCCATCTCATCCCTGCATTGCACGAACTTCGTGAGGTACTTGGGCATACTGTCGCCTTTCTCCATTTTTATGTTCTTGAGTTTATCCTTGAGCACCAACTTCCTCTGGTTGCTCTTGCTTTGAAATAAATCTGTCAAAGCTTTCCACATCAAGAATGGAGAAGCCTTACCATGAAGGCTGGACATTATGTGATCCTTCACACCTTCCAACAGAATCCTTTGACACTTTTCTGTCTTCTTTTTCCATTCGTCAAGTACGGCAGCATCACTAGAAGTAGGATTTGGAATTTCTGCATCTATGAACTCCTTCAACCCATTGTCATCCAGCACCGCCTCCATCATGTCCTTCCATGCAATATAATTCGAGCTTCCCTCAAGGGCATACTCCAATCGCAATCCGTTGAAAGACATCTCAACTTCGACACCAAGAAAACACTACTGCAAATTCGAATTCCACCAGCACAAAACTCAACCGCTTCAATGTTTTGCAATTTATCCAATGATCAATATCGCTCTGATACCATTTATAAATTTGAATAACTGATATATTATTCACCGAGATTCTCCTGATCACACACTATTTTAACTTCATGCACAATACATAATCTCTTCTACCATTGATCATCACATGCGGAAATAAAATCAATTGCATGCACACATTAAAACCACAAACAATCACACATATGAACATAGTATTTAATGGGAAAGCTTAAAGCTGAAAACCCAAACTATATGTATATTATATGTCATGGAGATCATGTAATAATCATAGTACAAATCTCCTCACAAGCTCTCAGCACAACCTCAAATTGCTACACACTATCAAGCTAGATCTAGCAAAGCACATGCTCCAATCTTTTTGCCACTTGATAGCCAGCCTCTATTGCGTTATCAATGCTATGGGATGGCTTCATTAAATAGATAAACCACCTAGCTTGTACTGCGCAATCCTCATGGGCTTCTCCACCTATCTGTGTGTTGCAAATAGCAACTGTATAGTCACAACTGATAGTTAACCTCCTCTTTCACCTATCTTTGCACTGGTCTCCACTGAAACTGTCCATGCACTAAAGTTAACTGATGCATTCTTTAGTTGATTAATGAGTTTATAATTAGTGAATTAATTAATAATTAATTCACACCACTATCACTAATTGTATCAATTATTTAAATCGAACACAACTCCATTAACTTCTCAATCAACTCCCACCAAACTCCGTCACATGAGTTCTAACTAAAGTCCTCCATGCATTAGCTCCAGTAAACCCTCAGGAATAACGTAATTCCTTCTGTCAGCTACTGTGCCACATCCGTGCACTTAACTGAAATGCTCCAAGAGAATAAGATAATGTTTAGAGTCCAAATATTATTAAGAGCTAATAATATTTGACATCTATTTTTAGACTGGCAATCTAAAAAAGAGATTCCGCCCAATATGTCTAAAAATAGAAGTCCATCTATTTTTTCCGACTTGACCAACCATCCAAAAATAGCATCCTGCAACTCATAGAACATGATCCATATGTCTAAAAATAGACTTTGTGCCAAAAATAGCCTGCGGTCCCACTTAGTGAAGGCGACTTCTTTCCACTAAGCTCATCATCTTGTTGCAATCTCAATAGTTATTCCTCAATTAATCTACTAGTTTGTTGATGCTGATCCACGCTCAGCTGCACCCACATTTATGGATTCATTTATGGGTTAGATTGGGGGTGATCTTCCCATGTATCCCCAGGAGCTTGATAGACAGAACCCCTCCTCATTGTACTCTGTCAATCCCTTCTTCCTATTTCTGTGCACAATTTACACACACCCAATGTTATTTAGGTGACCTATCTGGGTCGCAACATGTGAACACTGCTCTGATACCACTTGTAACATCTTACCATGTCAAACATTTAACTTACCATAAATGAAAAAAAAAAAAAACCTTTAGCACTTACGATATAACATTTAACTTTATTAAAAGCACGAAGTTACCAATTATATCAAACTATTAATCATAGCATTAAAGTAATGATTGCACAACATATTTATATATAACAACTATGGAAAACTACATAGTGCGATGACATTTCATGACCCTTAGATTCTGTTTTTTAATTATGGAGCGGAAATTATTGTTATGCTTGATAGTTGGGATGATTAATTTCCATCTGGCTGCAACTCTTAAATCCATGGCATACAGATTTAAATGGTATTTTTAAATTATTGTTTATGCATTATTATCCTTTTGTTCGATTCTCTGTAGTATCGAGTATGGTGATCTTCAAATGCTGGACATCTAGTTTGATCTCCGCCCTTGATGGTTTCTTGATCCGATGGTTGTGACGAAGGTTGGGATGGTTATGGTATATTCTTTACAGAGAAGAATACGGGGCTCCTACATGTTCTAACATATGCTTCTCGGCAGAGGCTGCACACTAGATACCATGTTAGGTCTTCATGGCACCTTCAGAAATCTTTGGGCTTGTCTTCATCCAGACGATGGCTACCCATATTCGGCATAGCCAAAATAGGTTAGGATTTTCCCCTCTTCACTGTATTTTAATTTCGTTTAAGTTTCAAAAGGAATACTCAACCTCATAGCTTACCTTTGTGTACTTTCCAGGCCTTCAAATTCAAACCTTTTGCTTTTGTGAGGTAAGGTTTAGTTCAGTTTAATCTTGTAAGAATTTTTTTCCTTGATTAAAAACCTATTTTGGGATTTGTCTTTTGATTCTTACATTTTTCTGTTTTTCTTTTGGTTTTGCAGGTATATTCTTCTAACCCTAAATCTCACCTGCAAATCGGGCTAGCTTGATGTCTTCTCGGTAGTAACCCCTCATCCATTTGTTTCGGAATCCTCAGGTTGTCTCCTCCGAGATATTTCAGAACCCGACCTTAAATAGAAATGTTCTCAATGTTTAGTTGAATAATGCGCTATCAGTATTTTCTCATGCAAGCCATAGCACTCTTATTTATTGTGGGAGTGTATGGCTCTTCGAGACCTCTTTGTAATTTATATAATGAACGATTTGGTTTTTTTTTTGAAGTTTAGTTCTAATTCTGCGTACATTACTGAACATAAATTTCTACTCTTTTTGTAATGGGTTGTAATGAAACAGTTTTCGACTCTATTTTAATTTCGAGTTCTTGTATAGAGAGATCTGCGACTTGTATTTATATTTACATGTTTATTATATCCATATCGCTTTTCGATTATGTTATGGTTAATGTCCTTGCCACCCCCTCGCATGCAGTATACGATTCTCAATCCCGTTTCTAGGTTCTTCACACCATTATTAAGTTTATGGGTATTTTTACAATTCTTTATATAGCATTGTGATTATAATGTAGTCTTGGCAGAGCGCTCATGCTCGTGCCTACTCTTTGTGCAATGGTAAATTTTCACGATTATTCTCATGTTATATTTGACAAAGGTTTTACATCCTCTTGAGGGTTTCTTATTTTAAATAAGTGTCTCTTGATTGCTTATGTATGATATTCAACAAAAATCATCATTCACTATAATGCTAATATTCATGTACTCTTGTTTGTAATTACATTGCACATCAACACTGAAATTTCAGTACTCGTTCAATTTTATTTGAGTTCAGTTGATCTAAATATGGGTAAACTATTTATTTCTATGTTAGCTCCCTCATCAGTATTAAAAGTGTGTGTTTAGGATCATGTCAAGTTAACCAATTGTGAAGGGTTTTATTTGTTAAGTTTTATTTGTATTTGATGATCAAATTATGAGTTAATTATCTTTAAAAAAAACTCATGTGCAACAAATGAAATGCAGATAAATAACACACAGCATACCCATAACACAATGGATGATAACAGAGTTCACCCCTCCTAGGCTACATCTCCATGGACCTGTTTCAACTAGCTAGGCCCTCTTGGGATTAAGATTCAAATGTATGATTACAAGCACCTATAGTGCTCCAATGGATTTGTAACCTACTCTATTGGCTCCAGAGCACCCAAATACCCCAAAAATGACTATTTAATCTCTTAAATTGGTTTCCAGCTGATCTAGGCTTGACCTCACATCATGGTGGCCATGTGATTTTTTAATCTCCAAAGAGACAAAAACAATTTCATAAGTGCTCCAATGCCTCTGCAAACTATACCAATGTGTTCAGAGCATCAAATACATCTAAAAATTACTCTTCTTGAGCAAGTATTGGTCTTCAGCTGATCTGGGAATGACCTTCCTTCTTGGTGGCCCTAGGCTTCAATTTTCTTCAAGGGGACAAAAACCTCTATAGAATTGCTCCTCTACCTCTGCAAGCTATTCCAATGGATTCAGAGCATGCCAATATGCTAGGAATGACCCTTCCTAAGCTAAAATCTGTAAAAAAATTCTCTATATTGGCCTCATTTAATTTTTCTTAATAAAATGCCTCTAAAACTGGACAGAACTCCAGATAGCCTCGCCAAAGTTGGAGGCCGCTCCGAATTTGGAGATTTTGCTGAAAATCCCACAAAATTAAACTGGGAGATTAATTAAATTTAATGGAGGATTAGAAGGATAATGGGCACACTAAGTGCAATTAACTTTGGCGCTTATGACTTGGGCATATGGTAAGGTCATATGGGAGGAGGGTTGGCCCCCTCCATTCCCGCCATCGGATCCGCATGCACTTTAAATAAAAAAATTTTGTCCATCCTTTACAAGTCCTCAACGCGGCATGTTGGTAGAAGTGATAGTGGTTGGGGGGAGGTCACGGGTTCGACCCTGACCTCCGCCTCCTCAACATATGTTTTGCACCATAATATATATGCCATATCACCATTAATATGTATGTATTGAAATCCATATTTATGCAAAGGTTTTTCACCATAATAAAATGGTCTACAATGGCTGCAAACCTTTTTTTTTACACATCTTGTCACAAACACAACCATCAATCTGGAAAACACATTATGCAAGAAACATAACTTGACATCATATCCTCTTGCTCCTTCAAAGCAACAAATTTCACATCATGTGAACATCGCAATTTACTCTTACATCTTGGTGTCAAAACTAAACATCTGTGTAATTTGTCGATGAGTTTTGAAATAAACATGTGTCTTCAAACAAATGAATCTCAAGTCAAGCATAAGCATGTATAATAATTTGATGATTCTTTTCACAAACAAAATGAATTTCAAATTTCATGAAACACTTCGTCAACATCTCCTTTTCATCTTTGGAGAGAAAATCAACTCTTCCAAGTCGATAAGACATGCATGTAACACACAATCAACACTCAAGCATGTGAAAATGATAAAAACTCTCAAGTTGACAACATACATGTTAAACAAAGCAATTTACCAACACAATTCAATTACTCGTGCATGTTCAAGCACATTGAAACCATCAAAATTCCACTGTTCATACACACAAACTCTCATGCATGTATACAATTCTTCAACTCTATCACAAGTACAATCATAAGTACAAGAACCCCATTCATATGTACATGTACTTAAAGAGCTGAAATGGAAAAAAAATTGCTGCAATAAAGTGAGTCAACATGCTCCACTTTCAATCACATTCTTGGCGTAAACATGCAACATGCAATGTAAAAGAACAAACCATTTCAGTGGCACTTCTTTCAGCTGCACTTCATCATGCGAATCATCCTGACCCACATCAATTATGGAATCTTATTTTCCATTATTTCCATTCTCTTTCTCCACCTTCTTAAAATTTCATGGATGACTTGTTGGATACAAAGTCCAACACTTGCCTACAATATGACCTTGCCTATGGCAATGAGTGAAAAACAATTGCATATTATTTTCAACATGGTTTGCTTTGTCCAATGGACCTTTGGCTTTCTACCTCCTTTGATTTAAAAGTTTCCTATGCATGTCTATCTTCTTCCAACATCTTGAAACATTATGGTTATTCAAACCACAAAAGAAACATGCAACTTTTCTCCAAATATTATGTGAGAATTTGCCATGTTTATCATAATCAAAAGAAAATTGATTAAAAGAAGTTTTATACCTTGAACATTCACCTTTGTCGCCTTCTTCAGGAGGTGCATTTGATGAGGTAGTGGTTCTCTTCAGAATACCAACAATGCATTCAATGAATTTAGAGCTTTCAACATCCTCTTGTTCACCATTCTCATTAGCTGCATGCTTATGAGCACCTTCTTGCAAAGTGGGTTTAAAATTTTTGCATTCCTCATGAACACAATATCACAAGATTGAGGTAATGAACATGAAATGAAATTCCTTCTTGGAACACCTTCATGTGCCTCCTTGGCTTTAGAGATTTCTCCATCATGTTGTCCATAACCAAGACCCAAATACTTAGGTCTTTCCTCAACAAAAATTGGCTCAACTATGCCTTGTGCATGTTTGCCCAATCCGTTACCTTCATAGCCCAACTTCATCAATAATTTGTATTCCTCTAGTGTGTCTTTCAAAAGTACCTACACATTCATTTTGATAGGAAATTGAAGATAAACTTGAACTACATACCTATTTTTCAAGCACATGCTTGGCTAAGGTTTCATTGGCATCATGGAGTGAGTCTCCATATCATGCATCTTTTCAAGAAGCTCTTGCTTCTCTCCCCCTTCGTGGAAATCAACTGATATTGAAGTATAATGCTCTCCATCTTATCTTCATGATCAGGGAAAATTTTAAGAACCCCCCTAAATTTATATATATAATAAATGGGTGAATGCCCATGATACATAGGAAAAATGGAAGGCGATTTTATTAATAATATAATATGTATATATAATTTTTTGGTGAATTTCTCATGAGATTATATTATCTTGTAAAATCATGGTGAATCAACAATACAAATGGCGAATCACTACTACAAAATGGTGAATCGTTGCCTAGTGGAGTTCGGGGTGTTGGTTCCAATGAAGATATGGTAGTTGAACCAAGAGTAGAAGGAAGAGAACCACCAAGACCAAGCATGGCACATGGTGACTCGTGAGGGAAGTAGTTCTCGTGCAGTTGGAAAACACGTTCTTCTAGTTCTGCTAAGCGTAGTGTTGTTGCTCATGCTACTACTAGCACTGATATTGAGGTTGGAGAGGAGTTTGAGGAGAAATGAACAACAATGGGAAGAAAAGAAAACATGTTATTAAAAAAGTGTTGATAAAAATTGGATCTGATCCAGGTGCCATGGTACAATAACAATATTGCAAAATACTTCAAATGTTCAACTATGGAAACATAATTTACATTACAACACCATCACGATTCTTACACAACCATATTTATGGAAATGATTTGATGCTGGGAATATCTTAAAGGAAGACCTAGCATGGTAACTATAATAAGGTGAACTGCTTCTCACTTCTTCAAAATATTATTCCTTCTCGTGCCTTCAAAATATGGATATTGAAAGGAATATGTGCCAGTTGCATCCACCCTGTTGAATCTGTTAAAATTATAACCATCAACATGAATAGAACCATTAGAAAAACTCCATTCGGAATTCCCCATGTCATGCCCATGCCATGCCATGAATCTGTTTGTCGCATAATCCCACAAGTAGTAGCAGTGGCACCCTGTATTTACCTAATAGCTCCATTGATTGGAGAGGAGGTCCACTCTAGAACTTGCCAATGCTCTCCTAGTATTGTTGTACAAATGATGTCTTGTTTTAAATTTGTACAAGGAGAGATACATTTTCTGTATATGCATCTTTTCAAATCTGGTAGTTATAACTTCTAAGTCCAAATAAAATATAACCCAAAGAACCATCTTGTTCTATAGGCATGACAAATCTGGCCAGATATCAATTACTGGCAAGTTGTTCATGGATGTGATGAAGTCAATTATGACTGAAACAGTTTTCACCCTCGTTAATGCATGCAACTGAAGACCTTGCTCGCTACATTTTCAACAATCAGTTATTCATCTAAGTATTTGCAGAGTTTTCATGGAAATTTAACATGGTATCAAAGTAGAGATCAGTATAAAGACCAGCACCAAGTTGATCAATTAGGCTAGAGCACAGATCAATCAAGAAGGCTAGCGCTAGAGTTTCAATCACGTTTTTTCATGTATTTCTCATTTTTCGTGTAGAAAGGTCCATCGAAAGTATGGAACATGAGTACTCCTTGAATGAGGAATTAAATTTTGCATCCAAAGAATACTCCCGCTCGAAATTTGAGTAAAAACTTGGGAGATAAGTTGAAAATGTAGTTTTATTATTTTATTACTTTTTAATCTTTTTATTTTTTTAGCCCCCATGGTTGACATCATCATCTTGAATCCTATTGGTTATTATAAAGTTTATTTTGGTTGTAAATTTTTCTTAGGAGGCCCATTTTAGACCTCAAAGGTTCTCTAATGATTAGTTGAGATTTGTGTGAGAAGCATAATGCTTTCTCAAGAGAGACATATTGCTTTGTAATAGATTCAATTTCTCCAAGTACAATCGATAAAATAGCCACATCAAGCAAGCAAGTTTTCCCTGTTGGGTTTCCAGAGAAAAGCGTGTCAATTGTGTGATGTGTTTTTATGTCTGTGTCTTTTATTCCACTGCTTATAAGTTGCTAAAAGGCATTGTATCTTGGTGAAAGTTAACTAGTTTCAATTATCAGAGATTCATCTAAGTAGTTGTAAAATTTTCATGGAAATTTAACAAGGTAACGTTGAATGTTGTTCCTACCTTGAATGTTGTTGCTAAAAGGCAAGCTACCTCGCAAGAAGAAACCCAAAACCAAAAATTCAATAACCTAGCCTAGTATTTATTTGAGTACAAAAAGCATCTTAGAACCTTCTAATACATCGAACATTGAGCAGCAGCCATAGTTTAGAACCTTTTAATACGACCAGAAGTTCCTTGGGCAATATGATGCGATTCAAACAATTCTAAAAAAAATTCGGAGAACTTGGCCAAACAAAATTGAGACTTCAAATAAAGAATGTAAAATGAAATATATTAAGAGTTAAAACAGAGAGGAGGAAGCTACAAAAGGAGCCCAAGTTAGATCTCTATTCACTTTGAGTTTTGGATAAGGCCGGTTGTTCTTGCAAAAGCCTCTACAGTGAAAGGCACTGGCAAACATTTCAACAATGGAAAAATTTGAAAATAATAGATACACAGGGCACGGGATAGGGGTGAAGTGTATTTATTGATTATCTTTTACTTATACAGCAATCACCATAATAAACGCATGCAACGAAAACAAATTCAATTTTCTCACGGGCAATAGTCCAATTAGTAGTGGCACCTACCGATGACAAAAAATATGCCTTTACTGTGCACCCAGAAGAAATTAAATGACATGGTTATTGACTTTCCAGTAACGACTCTAGGAACGTGTTTAGCCATATTTTCTTACCATTAAGACAAGAAAGATAATTCGAGTGCATTGAAGATAGCTTCTTCCTTGATGGGGTATGCAGACTATTCAAGGTCTTCACCAACCTTTTATGAATTGTTGCAAAGTGGACTAATGTGTATGCCTTGGGCAAGATGATGTGACATTTCGTGAGGGCGATTGTTGCAATTGTTTCTCAAGTAATTAACTTCTAGGTGGGTTATGATTGCAGGTAATTAACCTGCAGGTGGGTTTTGATTGCAAGAATTTAAAATGGTCCTTTGACTGCTAGATAGAGAAGTAGTGCTAGCAAGTAGCCTTTAGACCTTTTGTCTCTTATATTCAAGGGATCGTTTTGGTTATATATGTATTTGATAATTTTGCCACTATTTTGAAATCTTGTTTTAAATTGAACAATATTTACATCTATAATAATAGTAGAGCCATATAAAACAGGCAATGAAAGAGAACAAATACATTTTGCAAAATAAACCAAACAAGCGGAGTGAACTAGAACAACTTCCAAGAGAAGCCATTATAAGATGGAAATGTGAATGAGCGGAGGCAGAGAAGCATTTATTGAAGGGCAGAGTCTACTAAAAGAAAAAGCACTGAACACAAAGCCAGACAATAACACATGCACAGAATGCAAGAGCGCTAAGCACAAAAACACCAAAATCCATAAATGTGCAAAACAACTTCTCTCCATAACTGCAAAAAAACAAATGAATGTTTTGTTAGTAGTAGAGCAATTTTGATTTCAAATTGAAGAATATACATATGTATAGTAATAGTAGAGCCATATAAAACAAGCAAGGAGAGAGTAAATACATCCTGCAAGAGAAAGCAAAAAAATGGAGTGAACTAGAATTCCAAGGAAAAAGTGTTCTAAACTAGAACAGCTTCAAAGAGAAGCGCATTATAAGGTGGAAATGGGAACGAGCAGAGGCAGAGAAGCAAAAGAACTGAACACAAAGCCAGACAATAACACAAAAGCACAGAACACAAGAATGCTAAATAAATAAGCACCGAAATCTATAAATGAATAAAACAACTCTCCTGAACTGCAAAAAAAACATATCATCCATAGAATAGTCATTCAATAGCAGATATTAAAATCAAAGCTGCATAAAATACTTCAACATTCCAACAACTAGAATGTGTAAGAAGGAATATGCATGTTCAATGTTGAAAGATGCGGTATGAAAACAGTAATAAAGTTAAGCAGCTTAGTCTGCAAGACTCGTCCATTTATAGTACACTGTACATATGCAACTGACTATTCACATAATGCTTGATAAAGTTTCATTAAAAGCTCCAAAATATCTTCATAGTGATCCATGCTTACAATTTCAAATGCTTTCCAAATCATATTGGCAGATACATACTAGATTCGTCACTACCATTAGAAATGGATTATTCAGTCTTACTGATATACATAGATATGCCTCTCATCAACACATACCCCCTACATGGAAACACATCATAACTCTCTATCGATAAGAATTTTCAACCACCTACATAGAAACACATCATCACTCTCTATTGATAAGAGTTTTCAACCAGAGATAAACTCTTAATTAGAAAATAAGTTCCACTGAAGCAGGTCAATCCAGGTCTAGTAGGATTTTACGGACTTTCCAACACATATTTTAGTCACAAACAACTGTTAACCTACTCCCAACAACTATGCTGCCACCAAACGCAATTTATCACTACAATTAGAAACTGATTTTTTAGTTTTACTGATATACAAATATATGCCCTTTCATAAATCCATGCTCTTTCATAAATCCATTGTCATTCTATGGAGATAAACGCTTTCAACCAAAGATAGAATCTTAATTAGAGAAGCAATTACACTGAATAGCTCAATCTAGGTCTAGTATAACTTTTGTAAATTTTATGCCCGACTTTTACTCACAATCAATTGCCAACCTGCCTATTCCCAGCAACTATGCTGCCACCAAACACAATTTATAGATCTCCATCCCAAATAAAAAAATCAACTGCTCCCATCCAAAAAAACCTTCAATATGTTTCAAAATAGATTCCAACATTTATGCACCAGTTACCATTTTCACCAAACAAAATTTATAGATTTCCATTACATGCCAAATAAAACACCCACCTGTTCCCATCCAAGAAACCTTGGACAAGTTTCAGAGTAGACTTCAAAATCCATCCACTGGTTACCATTTTCTCCACCATAAGTGTAACAACTATAAATGGAAGCCTTTCGCTGCTAGGGATAAGGCCATCCAAGAATAAATTTCAAGGAAGAAGGAATTATCCAACATTTATGCACACCTTACTTGAATATTGACATCTATATCTTACATCTTGTTACTGTGAATTTGACAGCTATCAAGGCGCTTGTTAGTCAGGATCTGACCTGGCAGTCTGCCTAGCTCCATCTGTCAGGTTGGCACTTCCTCAATATGTCCTGTAGTTCTGCCTCGGAAGACTTCTAAAAATAAAAAAATTCTTAAACTAATTGCAGCACATTCCTCTACTGGTCTTATTGCAGACCAAGTTCCTACTAGCTTGAATGGCATTGGTCCCAAAGATTCCCTTGCATTTCGAGGTCTCCACTCCGGCCTGCCTTCCCTGCCAACTGGAGGAGGTTGGGGCATTTTGTTCAATTGTCAGGTCTGTCATGCATCCTCTGCCCCTCTTGTTTGGTTGCATGCGACAAACAACTTGATAAATGCTCCCTCTCTTATTTGGTGGTAAAGAGGCGAAAATCAATGGCACACAAACCATCCAAGAAACACAGAAATTTAGCTGAACTTACACAGAAATTTAGCTGATTTTTCTAAAACAATTTTTAAATTTCTTAATTATAGGAGGTTTTTGATATTGTAAAATAGAATAAGATCAGTAAGGTGGCAAAGATTTTTGAAAATCTGGGTTACAGTGGTTAAATTTCAGTATTTTGAGTGTTATAGGCGTTTTTGATGGTGCTGAATCCATTTCCACCATAAAACATTCCAACTACCTGATTTAAAAAAAAAAAAAAAATTACCAGATTTCAACAAAAACTGCCATCCAAACTATTCTGTTATGTAATTGACAACCCATTATAAAAATTAAACTGAATTGTCATTCTAATTTATTAATTAGAAAGAATAATTGTTATTTTCCATCTAGATTAAAAAAGTGATATTGTGACATATTATATCAGTATAAAAAATATCTTACCTTGAAATACAAGCTAAAAAATGGATGCAGGGAAAAAAAATAATCTTTCCCTAACATACAAAATAGAGAGTGGATGCTTGATTGGGAAAAAAATTGAACTGAATTATTTTTTCTCAAAAAAGTGCTCCAATCGTCGACACCAATTAGTAAAGTTCTCTCCATATGATAACATCTTAAATAGTATTAAATAATGTTGTAAAACCCAAGAAAAGGAATGATCCTTCACAAACAATATGCAAAAATATGTTATTTGCAGACAGCTCCCGGGTCCCTGTGACTTCACTTGGCAAGTTCATAAAAAAAAAAAAATTGAATACAAGGTTTTATGTTCAAATCCTTCATTACGAAGTTATGGCTGTGTGTTATATGCAGGGAAGATCACTTAGAAGTTATTGTAAAGGTAGTTAGAATTAACCACCAATTACCATTTCCACTAATTTAAAAAAAATTGGTAAGAGCTTAACATGAATATTGACCAAAAGTAATACAAAAGTTGAAGTATATTCCTGCCTTAGGAGAAATTGGGCTTACAGACGTAAGAACCATATGCTTCTGTATTGAAAATTGGCAACACCAAATTGAAAAACAATACAATAGTAAAGAATCTGGATTAATAGTTTGGCCTTGGAGAAGTTGTGCAGTGCTTTGAAAGAAAGCACGTCTAATCTCCTTTCAATTTTCTCAATTGTTGTCCAACTAAACCAAGCCAATACTTCACTACTTATCTCACCATTTATCATATAAGATATGTTGTCTGTTTGCAATTGCTGCAAGGATGGTTTCCAGGAAAAAGCATTCTCCATAGAGTTCAAAGCCATTCTTTCCTGCTTCATCAAATATTTTGACAAGCATATTTCAAATGAGATTCTCCAAACTATACAGAGATCCTCATTTTCATTGTCTCTACAGAAGATTGTCCGTAGCTTTCTATCTTGCAATTCCAAATTGTTCTTCGGAGATCCATGAGAAGTTAACTGCAAACACTTATTGTCACAAAAAAATAACCAGAACTGTGCATCTTTCCTTCCTTAGAAATAACTAATCAATTCCCTCAGTATTCCATGTTACTCTAGGATAGATTCAACTCACGTTAAAGTGAATCCCATACAAGTCCTAAGAGGCGAAACAGCCCACCACCAAAGGGATTCTTACTCTTTGTCTTCCATTTACCCAAGACAGTGATCCAAATACGTATCCCCGAGTTTGATTGACCCTTTTGAACTGCACTGTGAAAGAAATCTTGACAAGCATATTTCAAATGAGATTCTCCAAACTATACAGAGATCCTCATTTTCATTGTCTCTACAGAAGACTGTCCGTAGCTTTATATCTTGCAATTCCAAATTTTTCTTCGGAGATCCATGAGAAGTTATATTCTGTAAACACTTATTGTCACAAAAAAATAACCAGAACTATGCATCTTTCCTTCCTTAGAAATAACTAATCAATTCCCTCAGTATTCCATGTTACTCTAGGATAGATTCAACTCACGTTAAAGTGAATCCCATACAAGTCCTAAGAGGCAAAACAACCCACCACCAAAGGGATTCTTACTCTTTGTCTTCCATTTACCCAAGACATTGATCCAAATACGTATCCCCGAGTTTGGATGACCCTTTTGAACTGCACTGTGAAAGAAATATTTTGGCCATAGAAGTTAAATTTCAGAACACTTGGAACAACCTAGACACTTATTCCTCTTGGTGGAGAAACCCTCACTATATAGGTACAATTTGTGTTTCCCACATTTGTCACTGTTCGGACGACCGAGCTGTTTCCATTGAATTTTGAAATTGATATGGAAGGATAATTGAGATTGGAAGCTGTTGTGCGGAACTTTGTGCATACACTATGATCTCCTGTGACTCGCCTAAAAGATGAATTATCATAGCCAATCCCAGAGAGAAAGTTGATATAATCTTTAGGGCCAGCATCATACAGAAGTCCCGGATTTTCTACTTTCACAGGGTTTAAAAGTCCCGCTCCAAAGCCAAATGTGTTTGCAGTCCTTCCTCGTGGAGCAGCAGTCATGATTTTCTTATTTTTATCCAGCACATTAGCTGCAGCACAAAACCACATATTTCAGGTCTCAAAGATTTTATAACCTTTAATATTCTGCTTTCAGATAGAAAATGTACAGGCTACTTTACCTGTGGTCATGAGGGCAGACTTAATAGCCAATGGAGTCCAAGATGGGTGTGCAACTATACCTGAGACATGCGGACAAGCCATGGAAGTAACTGAAGCAAGGTTGAAATGCATGCCTTTCTTTACTGGTGACCATGCAGCTAGTATATTCAACCCTGGAGCTGTTAGGTTAGGCTATCCAAGAAGAAAAGCAATAGAAAAACATCAGATGGTTACAAATGGAATTTCTGATAATTGAAGCATTGAGGTCAAGAGATCCAACTTCCCATGCCTCCAAGATGTCCAGTGTTAGTGTGTTTGGACCTTTTGAGGAGAATGCTAAAACTTGAGGTGCTGGTCTGAGTCCGAAGACTGTTTCTGCAGGCAAGATATAGGCTCCAGGAAACCTGACACAGTTTCGGATTGTTGAGACATTAAAAACCTCTTCATTTGGTCAATCTAAGCAAACCAAATGTGTAAGAAACAAATAAACAAGCAACTCTGTCTGGATCCTTTAATCAAAGTGACATGAAAAGAGCAGCCTACGTTTTCAATGGGCTTATATGATGCAGGGATAAGAGTTAATAGGTAAGCTTTCTTATTCCATTAAAAGGGTTTATCTTGACTGATACTGTTATTTGCAAAATTAGAAGAGATGCAGCTCTTCTAATTCCTCATTACTAATAAGCACTGCTCCTACCAAGGTAGATTTATTTCTTGTTACCCTTTTTAAACTGTGGAAAATTCTTCAAGCTTTTGATTTCACGGCACTTCAAAAATGAAATGTGGGTGAAGTCATTATAGGCTATCATAGAAAAACGTAAGTATTTATAGCTTTTAATGATTGACTGATTGTGCTTGTAGTCATATTCATTAGATGATGCACCTGGTAGTGTTGATATAGGCAAGAAGTTTAGCACCCACTTTGTTGTCCACAATCACACCAGGGATCATGAAAGGAATGGCAAGATTCTGGCCCATCTCATCGATGAGAATTATCCCCATTCTCGCAGATGCTTGGACTATTTGGATTTTCGATATCCTTGACTCAAAAGAGTCTTCAGGATGCAGGAAAACCATTATCTTTCCTGCCACTTTAGAAGGATCTAAAGAGCTGTTTAGATAGACGCTGCACAATCCACCACGAAAAGCCAGAGGGTTATAGCTCATCCATCGATCATAGTAGACAGAATGATCTGGTACTAAATAAGCATTGCCTTCAATATGCCTGATTCTATCCTGAAATACCTCGATTGGTAAGGAGTGAAGTATTTTTCATGTGCATTTGCCGCAGACAATAGCTCCGCAGGCGCATTCATCTTTGCTATATTCAGACTCTCACCCTGACAATTACAGATTACTGTTAGCCACTTCTTCTCATGTGGGTTAAATTTTTTATCACATTTTTGAGTAATTTCTTTCGCAAATATACGATATTCTATTATGGAGGGACTCACTTACCTTCCCATATGAAATAAATTGTGTAATGGTGACAACTCTAGAAAACAAATATGAATTTTTTCCTTTACAAAGATTTACAGGAATGAAACTGTCAGGCAGGAGGCTCACTGGACTCGCGTACATGGGGGAATAATTCCACCCATGGAACCACAATAAGACGAAGTACAGAAATATGGAATTGTCATAACTGAAGAATTGAGAGTGAATGCAAACACTAGAGGACAATGTGTCTCCTACGAAATCTAGTTGAAGAAATGGAGAACAATACTACACTATTACCAGAAGAAATTTAAATATCTTGGAATGTAACTTACTTGTGCAAGATGATGAGGATGCTATATGAGAGTACAAATCAGAAAACTGAATCATGAAGGAGAATTGTTGGCGTTATTGCCTTTGGGTTAACATGCAATTGGTAATCGTTGTTAATTTATAAGGAGATATTTTTCCCTGAAGTTATAACCATGGTTCTCCTGGGTAATGGTTGATCATGAGAAGAATTAGAGCTTACATGGTAGGTAGAATTATTCCGGCTTAATTTGATGAGAGAAATAAAGTCCCTGTCTGTAGAGCTAGCAGCCACTGTAATAAGCCAGGGAGCCAGATTTGTTGCAGAAGCAGAACCCCCATCATTCCTGACTGAGCAAACAATAGTAATTCCATTTCGTGTTGCATGGAATGAGCCCACTGAGATCACGTCACTGAAGTAGTCACTTTCAGGAAGATCGGGACCTAATGAAAGAGATAAGATATCCACTCCATATTTGATGGTATCATCAAATGCTGCCAATATGTCTGAATCATAACATCCAGATTCCCGGCATGTTTTGTATACTGCAATTCGAGCCAGTGGAGCTCCCCCCGGGCACCTCCAGCTCCTAAACCACTATAATTCATATTCCTCACATATCTTCCAGCTGCAATAGAAGCAGTATGGCTTCCATGCCCTGCGCTATCTCTTGCAGATCTATATTCTCTGTTAACCCCCGAACTCATTGTTTTCAACGTTTCCCCTTTCTCAGCCTCCAGTCCATTCAAATAATACCTAGCACCAATCAATTTCCTGAAATAAGTCATGGAATTGTCAGTGATATTTCTTCAAATATCTAACAAAAATATCGCTATATCACAAGGCTGTTAGAATTCATGCAGCAATTTGAACTTCAATGGAGTACATTTTACCTGTTGCATGTTGAATTAGGAAATTGTTCACCACTTTGGCATACTCCCTTACAACATGAAGGGATTTGAGACATCAGATGGTCGCTGAAGCTTGGGGATTCAGGCCATATACCTGTTCATTAATATATAAATATTGAGACTCCGTAAGAGGGTCAGTCAAGTCCCTTGCTCAGCCAGCAAGAAAATCGGCGAGACTGTACACAAAGCCCCAGCCTTCCGGCGAACCAGTGAAAATTTGGCGAATCATTCTAACCCCTCCCCCCGACCCTGTAATTCCAGGCGAATGCCATGGAAATCTGCTCCAACCTAAAAAAATGGGAGGCGAATTTCATTTTTTCAGTTTTATGCATCTTTTTTTGGTCGGCTAATATTTAATAATTAATTATTTTTAAAATAATTATTGGGCTAACTTTATTAAACTATAGAAAAAAGGGTTTTATATAAAAAATTCGCCCTATTAAAATTTAAAATCCCTTAAAATTCGCCTTAACATCTCTTTATCAAAGAGTTTTTCTAAGGAAGATGGATTAGAAACATTGCTTAATGAAGCTGCCATCACACCTACAATGCATACAAAGCTTCTTTGCCGTGATTTGAGAACTGAGCTCTCAGTATTGAATTCTTATGAAGAGAAGGTATACACATAAACTTGCACCACAGTTAATTCCCCTTGCACAAATTAAAAAACCAATAGCTAATTATTCAAGCTAACCTTGGTTAAAATGAGTTAAACTTTACTCTGATACCAACTTGATCTGAATATGGGAAAACTAGTTATTGCTATGCGATCTCCCTCATCAGTATTAAAAATGTGTGTTTAGGATCGTCTCAAGTTAACCAATTGTGAAGGGGTTTATGTGTCAAAATTTATGTGTCTTTCATGATCAAATTATGAGTTAATTAGATTTTAAAAAAACTCATGTACAACAAAGGAAATGTATAGAAATAACAAACAACATACCCATAACACAATGGATGATAACAGAGTTCACCCCTCCTGGGCTACATCTCCATGGACCTGCTTCAACTAGCTAGGCCCTCTTGGGATTAAGAGTCAAATGTCTACTTAAAAGCACCTGTAGTGATCCAATGGATTTGAAACCTGCTCGATTGGTTTCAGAGCACACAAATACTCCAAAAATTACTATTCAATCTCTGAAATTGGTTTCCAGCTGATCTAGGTTTGACCTTCCATCCTGGTGGTCATGGGCTTGTTTAATCACCAAAATGAAAAAAACACTTTCAGAAGTGCTTCAACGCCTTTGAAAACTGTACCACTATGTTCATATCATAAAATACATCTAAAAATGACTCTTTTTGAGCCAATATTAGTCTTCAGCTGATCTAGGCATGGCCTTCCCTCCTAGTGGCCCTGAGCTTCAATTTTCTTCAAGGTGAAAAAAACCTCTATAGAATTTATCCTCTATCTCTGCAAGATATTCCAATGGATTCAAAGCATGCCAATCTTCTAGGAATGGTTCTTCCAGAGCCAAAATTGGTTGAAAATTGCTCTAGATAGGCCTCATTTAATTTTTCCTAGTAAACTGCCTCTAAAACTGGAGAGGACTCCAGATAGCCCCACCAAAGTTGGAGCCCGCTCCGAATTTGGAGATTCTGTTAAAAATCCCGTCGAATTAAACTGGAAGATTAATTAAATTTAATGGTGGATTAGAAGGATAATGGGTGCACTAAGCGCAATTAACTTAGGCGCTTGTGACTTGGGCATATGGTAAAGTCATATGGGAGGAGGGATGGCCCCTTCCATTCCCGCCATCGGATTCACATGCACTTTAAATAATTTTTTGTTGGAAATCCTTTACAAGTCCTCAATTCAGCCTGTTGGTAAGAAGCGATAGTAATTTGGGGGAGGTCACGAGTTCGACCGTAACCTTCGCCCCCTCTACATAGGTTTTGTACCATAATATATACGCCATCCCACCATTAATAAACACGCTCCAATCATAGGTTATAAAACCTTTGCATAAATATGGATTCGGACTTTGGGTTAAATGTTATATGTTGAAATTTAATAATAATATAAGTTTGGATGTATATATATATATATATATCCAACCTTGATACAAAAAAAAAAATTCCAACACATAAAAATCATCATGAACCCAAATTCAACCTTGGAGGACATTGGGCAATTTCACTTTCTCAAACCAAACTGGCGAATCCTGTAGTGACACTTGTCACAGTCCCATTGGGCAAGAACTGAAGAAAATCCCCTGCATGTTGATTGGGCTGCCATGTCATCAACTTGTACATGTTCTGCAATTTTTTCTTTTTAAATTTTCTTGTTCTGAATGGCGATCAACAGACTTTAACTTATTCATCCGAACTCGGTTTTTGAAAAAAGTTACGTTCGATTCTTGGCAACGGGCCGGTCGCTGTCATTCTAGTTTGGTGGAATTCTGAGCACTTTGAATTTTGAGCTAATTTTTGCCCCTAATCCAGATTTCTATCATCAATATTTCTCTCTTTTTTTTTTATAATAAGTTTCTCAGATTTCCAGACCATCATTTAAAAAGGGTTTATTCCTCAACCCTTAGTCCATGTAAGATTGTTCTAAATTATTTACAAGACAGACTGTCCCGTCTGGGGATTCTTCCCTGGTTGGACTAACTGTCCCATCCATTCATTTGTTTTCTATAGAATTCCAAACTAGTTTCCACTACTATTCAAGGTGCTAGTTATATTAAAATCTTGATTTTTCTTTATGCATATAAGGGTGTCCTTTTTCTAGACTTAATATACTTCGTAATTATACCAGGAAATTTATACAGTCATTAGGATCTCGGTATTTAACCCCGACTTAAATGGCCTATTCAACCATTTAGTAATAAGAATAACTTCTACCTTTTTGTACTCAATTTTCATAATACACAGAAAACTAATTACAAAGATTAACATATTTATAAATGCATAATAATAACCCATTAGTCCATTCTATTTCGGGTTTGTAATACTTATCTCAGATAAGTAAAGAATATTGCATCCTCCCAACCATGAGAGAGGCAATTACGTCTTTAGATCCCCTCGTGCTCCTCATCAGAGTAGGATTGAATA
Organism: Pinus albicaulis; assembly: GCA_034641835.2. Taxonomy (NCBI): domain Eukaryota; kingdom Viridiplantae; phylum Streptophyta; class Pinopsida; order Pinales; family Pinaceae; genus Pinus; species Pinus albicaulis. The sequence goes on from CM076571.1 coordinate 146,096,854, forward strand.
GTAGTTATTATGGAGGTAGACCTCAAGACCTCTGTCTAACCTCTCCTCCAATTTCAGGTAGAAGAGTTCCACTATTTCTTACCAGCTCTGGACACTCTCACCTTACAACCATCTATTTGTTCATTTTCTTTTGCACAAAACCCCTTTTCCTCTCTAGGATTTCATTTTTATCCCTAGAGGAAAGGTAACTATCAAATAACTGTTTAATCTAACTACTTTGGTATCTTGGAAACTTTTACCATCAGTTTATGGAAACCACACAATAAATTAATCTTTATTAAAAAAGAAATAAATCTCATTCATAGTTTTCTTAACATACTTGTTAACTATGTTTAACTTAACAAAAGTCAAATATATAATTTAAAATAACATAGCAAACTTAAATCCAAGAGTTACACCTTCCAAACGTAAGTGAGTTCTATCGCACCACCTGATACCCCACATATCATTAATGCCTAACTCAATCAAATATTCAACATCGTGTATTACCTGAGAAATACCAGACCAAATTTCTAGGATTGTAGGCCTTACATTCTGAGCAAGGAATAACTACAGGTTGAAAAACATAAAAAGGACAGGCACAAATACATTGGGTTGATCACGAACCAAGGGATGGATATGAGAAATAGAATTCGTATAACTTTCTACATTTCCCTCAACTTAAATGTACATACGGTAACTTAGGATGTATGCAGTTATAAGAATTAAGAATTACAATGTAATTTCACAATTCAGTATAAATTATATATGGTTTTTGATTTTTAATTTGTTTCTATTTTTGGGTATTATTGAATTTTTTAAATAATATTATGCTAAACTTTATAATCTTATACCACACCGTTGTAATAATTTTTTTGATGAAATGAAGAGTTACTAAGTTTGGATTGGTATTTCAATTTGAATTGATAATTACTAAGTTTTGAATTAATTAGATAAAGATAAATATTCTAAATTTTTAAAAAATTTACTTAAAATTTTTCATATATATATATATATAATAAAATAAAGAAAATGATTAAAAACATATTATTTCTTTTATAAATGTCATGTATGTACAAGCATCAAAGTCTCTTAACCTCAATAATATATTTTTATATTCATATATATAATTAAATTAAATTAAAATTATCTTATATAATATAAGTTGTCTAAAAAACTATGAGATATGATATTAAGTTGTTTGATTATATAAATAATATTATTTTTATTTGAAATTAATCTGTCTATATATATATAATTGAAATTTCAAATCAAAATATTTATTTATTTATTTTATTTTTATATTTTTTAAATGAATGACATGCTTTATAATTTTATTTCAAAAATATTTTAATTATATTGTATTTTAATATTTAGAAGTGTAAATTTAATATTTGTTTTTTGTTGTCAAATTCTCATTAAACTCTAAAAAGTCACACTTAAAGACTACTTATTTAAGATGGGTAGGACTACATCTTTATCATCATGTCTAAATACATCATCATGACAGATCGCAAAAGCCTCAAATCAAATCAACAATATTTTCATATTTCAAGAGTTAAAAAAAAGCTTAAAGTTGACTCTAACTAGAGGAACGAGTGGTATAAATGGATATAAATTGGTTTTGATGATGATGAAATTGTTCAAAACACGTAAATATCACGAGGTTGGCTAATAAGATCACTCATCACAACGGTTCCCTAGCAAAAGGTAAAACAACCAAGTGACAGCTTATGATCGTCCAAGCATATGGTGATGATGGAATGAGAAAACCAAGGTTCATCTAGCCAAAACAAACTGATAAAATGGAAATCATGAGAGGTAGGATGAGGATGGTTTCATTTTTAGACAAGATTGAAACAAATGACAAACTATGCTTGGAATAAGTTTGCATGCTCCAAGCATGGTGACTCAAATCGAGGTACATGCCCCCTCAGCTTCATTTCATTCACCCAAGTAGACTACTGGTTACTAACAGGTCGATGGAATGAAGGTTTAATTACGAGATCAAGTGAAAGACTCGACTGGGAATCTACGAGATCTAATCAAATACTCGAATTGAAAGGTGATTTGTTTCATTTTCTAATGACGTTGACACAGTAAAAGAACTATCCTCATGACACCTTGTTTCATTTTTTAACGATCTTGACACAAGAAAAATAACTTTGCTCCGGAGAGCTTGTTTCATTTTTTAAGGAGCTTGACATAAGAAAATAAACTTTTCTCTGAAGAGATTGTTCCATTTTTTAAGGAGCTTGACACAGGAAAATGAATTTTTCTTCGAGACTTTTCTCATGGCCCATAAGAGGTTATGGCTTCCAAGAGGTTCTCATCAAATGGGAGAACAACACTCTAGAATTAGGGTCCAATTCCCCCAGTAAATGATGCACTATATCACCAACTAGATTATCAGTAGACACAGGCAAAGAATAGGTTGCCACATAATTAACCTATGGTAGGGAAGATACCACTTGCATGTAAGAACCATTAAGGGATGATGATTGATTGGGAGTTAAGTTAGTACCAATGAATGACAACTGATCAATGGTCACAATTCTTCCTTCATGTGGGAAGTGGATCACACGAAAGATAGAAGAGGCAAGAGCTCCCATGACATAAATATAGTCACGACCAAGGAATAATTTAAAGTCCAAAGGGCCTTGGACAACCATCACGTTTATATATCTAGTCTTTCCTCCCAAATTAATAGGCAAATTCTAAAGGATATTTAATGGTTGAATGGTTCCTTTGTTAAAAGCTTACAGATTCGGGGTAACAGGCACAAGTTGCAAAGAACCTAAAGCTTTCCAAGAAGTTAAGGAATTTTTTTTAACAAATTAACCTTCATTTATTATTATGCTATGTACAGCCACATTATAAGCTTGTAACATGATCACAAAGGGAACGTAAGAAGGAAGATGATATCCTGCCACTCGATTCCAATCAAAGGAAGCGACCATGCTACTTGTAGGGGGCGTCGTGGGAATGAGAGAATTCCCCCCTTGTGTTATAGGAACGGGAGGATATCCCTCCTGTACAGTGGGAATGGGAGGATTTCCCTCCAACTCATTGGAATTTGAAGAAACAAAATTAACTTGAGTGGTATGAGGTTCACTCTCACCTGGAAAAGCACGATAAAATGAAGGTAAAATCAGGTCAACCGCTTTCTTAATCAATGATTGTTCAAGAACAAACTCGTGATATTCACTTTCATAGAGAGTAGGATTGAAAATAGATGAATTATTATCAATCACTTGATCAACTAGCGAAGGATCAGAGGAAATCTGTTGGTAACCGACAAGAAGACGAGGATGAGAAGTTGTAATATTATCCAAAACTTTCGAGGCTTCATCCATGTAAGGACAAAGGTGAATGGGATGATTCCCTTCACATAACTTACAGGGAAATTTAACTTTACCCTTTTTCTCATGAACCTTACTAATAGTTGAGGGTTCATCGCCAGCATTATCTCCAGAGGCTGATGACAATGGTTGATTTGGGCCAGTGGACCACACTTCTAATATTTTAAGAATGCCAAGACAATCCCTAAGAAGGTGGTCACCCTTGCATAACTTGCAAGGGAATTTGAATTTGTGGGACTGAATGGAAGATTTTTCAACATCGGTTGCATTGGTAGAAATGGTCGCTTGGTTTTCCCCTTGCTTATTTTTCTTCTTCTTCTTTGTCTTCTTCTTATTTTCCTGGCCACTAGAATCCAGACATTCACCAGGAAAAGAGGAAGAAAGGTGTGAAGAAACATGAAAAGAAGACGAGGGGTCAACTTCAGGATCAACATGAGGTTGATATTGTTCAGGTGGAGGCGAACTTGGTTGAGAATAATCTTGGACATTTGGAACCATGGGGGTTGAAAATAACCAAACTGGAAAACGAATGGTTAGTCCTAGGAGGGACAATGTTTCCATATAGGGAGCGCCAACATTTCCAAAAGTAGGAAAAGGACAAGGTATCCCATCTGAGGGGATTCCTTGACTGGTAATCTCAGGAACTATTTCCATTAGGCTCAACCTCAGATCTACTTAGGAGTTGTTTCATGGGTAGGATGGTATACCATGGGAAATAAATATTAGAATTTAATGATAAAAAATAAATAAAAAAGGGTAATCTAGGAAAAAGTGTTTAAAAAGTTTCTGCGAACTACAAAATAGCTCCTAGTGAACCAAGAAGTACGGGCAGTAAATCTCCCCAAATGTTGTGTTTAGTGTGTCACATCTACAAGGCGGCCGAATCAGTTACTTATGGCAGGTTTGCAACCTAGTGAGGTTCTCCCAAAATATATGTGACGGTACGTGGGAGCTCAGTCTGTAGTAGCGTTGTCTAATGTGTAAATGTTCGATGAGGGCGTCCCCATATACTTACCATAGGTGGAGAATAGTCCTATATACTTCTGTACATGGGATAGGATATCACCCCCAGAATGTAACACAGGTTGTTAGCAACAACTGCTACACTTAATGATGCTGGAACACGTCTCTAGCCTAGACCTCTAGATGTTTGTGTTAATTCCAAATGATTTTTAGGTTAATTGAGGTTAATTTTAATTTTGATCTGAAATTAAGTTATGATTTTGGGCTCAAAATGATTGAACTGAATTCCTAAGATGCATCTAAATGAGGGAAAAAAATCCTTTTGATTTTGATGAAATGTGAACTAATAAGGGAATAGATCGCAAAGAGTAATGCATTAAACAAAATACCCCGCCAAACTAGCTTTCATTTTTCACTTTTAAAAAATGAAAATTCTAAAAAGTAAAGTGATTTCACTTTCACTATCCCAAATGCAACTTATAAAATTATTTCTAATTTCACTAAGATGCACTTAAATAATTTTCTTTTATTTTTCACTTTGAATGATGAAAATGCAACTGATTCAATTAATGCACTTAAAAATATTTCACTTATCGAAAAAGTATAATCTATTTTCCATAATAAATTCTAGATACTAGCCTTTCAATGCAAGTTATCCTATGAATTTAACGAAAAGTAATTCTTGAAATGAAAACTAAACAGAAGCAAAAACCAATTTCTTTGAACAAGCACACAGTTCACTACTTCCCTATAGCATAGAATCAGTATTTATTTATTGACACAGGCAGTAAATAGGGATTTTAATTGACCTGCAACAACAAGGCTCAACTAAAACAAAAAATTTACAACCTAGAGCACAAGACCAATTTGCGCTTCTCAAAGAGACTGCAAACACTCAAATAAAAAATGGTGTAATCAAGGCAAAGAAAAAATTCCAGAGATCAAGACACACTAAAGGTTTTACAAAAGAGACCCAAAATCTCTATTTTCTAAGACCAGTGCGGTCCACTAGTTAGCACCATTGGTCTACAGTGTAACTGTTCCAACACAAAAAAGTATGATTATGTTTGTAAAAAGACGCGTCGGGCAAGGAAAAAGGGGATAAAACAATAAATATCTGAAATAAAACCTTAGACGTGATACTTTAAAACATTAACAAGCCAGACTACAGACTAAAAAACAAGCCAAACAAGTGTTCATTCAGCAGTTGGCCAAACTAAGCATGAAGACAAAAACAATAAGAGGGTGATTAGGGTGTAAGCTCCCTAGTGGAGTCGCCAATTTGTTACACAGGAAAATCCCTTCTTTGGAAAGAAGTGATCCCTCTAGTAACAACCGTGATAAACGATATAAGTGTCCCTAGTTTAACATTGAAAACTAAAGTGAGAGAGGGATATTGGCCTACCTCGCTCCTTATGGAGTCTTTTCCTCGGTGTCGATGTTGATCCTTTCACCTCCAGGCTCATTCTTCGCTATGATTTCTACTTCTAAATACATATAAAGAAGATCATGGGACAATAAATGAAAGATACATAGTATATGTGTTTCAAAGCATACTACATGATAGATCAAAGAGTATCATGCTAAACCAATTTATATTAACAGATTTATGGGAAGCAAAGTATAATTTGTATTATAAAATGATCAAGGGAAATCTTACAACCGGTGCCTTGATGTTGAAGGCCTCCTTCGGAGTGGTAATCAGAGTCCAAACCAAGCTCTTCAATCTCTTTTCCTTCGTTATCAAATCGGAAGCATGTAGGTGAAATGAGGTAGAAGTAAGGAAACCAACAATGATCAACCAAGACTCACTAGCATGGCACTCTCTTATAGAAGAGCTGAGGAGGTTAAGGATCTACTAATGAGTGGGAAAGGTCTTATCTCAAAGGGGGGAAATATTTGGAGATAAGATCAAGGGCCAAACATGGGAGTATTCGATGATATCTCCAACCAACAAGTACCAGAACTTCGTTCTCGAGAATTATATAGGTCTAAGCTTCTGCTCCATTTTGGAGAACCTGTCTGAAGAGGACCATCACGACTTTACTGCTAAATTCATGTGCTGGAAACACTTTTCACATGATAGGGACAGGGTGACAAGCATGAGCTTATGAAGGGGAGGACCACACTTGGCTTGCAAAATAAGGTTTTTTACAAAATTTACAGAAAAGCTTCAAGGCATTTCTCTTTTAGGTATTCAGGGATATCTTAAGCATGTTTTCCAAGATGAACAAGTTTATAAAGATTTTGTCACTTTGCGAAATTTGTGACATGATCGGCACAAAAGACGACACTTGGGATAAGAACTGAGGAATGCGACAAAATACTATGTAACACCATTGATCTAAGAGTTCCACAAATGAGGAGGTGGATAAATCTTATGTCCCGACATGTAGGTCTATCGGAAATCAGCTTCTCACCGATCTTATTTAGATGGTTGCGTAGAAAATTCATCATGATAGATGAATATCCATACGCAGGGATGTATTTTCGTGGCGACCATGAACTCATGCTTCAGAGGGTGAGAAATTGGGTGTTACAAGTAATATACTTCAACAATTGTAAGTTTTTTTAATTTCACAATTTATTTTTTTTATTTTTGATGTTTTCAAGACTTAAATATTGATTTGTTCATACATATATTGGGATTTTTTCATACAGATATTGGGCTCGTTTGATCTATAGGTGCTTCATATATGTGGTGTGCAGGATATCCATAGCAAACAGTAGCACCAGTGCAGGTTGTTGCAGTAGGATGGGATGCACTATAGGATCTCAATGTAGCTGAGACTCTACCTGAGGTGGAGCACCACATGGAGGGGTTGACACACAGCATAGATGAGACCGTGACGACCAAATTCCTATGCGACTTCAGTAACACACTATCAGAGTGCCTAACCGTATTGGTCAGCTACTGCACAAGATAGCTCTTGCAGTGGCTTGTTATCATGAGCAATATGATTAGTCTACTGGGAGGCTCATAGCAGTATTTTCATGTATTTTTTTATATGGGTCGTGTGGCCATATGTGTCTCAGGCAAAATTTTTGTAAAACCTAAGTTTACACACACACATATCTTTAGTTTTTTTGTATTCCTATTATCATTTTTAACAGATGTGATGTGTATTGAAACTTATTTACATTTTTTGCGAATGTTTATCTAAAACATGAATAACTAGCACATCTGTCAGTATATTTAGATTTCTAGAAATATGTTGATAATACATGAAATAAAAGTGTCTTTATAGAAGGTGAAACATTAATAACATTCAAGGGATGGTGGGACTTATAATTGAATATACATTAGTTGGTTGTAGTACCACAAGTTGTGATTCAAGTCTGATGACTAAACGACAGATACTGTATAAAATAGAATCAGACAATATCTCAACCATTGCGCTATACTCAAAGATGTTATTAGTAGAGCGACTGATAAAAATCCCTCGTAGACTCACTAACTCACCATTTGAAGCAAAGATAGCTCATGATGCAGAGGAAAAATTCTGAGCCCTATGACTAGCACCATCAGCATGACCGACATACGGTTCAAGGGATGCCAACATCTGCAAACCAAACATAAACAAGATCAACATAAACCATAGGAAATTTTGAAGAGACACACTAAAAACGCACTCAACACACCTATATACATTATTTACATAATGTACTATTCATGGAATCAAGCATAATATTTCTTAAGGTATAACCCATTTCTAGGTTTCTCCAACTAAACTCCATCAAATTGGACTAGCTCATAGGCCCCTTTAGCAATAACACACTTGAAAATATATGGACCTAGCCACATAGGTTGGAACTTTCCCAGTCCTAATTTATCAGACTCTTGATCATATATAAGGACAAGGTCTCCTTTCAAAAAGACATGAGACTTGACAATTTTTTCATATTGCGCCTTGACACATTTCTTATAGGATTCACTATCCATGGCAGCATGTTGTCGAGTCTCATCTAAATGGGTCAGATATAAGAGACGTTCCTCTATTACAAAAGTGGCAGGAAGAAGTTCCACATCTGGTTTTAGTGTTGGAAACTCACATTCAATTAGAAGGATTACTTACAAACCATAAACCAATTAGAAAGGCGTGAATCCAGTAGTAGTACTAACAGAGGTTTGGCATGCCCACGAGGCAGCATAAGGAATCAAATTTCAATCTAATCAATGGACCCCTATCATACGTTGAAGCATAATTTTGAGAAATTTGTTAATGGCCTCAACTTTCCCATTAGCCTGAGGGTAATAGGGAGTGGAATTTTCATGAGAGAATCCCACCTTGCCAGTGAGTTCAAACATCATGTGATTGTGAAAGTGTTTCCCATGATCTATTACTATGGCTTACAGAACACCAAACTGTGTGATGACATGATTGAAGAAAAAGCATTCAATTATTTCTCTAGTATTATTATATGTAGGCATCACCTCGACCCATTTAGTAAAATAATCTACCGCTATGATGATATAGCCATGCCCTCCTACTGAGTGAGGGTTACATGTCATGAAATCGATACATCATTTTGAAAAAGGACCTACGATGATAACAAGATGCAAAGGAACGGGCAGAGCACAGGTCTTATAATCGTGAATCTGGCACGCATGACACTTTTGGACAATGAGAATAAAATTGTGAAATATGGTGGACCAATAGTAACCAACGTGTAAAATATTTTGTGCAGTAGCATAACTAGACAAATGACCACCACATGCCCCCAAGTGGCATTCATTTAGAACTTTCTTAGCCTTTTCATGTGTGAGGCACCTTCGAAAAAATATATCAATACCACAACGATAAAGGGTGTCACCAATAATGATGTAATTTTTGGCTCTGTATCGAATACGTCGTTGGTCAAAGTGAGAGGTAATGGGCCAGAAATTTTGGGTCTGTAGATATATAAGGATGTCTCCATACCATGGGTCATATGAAGAATTCAAAAACACTAACTTTTTTGGGGTGGAATCCTCAAATATCGATTCAGAATCAGCAGAGGAAAGGTTGCATATTAGCTCAGCAAAAACTAAGGATTTCTTTGATTTGGATTTAATGAATTCCAAATCAAACTCTTCTAGGATAACGATCCAATTAAATTATTCCCCCCCAGAAATTGATGTGATACAATATATGTCATAGGGTTAAAATTTGAAACAACTGTAGTTTTCGGGAGAAATATATAATGAAAAATCCTTTAGATGGCTTGAACGACCACCAAAGCTAACTTTTCTATGTGGGTATACTTGATTTCGGTATCATTGATATTCCTACTCAAATAAAAGATGTGATGTTCATTCCCTAGATCATCTTCCTGGACCAATACCATTGCTATGTGAGGATTAAGTCGAATATTATAATGTCTACATCATAGGAGGATGGCCTTAATATGAATTGGGTGATCAACCCAATGTTTAGAGTGAGCAGGGAGATGGTCCAAGTAAGGTTGCATAATATGTTAAATGTCGTGGAAAGTGTAATCCATTTCCCATTGAAACGTAGCCCTAACATTCTTTAAACCAAAAGGGAGTTTTAGGTAAGAAAATGTAACTTAAGGACAGATAAATGCAGTTTTAGGTTGATCTTCTAAGAAAATGTTGATTTTATTATAGTTGAAGAAACCATCAATGAACGAATATATCTCACAGTCAGCACAACCATCAACAATTTGGTCGATGAAAGGGGTTGGGTAATTTTCCTTTGGACAAGTGTGATTTATGTCTCGATAATTGAGGCATACACAAATTGTCCCTTGTTTCTTCATGATATGAATGAAATTTGACACACAATCAGTCAAAGGAATAGGGTAGATGAAACCAGCATGAAGAAGTTTTTCAACTTCAAATCTGATCGTGTCAACGTTCTTGGGATGGAACAGAGAGAGGCACTGCCAGACTGGTTTATCATCAGGATACGTTTTAATCTCATTCACCACTATATTTGGGTTGATACCTTCTTCATAAGTGTAGGAAAAGACATCTCAAAACTCCTAAAATAGGGCTTTATAGGTTTCAATCTCATCTGGAGAATAAGATGCACCAATGTGTATATTTTTGATAATACCCAGTTTAATAGAGATATCAAGAGGTATTGTCTCTTAAATATTCAAGAGGTTCTTTTTAGAATTGACTTCATGAATAGAAATAGAACTCATAGGAAACTCGACGATATTAGGTAGATATAGGTCACTAATATTATCCTTGACGAAATATAGGAATGAGTAACGATGGTGATGATCATCCCACAACACAGCATCTGGAATCATGATCTCCATGATGCTCTCATTGGTAGGGAATGTGTGATAGAAAATATCATAAGACATGTCTTAATATAGTGAATGATAAACCTAATTAATCAAAGAGAAGGAATCAGAACAAGCCACACAAGTTGAATAGATGGTTTTGTAATCAAGCTCAATGGGGCTAAGCAGAATTTGGTTGCCAAAACTATCGATGTTAGTTTCATTTGGTACAATCCATGGATCCGTTGGAATATTAGAAGAAGATATCATATTGATATAAGCAACCGAAGGTGAGCTATCAAGAAGCGAAGTAGGAGGGAGTGAAAAGTTTCCCATAAGTGAGGAATCCTTAAGCAGTTAAACCCTGACATGTTGATAAGGGTGTAAAGTCTCCCCTACAAGAGGGAAAATTCCTGTACCGTGATAATTAGAGGAAAATAAGATGAGTTGGTCGATGTCCACAATATCTCCCTTATAAGGAAAGGAGACCATATGGAAATAATTCAAAACGACAAAAACCATGGCATAAACCCATGTTTGACCTAATAAAATATTATAATCAAGGGGTTTGTTAATAAATTCAACTTCTATGGATACATTGTTTCCTCCTAATTCTACTTGCAAGGAGTTCATAATACCACAAGGTTTAGATGTTCATCCATTAAAATCTTTCATTGTGGTTGGTGACTGACTCAGTTGAGGAGAACTAATCACTTTCTAGCAAGACAAAGACATGATATAGATGGAGGCTCCCTCATCCACAATGGAACGATGAATGTTCTTACTGGAGACGGAAACATGGATCATAAAATCCAATGGAATCGAGAGTTGAGGGGAATAATTCTCATGATTGAAAATGAATAGGTTGGAATTTGAAGGATCAACACATCCGATAGCAGAAATCAAAGCCTTATTCTGGGCAAGACAATTTTGCAACACCTTGAGAGTTGACATATCTGATGGATACTGAGCCAAATCTTCAATTATTTTATAATTTTGAGCAGCTCTCACACGAGGGTTGAAAGCAGATTTATGAATTACACCCTTCGGAGGCTTAAAGGCTAATTCCATAGGAATTGTAGGCAGAGTAGGATATGATGGAGATGGCGTCGAACTGTTAGGTTGATCAATAGCCTAAAAATTCGAAGGATTCACATTACCATAGTCCTTACTTTGGGTAGCCACCATAATATCATATTTAGGCTTTGTGGAGGGAAGCATTAAAACCGTTTTAGAGGAAGTAGGGTCCTGAGCAACCATATGAGTCTCCTAATTGGGAAATGAGTCGGTCAACACATCTAGTGAAGTAGAAGATTTTAGGAAGTGGTTCACTTCCATGCGGTGAGGACAGTCATGAGTAAAGTGCTCCTCGTTACAAATCAAACACGGATAACAAGACTTTCATTTCTCATCAGATGATTGCCTTGTTTGTTTCTCGTGTAGTGTAGAATATTTCTTCTTTTTTACTTTACCTTTCTTCTTACTTCCTAGTTGCTGCTGAGTTTTTCCTTTACTAGAATGAATGAAATTTATCTCAGAAGTAGAAGCCAAAGGAGGATTGGGTGGAGGTTTTTGGGAAGATGTGGTGAGAGCAGCACCATATGGTTTACTCACTAACTGTGAACTGGAAAAACCAATCACGCCATCAATAACATGATATTATTTGCTAGATTAGAGGTTTCTGTGGTATAGTTTTTCAGATGTAAAACTTGGAATATCCACAGTAGTCATTTTTAGTCTACGTTTCGAGTCTAAATCAAGACTCATCATCAGGACAACCTGCTAAGAAGAGAGGAGATTAGGGTTAATAAATAGTGGAGAGAAAGAAAAATTAAAAGGCCGACTAGTCTTAATAATTGTAAATTAATTAATGTATTATTTCATATGTTATTTATATTTATTACTTTTTATGTAGTAATAATTAAAAAAATTATAATTTAAAGTTACTTATATTTAGAATTGTATGTTAATATTGAAATTTTTGAGGATAATGCTAATATTTATTATAATAGGTGAATAATAAAATATACTTACTGATTATAAGGGTATAGAGATTTTTTAATATTTATTTACCAGGAGGTTGAGGAATAGTGATTGAAGGTCTCAAAGCATTCGATATCTTATCATAAAGCATGCCTGATTGGGTATAAACGAGATCCAAATATTGTGCATGAGAAATCACCTGCTCTTCGGTAATGACTCTACCTTTATCCCACGTCTTTTGTTGTAGGTGCCAAAAAATATTTAGTGAACCATTCCACTAACAATTGATCAGGAACATATGTTTTAACCAACTGACGAAGACGTCTCTACCCATGAATGTGATCTAAGATGTGAGTGGAATCTGATTGTTTGAAATTGGTCAAAATTTCCATTTTAGTATCATACCGGATGGATAACTGGAAATGTGTGAGGAATGTAGTGGCTAAGGAAATTAAATCATGGAACAAAGCTCTAGGTAATTCAATAAACCATTTAGCTTCAGTACCTGTAAGAGTACGTTGGAAAATACGTAATCGAATGGAATCATCATTAAGGGAGTTTGAATAAAAACATAGATGATAATTCATTACATGTGTGGAAGGGTCTTATCCAAGATTCCCATTGAATTTGGGGATATCAGAAGGAAATTTGGTAGGAATTATTGGCCACCAAGGATAATGAGAAATGGGGTCATTCATGAGTCGAGTAAAATCTCATAGTTCAAGAGTGGCCACAAATGGAAACTGCATGTTAAAATATATAGGAGGATAAACTGGATAAGATGGGATAGCTTGAGCGACAGGTATTTTTGTTCCATAATAACGAGGGTTCTGATAAAGAGGAACCTGCATACCAAGATAGGGAGGATATTGATAGCAAGTATATGCATATCCTTGTTGTCCAGATCCAAGATAACCTTGCAAATGTTGGAATGGTTGAGTTTGGATTTGCTAGCCTACATAAGGTGTCTGAGGGATACCTTGTAAAGGTTGATATTGTTGCCCTGTGGAATTGTGCATTATTCTCACATAAGGTGAGGTCGTTTGGGGTTGCTCCATACCATACACAATTTTTCCTACTGGAATTCAAGGGATACCTTGTCCAAGTTGTTGGGACTATTATTTACCTTGTAAATGTTGAGTAAGCAGTATCTGGGAGGTACTAGATACCATCGAAATATATTGAGTTATAGAAGCAACCTATAAAGGCTGGTTTACATTAATTTTAGCTTGTAGAGTTATAAATTGACAAGTAGGAATTTGGGATGGAAATGGTATAGGTTGAGAATGAACATATGTACCCACAACCATACTAGGTTAGATGATAGAGGTAGATTTCCAAACATTAGCAGTCAAACTAGAGTGAGGAGGATTCAATGTCAAAGGATGAGTGCTAACTTGTGGTATACCGACAACAAGTTCCCCCCTAGCAAAGGAGGAGGGGATGATGGAGGAAACTACCCACCAGATGGAGCGTATCCAACATAAGGAGAATTGGGTTGTTGAAGATGTCCACTAATATAAGGACCAACATGTTTTTCAACTGTAGGTGGAGGTGGAGGAGGAGGATCAGACTATATAGTACTCATTAGAGAAGTTCTAGATGGAATTTCAGAAACATATGTCATGGGATAAGTCCAAGGATTAGATGTCGCACCAGAGAATGTACCAGACAACGACTGATAACTACGTGGGACAGATGGGCCACCATAGAGATATGTCTCTGGTGATTTCACAAACATGGATAATGAAGAAACATTTGATGTCTCATCCATAGTGGAGACAGGTTGGGAAACCATAGAGGATTCATTCATGGCTAACGATCCCAAAGATTATTGTCGCGAGAAACTCACGGGTGAACTGAAAGGAAGACAATCAGATAAAGGAAATTCATATGGAGTTTGAAGAGAAGCAAAAGGATTATCCTAATAAATATTTAACCCTCTCAAATTAACATGAGAAGAGAGGCAACGTTCTTCCTGTGGGATCTCTTCAATACTCACAAGACTATATGGAAGGGGTTCACCATTGGGTCTAAGATATATAAACTGCAGTTGTGTCTGAGACAAAGGAAGAGAAGATGAATGTCCTGAAGTAATAGGTGAATATGCCTGTGGTACCTCAGGTTGAATAACCTCAGGAAATAAGATATCATATTCAATGAAGTTAGGTTCAATGACCTCAGGAAATGAAGGTTCAAGCATTAGAGGAAATTTGATTTTTGAATTTTGGATTTTGTGATCCATAGTTAACCCTTCTCCTCATATATTTAAGTTTGATGCCATGATATAATCTCTCATCTTGTCCTGAAGATGAACCACACTGGTTGGTTTGAAACACGTCGATGGAGTCTTTTCCTATGTGATTATCACCGAATGATCTCTCTGAAAGGAAATTTGATTTTAAAAGGTTAACATTGAATTTCCATGTCATAATGTGTAACCCAGTCAAAATCCTTTAAAATTCAAAAGAGATACAAGTGTGACTAGGCACTGACAATTTTTTTAATAATATAATTTACCTATCTCCAGCGTGAATGATGCCCAAGTGACCCAGAACTACATTAAATATTAAAAATAAAATTAATATCTTATTCTATAAAAATTATAATATTCAAAATATTTTTGATAAAGGGTAAATCATGGGTTGAGGTGTTTTTAATTACACGTAACTAATTTAAATTTTAAATTTAAATTTTATTAAATTTTGTGTAAATAAATTAATTTAAATATAAAATATATATATTTACAACTATTTTGATAAAAGTGCATTTATTTGGGTAATTTAAATTTAAAATTTACATTTCTAATTTAAATTTTATTAAATATTGTGTTAATAAATTAATTTTTAATGACTTGTAAGTAATTAAAAATAAATAACTAATTTAAATTAGTTAATTAAATTAATTATGCATAACTAATTTAAATTTTGAATTTACTTTTTTAATTTAAATTTGGGAAATTTAAATTTAATTTTAATTTTAAATTTAATTTTTTAATTTATGTTTTATTAAACCTTGTGCTAATAAATTTATTTAAATATAAAGTATATACATAGTTATTTTGATGTATGACAATTATTTGGGTAAATCTGATAAAAGTAAAATAATAAAAAAGGGAAAATTTTAGGGGCTAATATTTGCAGGTGGGCTAATTTTCTATACTTTTTCAAAAAAAAATATTCGCCAATTTCCATTTTTTCTAAAAATAATTCACCCAAGTTTTATAGTATGAAATTATTTTACCTTAAAAATCGCCAATGTCTTATATAGACTAATATAATATAATCATAATTTTAGATATTTTTACAAAAATACCATCAAACATTTTACAATTTTTCTATTATAGATTACTAAGATTTGCCAAGGTTTCTAAACTTTTAAACATATATATATATATATATATATATATATATATATATATATATATATATATCCTTAAAATTTTCCCTAAATAAAATTGATATGTTAAAAAATTATCTACATGGCTTTATTTTATTCATTCTGTAATGTTTTCTTAGGTGGTTATTTTTTAGTTGAAATTTCGTCTAATGTACTTCGTTTTCAATTGTGTCAGATTCATTAGCAAGAGTAGATGTAATCTCGGGCTCAGAACTCAAAGGGAAGGATGATTCTGGTGGATCAATTTCAGGAGGAGGACTAGAAGTAGTTCCTGAAGTTCCTTATTTGGTATTTTGTGTCTTCTTATGCTTCAGGCGATGGTCAGGAATTCCCTCTAGTGGAAGAGGAGGATTATTTTTCATTCTACGTAAATGATAGAGATTGGGTACTTTTTATTCCACGTTGGATTAATAAATTTTAACAAGTAACACAAAAATAAATTAAAAAGGGATATAACTAGGAATAAAGGTTTATCAAGCAATTGTGAGCTGAAATGTACACCTTGGTGAACCAATGACTTAATGTACATGCAAACAATCTCCCATGTGGAGTACGATATGATACACTTACATACGTGGAACGGGATATCACCCTGAGATACAAGACTGGAAAACAACAATAGATCCTACATTTAATAACGTCAGAACATGTCTCTATCCTAGACCTCTAAATGTTTGTGTTAATATTACAAATTCTTCTTACGTAGATTCAGTAAATTTTAAATTTTATTTTCGATTAAGTTTCAATTTTATGGCTCACCGCGAGTTTCATATGAATTCCCTAAAATGCAAGCTAGCATGAATAAATGAAATCTTTCACTTTCAATGAAAATCTATCTAAATGAGGGAAGAGACAAAGAATCGACGGTTGTCATTGATGTTAACCCCAAGTAGCACCAAGGGCTAACCCAATATTGAATGGGAATTTTGACCTACCAAATTAATATATTCTGGGTCAATAATTCTTTTGATGGTTTCTACCTGTCGAGATGTTTCTGTTGATATATGGCACGACATGTAATTCTTCACGGTTTGAGAGATATTCATGTTTGAAGTTTGTACCCCCAATTAGTGGGCTAAAACCCCATGGGGTTGGGGCATGGTTTATTGAAAAGTCATAATTAATATTTTTTAAGCTCCTAAAATCCCTCCCACGTTCACTTGTTGAATCCCCTCTCATCTTAAGCATTTATATAAATTGTGATCTTCATTTCCTCACGTGCAACGAGAGTTCGGCCATCGAAATGGGTCATGTCGTGGAATTTTCACTCTAACTTTTTTTCTACGAAGGCTCAGAAGCTGAAATTTTTATGAGGCGAAGCCGAAATCCTGAGGAAGCTGCAGTAAAAATTTCAGATCAAGTTGCGCAATATTTTTGGAGATATGATCTGTGGAAGTAAGGGTTTTTGCAGGCTCCTGATATTCATCTCAAAGAAGTGACCTTGGTAAATTCGTCATAACTCTCTCTCTGAGTATCGGATTGGAATGCCGTAAAAAGTGACGGATAGTGCACAGTCTGTACTTTGCGCTCTATCAAATTCAGAGACAAATGAAGAAACGGTGACACGTGGCACGCCGTACAAGTGCGCTCTGCTGAAACAATCCATAATTAGGGCAGTGTGAGAAATTGGGTATAACTCTCTCTTGAAGAATCCAAATTGGGTCAGACCCGTGGCATTGGAAAGAAGACTCAGAGGACTACTACAAGGCTTGGGTTCTCGGATATTGATGATCTAAAATGACAGAGATACACCAGATTCAATATTGAGCTCCTAGAAGGAAAGAAAAAGCTAGATCATGTGTTGTCAAGGGTTGCAAAGGACCAGACTTTCTACGACAACAAAGAAAAGCAAGGTGCAGCAGAGGGTATCATGACATTTTCAGCAACCAAGGTGCATAACAGTAGCAAGAAGTTCATCATATGAAGTCTTCAAGTGGGAAACACTGCATACAATTATTGTAAAGGTATAATTGTACTAAGTCATTGTAAATACACTATTGTAAAAATTGTACTAGTGTCTATCTGCCAAGGGTTGAAGAGGCAGTGTTGGGAGGTCTAGGATCTCATTAGGTGGTTGTGTGAAATTTGGAGTTATGGTCTAGTATATCTTCTTCTTCTGCATCATTCTATATCATTGTAAAGTGGACCATTTTCTCTGGTACGGGAGTCTATTCTTCTTTTATTCTTCTATAGGGTGCTAGGGTGGTGCTAGGGTGAGTTGTAGCTCATTGGGTGTTGGGGCATCCGTTCAGTTGACTACTGAAGAATATTGGGAGTTGGAGCATCCATCCAGTGGGAGCTGGAGAAGAATGCTTTTCTAGATTCTATGAAGTTGGAGCTTTATTTTCAATTGGAGTTGAATATTAAAGAATTATTAGAAAAAGCATTAGGTAGTTTTTGTCTCAATTGGGTTTCCACCTTAAAAGCTGTGTGCATTTGTGTTCCTCTTGTTTGTTACTTATCATTGTACAAACAACGATAATAATTGAAGACCAACTAATGCTCTAATTGAAGAGAATCTTGATTCACCCCCCTCGAGTATTTCCAACAATTGGTTTTGAGAGCTTGGTTCCCCTCAATAAGCGGTTTAACAGCTAGAAGGAGGTCATGGAGCATACCAAAAATGGTGTACCTCTATTCAATGAAAATAATTGTACACTTTGGAAAGGAAGAATGGAGGTCTATCTCTTGGCGCAAGGTTACAAAGTATGGGACACTGTTCAAAATGGATTTACATCAACCACGGATGAACAAGGTAAGAAGAATTTGGTAAATGATGCAAAAGCAAAGAATATTATTATCAGTGGATTTATTGAATCTTCTTATCATAAGGTGTTAGGTTGTAAAACTGCCAAAAATGTATGGGACAAGCTTGAGAATATATATGAAAGTGACTCAAATGTCAAAGAAGCAAAGCTTCAAATCTATAGAGAAAAATTTGAGCAACTCAGAATGAAAGAATATTGCAACATTCTTGTATAATTTCAATACGTTTTATGAAATAACCAATGTCTGGAAGGATTGGGAGAACAGTTGACGAAAGACTATTATACGGAAGATTCTTAGGCTCTTGCAGGAAGTTCAACCCAAAGGTATCTATCTTAGAATACGATGCAAATCTGGACAAACTCAGCAAAGAGGAATTATGGAGTTCATGGAGTTCTCATAGAGAGTTGATGAAGAAAAGGGTACTTCAAATCTAGAAACTGTGTTCATTGCATCTAAGCAAACCAATAAGGACAAACAACCTTCAATTGAAATGACATGCACCTGCAAGTGTGAAGAAATGGGAGATGATGGAGAAGGTCTTTCAAATGAAGAATATGCTTACTTTACGAGAAAACTAAAACCCGGTAAGGGAAAAGTCAAAGGTAAACTTCCATTGATATGTTTTGGTTGTGGAGAGGTTGGGAATTTTGTAGCAAAATGTCTGAACAAAGTGATGGCAACTCAAAAGGAAAGAAAGGCTTTAATAAATTCAAGAAGAAAGGATTCAAAAGGAACTTTCTCTCCAAATAAGATAGCTCATCATCCAATGAAGACAATGAAAACGAAGAAGAAGCCAATGAGAGAGTATTGTTTATGGCCGAGCATAATAAACAAGAGGTATCAAATAACGAAGAAGAAGGGTTTACCATAGAAGAATTTTCTAAGGAGGCAATAAGGTTTATAAAAGAGCTCAAGGCTGAGAAGATCCGTTCCAATACTCTTAAAGAACAAGTTCAAGGTCTTAAAATTGAGGTTGAAGAACACAAATCTATTGAAGAGTCAGTTCAAAATAAGTTGGAAGAAATAAACCAAGAAATGGAAGCATTAGAAGCCGAAGTAGTCTTGCTACGTAAGGAAGTGAAGAAAGGAAAAACTATCCAAAACTATGCCAACAGCTCAAAGGCATTGGAAGAACTCATCAAAAATCAACGATATTACAATGACAAAACTGGCATTGGTTACAAAGAATAAGAAGCAAGACCTTCTACAACAAAATACAATGAACCTATGAGATCTGACATGCATGTAGACTTCATTGGACAAGATTCGCAAGAACAGCCTTGGAAGACAATTCGTCAACCAAAACTTCCATCCAGGTACAAACTTATTTTTTTATGGCTACTATTATTCATGTGGAAAATTTGGTCATAAAGTTGTAGAATGTCGCATGTACCCTAGGAATGAATACAATTCCAGGAGATTTGTCAAATATGAACCTCCCAGGGCTCAGCGACACATCAATAGATTTGAACGTTTAAGAAATAATATTGAATGTTACAAATGTCGAAACCTTGGACACATAACCAAAGACTGCAGACTTGAAAATCCTCCAGAAGAATCTTCGAAGCCACAGAACAAACAAACATGGAAGAAGAAGAAGAATGATAATTATGCTCTCACTCTCAAGGCTCAAAAGAACAAATATGTGTGGTATGTTGATAGTGGTTTCTCAACACATATGACTGGAGATAGAAATAAATTTGTATCTCTGAAAGAGAAGAAGGATGGAACCATGTCCTTTGGAAATGATGGATCTTCAAATGTTATAGGATCGAATGCTGTCACTCTATAAGCAGATGTTCTAGTCAAGAATGTTCTATTGGTTGAAAACATGAATCACAATCTGCTCAGTGTTGGACAAATGTGTGATCAAGGACACACAATACTATTCAACTCCATGAAATGTGAAATCAGGAAAGGTGTGTATGGTGAAATTGTGGCTACATCAAGTCGAGCTTCGAACGACATATATGTTATGGATGAAGCAACTAAAGCATGTCTAATAGCTAAAAAGGATGATACAATAATTGGTAGCAATGATGATCGACAAAGTAAGAATTTTGCTACAAAGGTGCAAAGTGATTTAAAGATGTCTTTACTTGGTAAGCTGACATACTTCTTAGGGCTTCAAATATCTCGGCAAGAGAAATGAATATTTATATGTCAAGCCAAGTACATCAAGGAAATGCTTAGGGAATTTAAAATATAAGATTGTAAACCCATCCTTACTCCAATGGTAACAGGTTGCAAATTGAGCATAGACGACTCATCTAAGGATGTGGATCAAAGGTTGTACAAATCTATGATTAGTAGTCTTATATATGTAACAGCCTCCCAACCAGATAACTAGATGTTAATACAGCAGTTGGACAAGTAGCAAGATTCCAAGTAGCACCAAAAGAATCACATATTAAATATTCGCCAGCATTGGAATATCTTCGTCAAAAGCTTGGGATTCTCCCAAGTTCTCATTAGATTACAGGTCTACAGGACGGTTGTGTGTCAGGGGGAGTGGAATTTTGTACAGGTCCGCAGGATGGTTATGTTTTAGGGGGAGTTACCCTTTTCCATTGATGTCAAAGGGGGAGAGAATGTTGTAGGAAGAGGTGTCATGATCACAGGGGGAGTAATTGTGTTGCCATCAATGTCAAAGGGAGATATTGTTGATCAGCGGTTGTCATTGATGTCAACCCAAGCAACACCAGGGGCTAACCAAAGATTGCATGGGAATTTTTACCTACCAAATTAATATATTCTGGGTCAGTAATGTTTTTTATAGTTTCTACTTGTCGAGATGTTTCCGTTGATATATGGCACGCCATGTAATTCTTCACGATTTGAGAGATATTCATGTTTGAAGTTTGTACCCCCAGTTAGTGGGCTAAAACCCCATGGGGTTGGGGCATGGGTCATTGAAAAGTCATCATTATTATTTTTTAAGCTCCTAAAATCCATCCCACGTTCACTTGTTGAAGCCCCTCTCAACTTAAGCATTCATATAAATTGTGATCTTCATTTCCTCCTTAGGCAAGGGATTCGGCCATCACAGAAACAGGTCATTGTGGAATTTTCGCTCTAAAATTTTTTCTGCGAAGTTTCAGAAGAAGAAATTTCTATCAGGCGAAGCTGAAATCCTGAGGAAGCTTCAGTAAAAATTTCAGATCAAGGTGCGCAAAATATTTGGAGATATGATCTGTGGAAGTCAGGGTTTTTGCAGGCTCCTAAAATTCATCTCAAAGAAGTGACCTTGGTAAATTCGTCATAACTCTCTCTTTGAGTATCGGATTGGAATTCCATAAAAATTGACGGATAGTTCACAGTATATAATTTTCACTCTATAAATTTTAGAGACAAATGAAGAAACAATGACACATGGCACACCGTACAAGTGCGCTCTGCTGAAACAGTCCTTAATTATGGCATTGTGAAAGATTGGGTATAAATCTCTCTTGAAGAATCCAAATTAGGTCAGACCTATGGAATTGGAAAGAAGACTCAGAGGACTACTACAAGACCGAAAATCAGATATTGAGGATCTGAAATAACAGAGATACACCAAATTCAATATCGAGCTCCTAAAAGGCAAGAAAAAGCTAGATCATGTGTTGTCAAGGGTTGCAAAGGACCATAATTTCTACGGCAACAAAGCAAAGCAAGGTGCAGCAGAGGGTAGCATGACAAGAGCATCAACCAAGGTGCATAACAGCAGCAAGAAGTTCATCATATGAAGTCTTCAAGTGGGCAGCACTGCATATAATCATTGTAAAGGTATCATTGTACTAAGTCATTGTAAATACATTATTGTAAAAATTGTACTAGTGTCTATCTGCCAAGGGTTGAAGAGGCAGTGTTGGGAGGCCTAGGATCTCATTAGGTGGTTGTGTCAAAGTTGGGGTTATGGTCTAGTATATCTTCTTCTTCTGTATCATTCTATATCATTGTAAAGTGGACCATTTTCCCTAGTACGGGAGTCCATTCTTCTTTTATTCTTCTATAGGGTGGTAGGGTGGTGCTAGGGTGAGTTGTATCTCATTGGGTGTTGGGGCATCCTTTCAGTTGACTACTAAAGAATCTCGGGCATTGGAGCATCCATCCAGTGGGAGCTGGAGAAGAATGCTTTTCTAGATTCTAGGAAGTTGGAGCTTTATTTTCAATTGGAGTTGAATATTAAAGAATTATTAGAAAAGCATTAGGTAGTTTTTGTCCCGGAGTGGGTTTCCACCTTGAGAACTGTGTGCATTTGTGTTCCTCTTTTTTGCTACTATCATTGTACAAACACTAATAATAATTGAAGATTAACTAATGCTCTAATTGAAAGGAATACTGATTCACCCCCCCCCCCTCAGTATTTCCAACATTGATGCATACACAAAACCCTATATTCCAATGAAAATAGTTTTCTTTTAAATTCCTCTTAATTTTAAAATATGATGAAAACTAAGATGCATGTCTAATCACTAATTAAAATAAAATTTTCAGAATGATGACCAAAATACCAATTCATTCAAGCACTTAATGATCAAACAAAAACAGTTTGTTAATGAACTAATGATAAGAAAAAAGGTAAATATAAACAAATCCTTATCAAAGGCACTCATAAACAAAAGAAAACCAAATGGAGGCTTCATAGGTACCACAAGACACTCAAATAATCAAGGAAGAGAAGTTGGAACAAGGTTGGATAAAGAGAAAATAAACACAAAAGAAAAATTATGCATGAATAGGGGCCAACATAGGTGATAAAGAGGAAACAATACTAGGCAAAACAGGCACATAGAAGGCTTTGTAGGGGTGCAAAAATCTGTCTCTAGACCAAAAGGAGCGTTGGTCAAGGAATATAAATTTATGACACAAAAATTGCAATTGAAACTTAATGAAATGTCTTCCTAGGTCTGTTCTTGACTTAGTATAATAGTGAAGGTCCGAAGAAGAGGTAGTAAAAGCACTAAGGACAGAGAAACCAACAAGGGAATACACCGATCTCGAGTATGGTCACCAATTTTTTATATGGAATCTACAACTGCAGACAAAAGTATCTTCTATAGACTAGGTGGCCTAGCCTAGAACAATAGAAAGACAAATAAGATAATGTTTTCCTTAAAGTAAATATACAATGGAATGAAGCTTACCTAGAATATATTTTATGCTTCACTCCTCTCTCGGCTTGTACACTCCAATCCTAGCTTTGGTTGTTATAATTATAACCTGCACAATCAAACAACACAATACAACGATCTACAAAATCTATGTAGAATCATCTAATCACTTTATTCAATGGATCAACATGGCATCGAAATACATGAAATCATAACATAACATATTGGAAAAAATGAAGTCTTTGCATTAATGGAAATGGAGTGATTTACAACCAAATATAGGAGTTGATCTTGTAGAAGAGCTCCTCCAAGTTGACTTGTCCTTATTTTCCACAAATTATAACTATATGTCTCCTTAATGGATGCAATAATGACTCTCACATCAACATGAGGGTAAAATCTATTTCCAAAAGCCAACCCCTAGCTTGTGGATGGTCACAAATATATAGAAGAGGATGGCAAGCTGAGAGTTCTTATTCATTCATTAATCTCGGCTTGAGATCCACTCTTGATGGGAGGATGAGCTCAAGGGATAAGGGATGAAAACTCCAAGGTAGGATAGGATAGGATTCAAGACTTTCATCTAAGGTAAATAGTTATAACAACTCCTGGAAGCTCCTGGAAGAGGAAGCTTCGGGATTATTTTTATTTTTCCCAAATTTCTAGAATCAACGCACCCCAATAAGGGGAAACCTATTGGTGATCATCCCACCCCTACAAGGGACAACCTGCTGGTGAACATGGGTCTCTATGGAAATAGAGTGTGTTGGTACTTAAAATCACTGAAATGAAGCAATTTTAGGAAGAAACTCATGGATTAGGAAGATTCATGGTTAGGTATTTATGCAAGGATTATGACAAGGTGTAAAGGATGTTGATTGATCCAATTTGTAGGCATATTGACCATATGTGATAAAATTTCCTATAACACCTGCCCAAAAGAGTGTCTACAAAGATATAGTCACAAAGTTTCAGAAGTTCCTTTGGTCAGGTTCCCATATCGGAAAAAAATGTTCCTTGGTTTCATGGAACAAACTTTGTAAGCCCAAAATGCATGGGGGTTTAGGGCTAAAATATCCAGAGACTTTATCTAAGGCTTTAGGTGCTAAAATTTTGTGGAAATGGCTTCAAGGAGGACACAAAACGTGGAAAAAAATATGGACACACAAGTATGGTTAGAATTTTACCTGGGACCCTCTATCAGACCCTTAGACCTTGCCCATTGGATCTTCAATTTGGTATTTGGCTAAATAAAGCAAACACTTACTTCAAAAGCCTGTATTCTGGGAGATACAAAATGGTTATAAGGCCAAATTTTTGGAGGAAGCATGGATGAAACATTCCGACTTGGTTTAGTATGAAAATATCATGGACATCCATACCTTTTCCTCTCATATAGGAGTGGTGTATGTTAAAGACTTCTATATAGCCTCAAATCCTCCCTCTAAATGGAGATAATGAAAGACGCAAGACCATTGGCCCAACCGAGATCCACTCCTACCTTGGGATGAGTTAACTAATATTCTCCAACAGCATCATATATTATCAAGTGAGGATTCAGACAAACTCATATGGGGAAATCTATCTAGTGGTATGTTTTCGATAAAGGAAGCGTATGCCATTCTTTCTACCAATGAGACTCCTTATCCGGACCCTCTCTAGAGGATAATCTGGTACTCAGGTTTCTGGCCCAAATTAGCCTTATTCCTCTAGCTAATCAGGCATGGAAAATTTCTTACCTGGGATAGAATTTGGAGAAAATGATTTGAATCTCCATTACAGTGCACTCATTATTTAAATAAGGAGGAGATAGTGTATCACCTTTTGAAATTTTGCCCAGTGGTAGAAGAGATATGGACACAAGTAGAAAATATTTTTGGATCTCAAGATCGATTAGCGAATAGTCTGAAATAGTCTCTTGAGCTATGGTTCTGGAACATTTTTAAAATTTCAATAGTCAATAGGGCATGTGCCTATCCCAAGGTTTCACTTTGTTGAACCCCTGGAAAGCTAGGAATAAATCATTTTTCCACTCGTAACCTATCAAAATTAACAACATAATGGAAACTACTAAAAACAACATCAAAGAGACCATACTTATGAAGAATTGGGAGGATGACGATTGGAAAGTTGATGGAAGAGAGTCCTATATTATTCAGGACCTATATATTTTCCCCCTACCTCTTCCCTGACTCTTTCTCGAGTGCGAGGGGAAAAAATACCATTGGTAGATAGGTTTCTTCGACCCCCTCAGGGATTATTCAAATTGAAATTTGATGAGGCCTCTAAGGGTAATCATGGTCATGATTGTTTGGGTGGATTAATTCGGGATACCGAAGGGAAATGTTATCAAGATAAATCCCCTCTACGGACAGAGGTGATCTCTCTAGCCCTAGAGTGGGTCTAGCAACACGAGATTTCTTCTAACATAATATTTCTTAACTAATTCTTACAATGCAATGAGGAAAGAGACATAAATACCTTTTTCCAATCGCTATCCTTTGAATTGTTGATGGTGACCTCGATCCACGATCCTTGTAGGCCCGCTTCCTTCTACTAATGGCACGCAAATACCTGCGGATGATCAAGAGACAATAAAAAACGTGATACAATACATAATAAATGTAAGCACTAGTTATCTAGAAGATCAAGGAGTACCAGAATATTTTCATAATCATATAGACAAATATAGAAAGAAAACATCAGTTCTTATGATTAATAAATTGCAAAAGGAGAGCTTACATCCAGGCCTTGATTTAGAAGGCATCCTTAGGTGAAAATATGGGTCCTTCACCTACCTCAAAATCATTCCTTCTCCTGTGCACTTAGGCTTAATCATGATGCTAGCATGTAAAGGGATGAGAGTTCAGAAAAGTCTGATAATGATCAACCAAGCTCTAAGCTTGGGGGAATGAGGGATGTGAATTTATAGGAAAAGAGAAGAGGTTGGGAGCCCATGAAAGGAGGAGGAAGGCCCAATTTCTAAGGGATGATCCCCCATGGATGAGATCAAGGCTCTAAAATGAGAGAGCTCGACCTTATCACCATTGTTTAAAAACCAACTCGCCGCCCTTGAGCTTATAGAGGTTGAAGCTTCTCCTCCATTCGAGGAATCACTGCCAGAAATGGGATCAATGTGGTTTTCCAAGATATTAGGGTGTTGATAGCATTGGGCTAGAACTGTGAAAAGGACATCAATGCGGTCATGAAACCAGGAATGGTGCTGACTTAGGAAATTGGGAATTTGACCAAGTTTCTTTAGTAATATTCCAAGGCACTAATCTTTAGATATTAAAGGGCATATGTTAACATATTTCCTGATGATGGAAACATTGCACAAGATCTATCACGAGACATTTTAGGATCAGGGATGGGAAAATGAGCATGGTGACAAATTATTGTGTAACAAATGCCCCCTAAAGCATGAATCAAAATCGAGAGTGATGGCTGGAATTCTTTATGAACCAAGGCAAAGAATGCAGACCACCTTCGAAAAACCTGCCAAATCAAACATATTACAATATATGACATCTCTGGTATGAATATGCCTAACCACATAATGCCTCACTAAGCATAAAATGACACATGAACCCACGGTATGGTCGCAACCATCTGTCTAAAAGAGATCATAGAAAATGATCTATGGTATGGATGCAACCATCCGTATAGATAGGATCATGTATACTCAGTAACTCCTCGCAGCTTGGATAAAAAATTAGATGTGACTTGAGGTCTTCATCACAATCTCAATCAACCCAATGTACGAATCTAGCCATGTGAATAAATGTGTTGGTATCAAACATGGTAGAAACTACCTGATTACTATTCAATGATGGAAACTGTTAACAGGCAGGAGAGAGACCATCAATAATGACAATGGACATCAAGGTACAAAAACACAATCTACAAGTGTGAATGAATGTGTTGAATTTGAACACTTGCAGAATAATTCGATCAAAGGCAAATTATGTCAACCTGTCGTCGAACACGAAGAGATTTCCATTGAGGCATGCAAGCTCCAAGGTACTAAACAGAAGTTCCTAAATCACCTTCCCAGAGAATGAGCTGAAGTTGACATGAAGTGATTCTTTGAAGGAGGGCCATGGTGATTCCCACATCATCGACACGAAACAACAAATATCTTAATATGATAGGAGTGATTCGGGATTGTAACAGAGGAGGTCCGATAAGAAGAGGATGTTTGACAAAATTAATTTCTCTAAAACATTTTGGCAACATGACTTTGAAGTGTGGCCACATTTGAATCAAATAGGATCAAAGGTAATGTTGAAAAAATTGGTAATCAAATGAGAGGAAAATGGATTTCCCAAACTCATGGAGGGACAGTGACGAATGTAGGAAGTCCTCAACTTGACATGAAATGTAGATGAGTGTCATGTTCAAGAGCGGCAAGCTGCCCAAAATACACATAAGATGTTCACTTTCAATTTTCCCATGTTATTGCTAACGAGTACCTGTTTATTTTTTATAGCCAGTGTAAAGAGGATAGAATATGCTAAGCGTGTAAGTTCGTTCTTCGAATGAACCCATATTAGTAATTTTAACGAGCCCTAGGAAGGAGGAACTCGATCTCGCCATGGTGACAAGTCTTTCATCGTTTAATATTTAACGAGTCTAGCGAAAGGTAAACTTGGTAAATTTTCATGTTTAAGGAGTTTGAAAAGAAACAAAAAGAAAACTCCATCATGTCCCTTTTCGTAAATCTTCTCTCGAATCCAAAAATGTAGAAAACAATATCCGATAGAACCTCTTGACCATGTTCGATCAAGGTATTCATTTTTCGTAAACAGTAAATCTCAGCTCGAAAAAAGGGCAAGTGTATATTGAGATCATGTCAATTCATTCACTTTAATGAGTTCGAAATGACAGGTACTCAGAAATATTTTCATTTTTCGAGTCAGAAAAGAGTTGAAAGTTGACTCCTTTTGGAGGACTGAGTGGTATAAAAGGTAGCAACTGGTTCCAGTAATGGTGGAACTGCTCAAAACATGTAAAGGTCAAGAGGTTGGCTAACAAGACCACTTAATCATAGTGGTTCCCCAAGAGAGGGTAAAACAATCAAGTGAAAGCGTATAATCGGCCAAACACATAGTGACGTTGGAATGAGAAAACCAAGGTTCATCTAGCAGAGGTATAATGAGAATGGTTTCACTTTTTCACAAGATTAAAACATAGGAAACTATGTTTGAAATTGGTTTCATTTTTACACAAACTTGAAACATGTGGAAAAACTATGCTTGGAATAAGTTTGTGAGCCCCCAACATAATGACGCAATTCGAGGTACATGCCCCCTAAACTTCATCTTAGTCACGAAAGTAGACTACTGGTTACTAACAGGTGGATGGAATGAAGGTTCAATGATGAGATAAAGTGAAATACTCGACTGGAATTTAACGATATCTAACCAAAGACTCGAATTGAAAAGGGATTTGTTTCATTTTTTAACGAGGTTGACACAATAAAATAACTATCCTCATGACACCTTGTTTCATTTTTTAACGAGCTCGACACAAGAAAATAACCCTACTATGGAGATCTTGATTCATTTTTTAAGGAGATTGACACAAGAACATGAAATTTTCTCCAGAGAACTTATTTCATTTTTTAAGGAGCTTGACACAAGAAAAGGAACTCTGCTACTTCAGATTCTAGTCTGATTACTTTCGATCTCAAGAATTTCATTCCTCGCCTTCCATCTGAGGTATATTTTCTCATCCAAGTTACCATTATGGGAAATAATATTCATCGGACTCTCATTGATAAAGGTGCTTTGACCTCCATCATGTCTGCCACATGCTGGAAAGCCATTAAATCTCCCCCATTGAGTCAGTCCCCGAATACCTTAGAAGCTTTCGATGGTAGAGGTTCTCGGCTATACGGTATTCTCAAGGCATTTCCCATCCTGTTGGAGGGGAAAATGGTAACCATGGAAGTTGAAGTGGTAGACATAAACATGAACTATAATCTCCTTCTTGGATGTAGTTGGAAAAATTCTATAGTTTTTGTGGTCTCCACCCTCTTTCGCATCCTTCGTTTCCTTCATCAAGGGAAGATAGTGACTGTCGATCAGTTGGCTTTCTTTCCCTCTGGTTCTTCAGCATGTAACATTCCATATGTTGGGAAGACCGTTACTCCTTATGAGAAAATTGGGCCGGGTTTGTTCAAAGGCTCGTCTCTTATGGGAGTTTTTACACTTCTGCCTCCGTCAATATGATCTCGTCTGATCATGATCCATGGATTATTCCCAATCTCGAACAACTCGAGAGTTTTGGTGAAGTTATGCCTCTTAGCCCGACAGAGAAAATGTATCAAGATATTCTCACGGGTCTTGAGGCTACATCCGAAACAAATACTTATTTAGTTTCTTCTCTAGACACTTATGTGTAGTATCCCTTGTTTGGTTCTTGGAAATATGATGATCCCTTGAATGAGACTTTCCCCACTAACAATAGTATCGTGGAGATAATGTCTCTCGAAGAAACTCCATGGGATGATAAACATCATTGTTCCTCATTTCTCCTAATCCCGGGTGACATATCCACCTCTCTAGGATCCCATACTTCACCAGCACTGACTAACCCACTTCAGAATCCGGCTTTGATTCATAAAGTGTTGTTTGAAGGGAACATGGGAAATATCACTCCAACCATTCCGATCGAGATCTCTGTCAAACGAGGGATTTTCGAGAATGTGCATATTTGTGCATCTTGTTCTCCTATGAGATCAAGACCTATAAGGAAATTTTTCAGGAGTTCCGTGATGTCTTTGCGTGATCATACGAAGAAATGCCCGACATTGATCCAAGTATCATTGTGCATGAAATTCCCACATATCTGGATTCGAAGCCCATTCACCAATGGCTTCATCCTGTGCACCCAAGAAAGGTTGCTGCTATAAAGGGTGAAGTTGAAAAACTTCTTAAACTTGGTTTTATTGATCACATACCATTGACAGATTGGGTCTCGAATATTGTTCCTGTCACTAAGAAGCAAGGGACCATTCATGTATTCGTTGATTACCATGGAATCAATCGAGCTTGTCCTAAGGACAATTACCCCACTCCTTTTATCGATCAAATCATTGATGAATGCGCTGGGAGTGAGATATTTTCATTTATGTACGGTTTCTCTGGCTATAACCAAATTAACATTGCTCCAGTCAATCAACATAAATCTGCTTTTATCTGTCCATGGGGGACTTTCACCGATAAGAAGCTCCCTTTTGGCCTAAAGATGTTGTAGCAACCTTCCAGCTAGCCATGTCTTATGCATTTCAATCTGTAATATTCCCAATTAGCCTTGCTAATTGGAATATTTCATTTTTGCTTTATTTTGCCGCTTTAGCTAGACATAATAAATAAAGTGAGAAATAAGAGGGGTCACCTCACTTTAGTCACCTCACTTTATAATAAAGTGTTCTTTTCCTAGTAGATTGACGTTGTAACTTAAGAGAGGGGGCCTTGGGGGGGGGTCCACATGAGTATGATGGGGGAGGCATCAGGCTGACCCAAAGTAAACTGCGCAGGTCAAAGGAGAGTTAAGTTTTGGAGGGAGTTTGGCATTATAAAAGGAGAGGTTCTCACCTCATTTGGGGCATGCATGATTTGATATTCTTATTGATAGCTAGACTTTGTCTGCTTCAGCACGCCGGTTGTTTAGTCGGTCTACAGCACTGTTTAGTGCACGAGTGTCTCCGGTCGGAGATATCACCCTTAGCCTCGGGGGACTTCGAGTGCCGGCCCTGGTAAGGTTTTCTGGTTTCACCCTTAGCTTCGGGGGACTTCGAGTGCCCGCCCTAGTAAGGTTTGTTCTGAGTACACTTTTCAGTTCCAGTAGCAGAGCAGCAGCAGTTTCTGAAGCAAATCTGAGGAGGAGGAGCCCTCTAGTGGCTGCGCAGTTCATTGAGGAGAGGACGCTGTCTCATCCAGAGAGAGGACGCAGTTTTATTCAGGAGGGTAAGGACGCTGTCCTAGGAAGGACGCAGTCCAGTTCTGGCAAGGGAGAACGCTGTCCAGTTAGGAGGAGGACGCTGTCAAGTCTGGAAGGGAGGACGCTGTCCATTTCTGAAGGGAAGGGTTGCAGATCTGAAGGCCTATTGTTAGATCCAATCTTGGAAAGGGTAGATCTGAGCAGCCACTTGCAGATCCAGTCTTGTATCTTGCAGATCTGGAGGTTTAGCCCTAGATCCGTCTTGGGGAGTTGCAGATCTGAGGAAATATTGGCAGATCTAGTCCAGATCTGAAGGGTTAACATCAGATCCAGCCCTAGAGGCTGTAGATCTGAAGAGATATTGTCAGATCCAGTATAGATATGAAGGTTTGGTAGCAGATCTGATAGGGGAGGACGCAGATCAGGAAGGGAAGGACGCAGATCTGGTTTGGAGGCTTCAGATCTAGTAGATCTGAGCATTCAGGAGCAGATCCACTTGGTAGGATGCTGATCTGATGAGCAGACTTGGGAGAGGTAGGCTCAACAGCGTTTTCTAGCCCACAGTAGCTGATCTATCGGTTTGGAGGTCTGGGTGACTAGTGCCCCATCTATTTCTGCGCTGTCACTAGCAGAGTCAGCGTTTTTCATTGGAGAGGGTTTGCAGTTGGAGATCAGCCATTTCATCAGTCTTCAGCCCCAGTACCAACGCAGTTCATCTTCAGCATTCAGAGCAGCTAGGACGCTGTCCTTGTTGCAGCCATTATCTGTTGAGAGGGTCTCCACTTGCCTAGGGCAAGGATAGGTGCACTTACTCTGATTTACTTGTACTCCTCTCTATGTACTTTCGATTAATAAAATGGCTCGGTTACGGTATTCCATGTCTTGATGATTCGGTGATACAGTTCCTGTGATATTTTACATATACGTATTGGTGTATTTCGTTTATTCTTGGTTATTTCCCTTTGGGGATATTACGGTGGTATCGAGCATAATTACGAAGCTCGAAGCCTTAGTGCATGATCGAAAGGAAAATATACGGAGCAGCCGCGGTGCAATTCCAGAAACGCAGTTGGAAAAAGGGCCAAACTGAAAAGGGTCAAATTTTGAATTTTGGAATTAGGAAAAACGTTTTCTGGGTTTTTCTGGGTTTTGGGCGAGGATCACTTTCCCAAATTCCTGGAATTTTCTGAATAGTTTTCAGTGGATAAATCGGAGGTTGAAGTTAAGCCACAGTATGGTTTTGCAGCAGCCGTGCAGTTTCTGAGGAGCCTGTAGACATAGAGCAGAAAGAGCTGATGGCAGGTGATGTGGATAAGAGGAGATTTAGGGAGACAGATCAGCGGAATCCAATGGAGGCCATGTTTGCAAAGTGGACTGAGAAGATGGATGCATTCATGCAGGATGTAAAGAAGATTGCAGAGGGGACGCAGAGAGAACCCCCTAAGGTTTTCCAGGTGGGGGAAGGATCGGGCGTGTCTAGTTGCATACCGGATGCTATTCCCATCGTGACAGCATAGAGGGTCGATTCCACACCCACGCGACCTACCATGCCTACCTTTCCAGTAGAGGAAGAGGAGCAAATAGCACCAAGAGATGGGGATCTAGCTCAACATGCGACTCTGTTTGCGGATTGGCGGAGCATGGGACAGGAATTCATGGATGCTTTCCCTTTCAATCAATATATCCAGTTCAGATGTGGCGGCAAGACTTATGAGCAGGAGCGACACAAGGGACGTGGCTCCCACCGTGATAGTCACCGTGCAGCGAGCAGATTCCATTTACCGACATTTGACAGGTCATCCAGGCGCTCAGGAAGAGCTTGGGTGGACAAGTTGGATACCTCTTCCCAGCTTGACCAAGTATCGGAGAGGAAAACCATTAAAATGGTTACCTCACACTTGGAGGAAGAAGACACACAGGATTGCAGGGAGCCTGAGGTTACACCTAGTGTGACGCAGGACTCACCATTATTGGAGACCTCCTTGACCGTGTCGGTTGATATCGTAGTAGAGGAGATAGAGCCTACCCCGGTAGAGCCATCCACTGAGGTGATGACTGGAGCCATGTCTGAGTCTTCGGGTGGTAGCAGCACACAACAGATGGGTGAGGTATCAGGAGATATATCCACTATCGATGAAGCACTTGGAGATACAGAGGTGTCGGATGATGGTCGCAGACAGCGGTATCATCGGCTTCGGACGGACCTTCGAGCTTTGAGGGAGAAGGCCGCGTCAGTACGGGAGACCATTTTGTTGCAGGACCAGGAGCTGGAGGGTATGAGAGCGACTTGTGCCAAGTCGGCGGCCAAGTTGGTCCGCATTGGGGAACAGCTGGATTCCCTGATGGTACAACCTGAGGGCACATTGCAGCATCAGATCATTCCCCTTCAGGTATGCATGGATGGGACTAGCAGTATTGTTGGGTCATCTCTTCCCGTTGGAGATAGAGAGGCAGAGCCACCTAGTCGGGTCTCATATGTTGACTTGAATAGTGGTATGAGACGATCAGAGTTGCACAGGGTACAGCAGCCACGTGTTGAGATTGGATGGCGAGAGATTTTGAGTTGGTACTCGGTGGAGCAGACTATGGATGGAGGGGAGGTCTCAAGGAGATATCTCACTGGAGATGCACTTCGACACACCATGGGGTGCAATGACTTTCTTCCCTTCTCACAAGAGCAGATAGAAGATGGGGGACATCTTCGGATGGATAACGTCTCTCATGCTTGTGTTGGACATCCCTTGAGCCATACACACCATGATGGGAGGTTTTTGCCTACCACCTATTTGAGTCTTGATAGGGTCTCATTGATCCTTGAGAAGTTTATATCCCAAAATTCCATGAAGTGCAAAATCAGAAATTTGATTTGGGAGGATGGTAGTACCGGGATGAGGAGAAGGAGGCATCCACAAGCGATTGAGTGGATGGGGATGATGAGCAAGGAGCTAGGAGGCTACTTGCAGATCTATGACACCAGGCAGCAGGAGGCTTGGCTGCGCTGGTTACTCTTGAAAGAGTTTGGCCATCACTTGGCAAACACTCTTCCTAAGAGTAGGAGGATGGGGGAAAGATGGATGGATACTTGCATCCTTGAGCAGCATAGAGTATGGATGCATGGTGTTGATGTGTTACTCATATCATTCATTGTGTCTTCATCACATGAGTTGTTTGATGGAGGTATGGAGAGGCAACACAATGTCTGGGTGCTTGGTTTGTTCCTAGGAGAGCAAGGGCAGATTTGCTCTCACACTTTGTACGATGTTGCAGGAAGAGGGGATGGCACTATCTCCTTGGTCTTTGATGATGACTGGGAAGCACTTCCATCTTGGAAGGAATTCCATATTCATTGCAGCATTATTAGAGGAGTCTTTGACAAGGAGCATGTCAAAGAACAGAGTCTTGTACTGACAGGAACTCATTTGCATGAGCTCACAGTGTTGTCACCTTGGAGCAGAATATTATGGAGGAAGTATGCGCAGCAGAGATATGGTGGATCTATAACCCATAGGTCCCAGGATCACTTCATATTTGTCGCACTTACAAGAAGTAATGATGATAGAGACATCTATGGCCTATTCTTCTTGACTTGGGTTTCCAAGCATAAGGAGGATTATCTTCTTGCACCACATGAGACCTTCGGCATTTCCTTCATTTTGCTGCTGATCATGTCTTCATTTGCTGATATATATCAGATTTGTATGGGAGGCTTGATTATGAGGGAGACACATGAGCTGGATGTATCCGTGAGTGGGAAAAATTCTCACAATTTCCGCACTACATGTTCTAATGGGAGCATGGGAGGAGGCATGGCCACCACTACTATGTATGCGTTCTCTTTTGATGTGGGCCATGAGATTGATATTTACCGCCATGGGCAAGTGTTTGGACCTATGTTGTTGTCATATTCAGCCATTTGCTATCCATTTGTAGATGTGTTGGATCTTGTACATTTCTTGCCATGTGATTTTCTGAGGTTGCAGTGGATGAGACTGCACTATGGTTTGTTTTGGGCCAGCTTGTTCTTCATCGATGGAGGAACCTTCTATGGTGGATTGTTTTTCACTTTGCCATTGAAGGGCAATGATTTTGCAGCCCAGGATCAGCATAGACTCTACACTTGTCATGAGTGGAGAGAAGGACGGCATGAGGTAAGCTATGATGCTTGCCAAGTTCATATTTTCAGCCCACCTTCATTACCAGAGCTTGAGGTGGAAGGAGATTTTTGGGAGTTGCCTTGTTGGGAGGTGGCTCATTTGGTCTGGATGATTGCTTGGAGATGGAGGATCCTCAGGAGGGAGATATTCCTCATTATATTTTCGACTCCATGCCTTGATGGGAGAGAGATGATGAGCTGGTGCACAGTCGATGGGACAACTTACACAGCCATAGATGCAGAGCAGCAGCGGTCATGGTCTTCAGTCATAACTAGAGGCAGTGAGCAGTCCGAGCCATGGGGCTTGTACGATTATTGGCCACAGTGGCGATGGGATCCGGGAGGACTATTGATTGGCTGGTACCATGAGAGGCCAGTTTGGGATCCTGGCATTGAGATATCCCTTCATGTCGGGGTGATGCAGGAGACAGAGAGGTTTCAGTGGGACCCAGGCACATTTTGCAGTATCGGCAGGGAGCATCAGCTAGAGAGTAGGCTTGTTCAAGCATTGCTTGAGAACAAGCAATTTTTGCCGGATGAGGATGCCACTTGGGAGAGCGAGCAGACTTTACGGCATCCATCACTTCAGTTGCTTGAGGACAAGCAACGTTTTGCCGGGGGAGACTGTAATATTCCCAATTAGCTTTGCTAATTGGAATATTTCATTTTTGTTTAATTTGCCGCTTTAGCTAGACATAATAAATAAAGTGAGAAATAAGAGGGGTCACCTCACTTTAGTCACCTCACTTTATAATAAAGTGTTCTTTTCCTAGTAGATTGACGTTGTAACTTAAAAGAGGGGGCCTTGGGGGTCCACATGAGTATGATGGGGGAGGCATCAGGCTGACCCAAGGTAAACTGCGCAGGTCAAAGGAGAGTTAAGTTTTGGAGGGAGTTTGGCATTATAAAAGGAGAGGTTCTCACCTCATTTGGATCATGGCATGCATGATTTGATATTCTTATTGATAGCTAGACTTTGTCTGCTTCAGCACGCCGGTTGTTTAGTCGGTCTGCAGCACTGTTTAGTGCACGAGTGTCTCCGGTCGGAGATCTCACCCTTAGCCTCGGGGGACTTCGAGTGCCGGCCCTGGTAAGGTTTTCTGGTTTCACCCTTAGCTTCGGGGGACTTCGAGTGCCCGCCCTAGTAAGGTTTGTTCTAAGTACACTTTTCAGTTCCAGTAGCAGAGCAGCAGCAGTTTCTGAAGCAAATCTGAGGAGGAGAAAGCCCTCTAGTGGCTGCGCAGTTCATTGAGGAGAGGACGCTGTCTCACCTGGAGAGAGGACGCTGTTTTATGCAGGAGGGTGAGGACGCTGTCCCAGGAAGGACGCAGTCCAGATCTGGCAAGGGAGAACGCTGTTCAGGAGGGAAAGCACGTTGTCTAGCCTGGGAGCAAGGACGCTGTCTATTTCTGAAGGGAAGGGTTGCAGATCTGAAGGCCCGTTGTTAGATCCAATCTTGGAAAGGGTAGATCTGAGCAGATACTTGCAGATCTAGTCTTGTATGTTGCAGATCTGGAGGTTTAGCCCTAGATCCAGCTTGGGGAGTTGCAGATCTGAGGAAATATTGGCAGATCTAGTCCAGATCTGAAGGTTTAACATCAGATCCAGCCCTAGAGGCTGTAGATCTGAAGAGATATTGTCAGATCCAGCATAGATCTGAAGGTTTGGTAGCAGATCTGATAGGGGAGGACGCAGATCAGGAAGGGAAGGATGCAGATCTGGTTTGGAGGCTTCAGATCTAGCAGATCTGAGCATTCAGGAGCAGATCCACTTGGTAGGACGCTGATCTGATGAGCAGACTTGGGAGAGGTAGGCTCAACAGCGTTTTCTAGCCCACAGTAGCTGATCTATCTGTTTGGAGGTCTGGGTGACTAGTGCCCCATCTATTTCTGCGCTGTCACTAGCAGAGTCAGCGTTTTTCATTGGAGAGGGTTTGCAGTTAGAGATCAGCCATTTCATCAGTTTTCAGCCCCAGTACCAGCGCAGTTCATCTTCAGCATTCAGAGCAGCTAGGACGCTGTCCTTGTTGCAGCCATTATCTGTTGAGAGGGTCTCCACTTGCCTAGGGCAAGGATAGGTGCACTTACTCTGATTTATTGTACTCCTCTCTATGTACTTTCTGATTAATAGAATGGCTCAGTTTCTGGTATTCCATGTGCTATGATTCAGTGATCTGGTTCAGCGTTATATTTTCTATATCTGTATTGGTGTATTTCTGTTTATTACTGGTTATTTCCCTTTGGGGATATTACAACATCAAGCACATAGTTCATCCATATCTCGATGACCTTCCTACTCATGTTGTGAAATTTCGAGATCACCTGGAACACCTTAGAGCTATCTTCCTTCATTGACAACACTATAATATTAGGATGAATCCTCATAATTGTGTCTTCTGCATCGAATGCGAACGACTCCTGGTTTTTGTGGTGTCCAAAGAAGGCATCCGCATCGATCCTCTGAAATTCGAGGCCATCGTCAATTTTCATCCTCATTCTTCTGTTCATCAACTAAAAATTTTGTAGGGGAAAGCTAATTTCCCCCATCGTTTCGTACTAAATTACGCTGAGCTTGCCAAAGGCTTTATGTGCTTATTAAAAAAGGGAATCTCGTTCTTATGGGATGAAATTTCTTAGAGCTCTTTCGATGCATTGAAGCGAGCCCTCATCACGGCTCCACTGCTACATCCTCCCAATTACCACAACGATTACTGCCCGTATTTGGTCACCGCTAACAATACTATTGGCATGGTGCTAGTTCAGGATGATGACGATGGTAAAGAACATGTATTGTACTACTTGAGCCATAATCTCTTTGATACTAAGACACATTATGCTCATGTAGAGAAATTGGCACTAGCTGTTGTCCAAGTCGTTCAACGTTTCCATCACTACATTCTCCTGCACAAAACCTTTGTGATTTCTGATTGCAAACCCATGACTTACATTCTCACATGTTAGTTACTTGGGGGAAAATACTCAAAATGGATCATTATCCTTCAAGAGTTATACTTAGAATTCACTACTGCTAAGTCGAAGAAATCGTTGGTCTTTGCTAAATTAATCTATGATATTCCCATCACGGATGATCCCACCCATATCTATGAGTCCATCCCCGATCAGACTCTCTTTCTCATTAGTACTCTTGATCCATGGTATGGATACATCATTTTATATCTCTAGACCCAGACTTTTTGGCCAGAGCTATTGCACTTTGAGCAAAAACAGATTCGCTACTAGTCCCAACCTTACTGTATCATTGGAGACACCCTCTATCGCACTGGTATTGACTCTATCCTCCACCATTGTTTGGCTCTCGAGGAAGATGAGAAATATCTCAATGAATCTCATTGAATATTTCACTAAATGGTTCAAGGCAATGCCTACATACGATAATGAAGGTCTTACTGCGACGCAATTCTTATTCAATCATGTCATAACTTGGTTTGGTGTCCCGAAAGCGATTGTCACTGATCATGGCACTCATTTTCCTAATCATATGATGAAAAATATCTCTTCTTAGTTGGGGTTATGTCATGATAACTCCACCTCTTAATATCCACAGGCCAATGACCAGGTTGAGGATGTCAACAAAGTCTTAGTGACTATGCTTCAGCGCACCATTGGGAAGCACAATCGAGACTCGTACCTCATGATTTTCTCAGCTCTGT
Organism: Pinus albicaulis; assembly: GCA_034641835.2. NCBI lineage: Eukaryota > Viridiplantae > Streptophyta > Pinopsida > Pinales > Pinaceae > Pinus > Pinus albicaulis. The sequence goes on from CM076571.1 coordinate 146,136,418, forward strand.
TGGCATACCGAATTTCTGCTAATACTGCCACAGGATTCACGCCATTCCAATTGGTGTACGACCTATAGGCCACACTCCTGATCGAGTGTGAGATTCCTTCCCTGAAGCTAGCTATCAAACTACTTCCTGGTACTTCGATGGAAGAGGAACGTCTATTGTAACTCGAGCATCTCAACGAGACCACAGGGATTGTTGCTTTAGTTCATGAAGCACAAAAAGGATGAGTTAAGGTTCAATATGAAAAATACGTCACCCCTCGTGTTTTCACTAAAGGTGACTTGGTCCTGCATTATGACCAAGCCCATGATAAGTTAGGAGTAGGAAAGCTCGAGCCAATGTGGCATGGGCCCTACATCATTCAACGTGTTTTGGAGCATGGAGCCTATGAGCTAGTTGATTATGAAGGAAATCCTTTGGCTGAGCCTTGAAACACGCCCTACTTGAAAAATATTACGCTTAACCATAACTATGATATTGTGTACATTAGTGTTTTATTTCATTAGTGTGCTTTGAGTTGATTTTTGGCGAGATAGTTTTCCTTGCAGACATGTTTCCTTTGATTACCTTGTGTTCCACTTGGTTTGCAGACGTCTTTGAATCATTACGTTGGTTTTTCTGATGGAGCTTTCTGTAGCACACGGAAGTTGTCTTCCGCAACATGGGCACTCTTTTCTCCTGATGGCCAGTTGATTAGTTTACAAGGTATTTGTTTGGATCAAAAAACTAACAATATTGCAGAATATAGTACGATGATCAAACTATTATTGGATGCCATTGATCTTTGGATTATAGATTTGGTTGTTAAGTTAGAATCACAACTCGTTGTGTTACAATTGAATGGGCATTATTCTGTGTGCAATCCTCAAATTTTAAGTATGTATTTATGTGTTAGATTATTGGAAAGAAATTTTGATTTCATCACATATCAACATATTCCAAGATGTTTAAATACATTAAAAAATACGTTAGAAAACCATGTATTAGATAGACATTTGCGCAATATGTAAAATCAAGACATCATTATGATACACAAGTAGCCGTAGAAACATGCATATATATATATATATATATATATATATATATATATATATATATATATATATATATATATATATATATATATATATATATATATATATACATATATATATAAATTAATAAAAGTGTGCTACATCCAAAAGCTCAAAAAATATGTGTTTTGTTACAAAAATGGCTCTCTGAGCCTGCATCAGTACAAAATGTGTAAATAGGGTTGTTATCTGCCCACATGGTGCCCATGGTAGCGGGTGACTGCTCGAATTACTCACCAAATTAATTGACGCAGTATTCCTGGAACTCTGACAGTATGTCTCTAAAAGCGTAATGGAATCTCATCAAATGTAGCATACTCTGGAATGCCTTTTGTGAGGCCAACTAGGTTTCGCTCCATCTCAGCTAGTGTATGTGCTCCCTCCTCATAAGAAGCATCCTCTGCTAGACGAGCTACCCTTCATGCAATCAGTGACATGCCTGGAGGTCTATGAGGACCCATATCTATAAACACATCATAAGTTTATGTTTCAGAATACATAACAAAAAACATTAAAAAAAAAAAGCAAAAAATGCTAAAAAACAATTTTTACCTGCATCAGTCCACTGTGTGCCTGGTGGGATCGGAAGATTTGGATCTCCTATGAATTTGATGCCAACATATGTGTAATCCTCAACTACGATAATTTGATGCCGCAACCAACTGAAAAAGGCTATGGGAAAATGCATCTGTTGCCCCCCTCACTGTCAAGCCATTATGTCGCACCATCTCATCAGCCTCGGATCCCTCGGGGCTAGATCATCTATCTCTAGCCACTGATATTGGAATATGGGTACTCTTTCCAGAAAGGTCACCAGGATTTATCCATACTCGAATTGTTTTAGTCTCCATGTCTTGCACTTGGTTAGTTGGCTCTTCATGTTAGCCAAAAACTCCTCGCACAAGTTGAACATCGTTGGGGCCAAGCAATCCACCGAGTATTGGACCAGAGATTTCGTTGCCTCATGAAACGCCTGGGCTCCTGCCACTATTGTGATGTAGTGTAGTATGGTACGCAGGGGAAGCACTCTAATGGAAGAAATATCTACCTTCCGACTCTCTGTTTTACGTGCCCCATGACAATGTCTCTAGATGAGCATGCTAGTACTCTCACCCCATGCACGAGCTTCAAAGAGTTGGATCCTCTTCCCTCTCTTGGACAGTCCAGTGATGAAATAAATTTACATCACATCTATTTTTCCCCGATGACAAACAACTGTTGGTCCACGTCCCAGATACTAAATAAGTATTGGAGAAGCTCTAGTTGAGCTCTGAGATTGGATGTTTGGAATTATTTCAATAATTCATAATTGTGCAAAGCATTGATGAAATATTGGTCCTACAAGGCTTGGTGGTCTTCCACCTCATGGCATTTTTCTTTCCATTCAACTGACATCTTCGACGAAAGCACCTACAAAACATGTCCAATTGGAATTTTTAGGAGCTTTCATTGAAGAATTGTTAGAAAATAACGATGGATTTGGGTGATTTTCTCATTTTAAAATAGTTCCCATGACCAGCATATCTATCCAAAATAATTCGACGTTGGTGGCTCGCTGCCCTAACTGGCTAAACACGATCAGCATGACCCCGATAGCTCGAAATCGCGTTGGTCGCAGGCAATTTTAAAGTTTGAAATTCCTCCCCTAAACTCCATAATTATAAAAACCAAATGTAAAATGAATAGAATCGAATTGAAAAGGAGGTTTAGAGCTCTTACCTGGCACTGACAGATTGACGAATGGGGTCTTGGATCAGGCGCATCGCTGATTTGAAATTCAGAAGGAAAATGGACAAAATGCTCTTCTCAAAATAGAAAGATGAAAATGGTTCTGTTTTTTGGTCTATTTATATATTTTTGCAAAAAAATTGCCAATATTTTATTATTTGTCCTCGATATTCGTATTTTTGTTGTTTATGTGAAGAACAGGACTTTCGCACTACTTATGATTGTTTCCGATGCAAATGAGTTGAATTTATCTCTTTTTCAGCTCGTTAAATGTTTACGAAAAAATAACTCGCCAGTGGAGTCGCCAGTTTTGTTATCAAGATAAATCCCCTCTGCAGACAGAGAGGGTCTCTCTAGCCCTAGAGTGGGCCTAGCAACACAATATTATTTCTAACATAAGCTTTCTTGACTAATACTTACAATGCAATGAGGAAAGATACATAAATACCTTTTTCCAATCGCTATCCTTGGATCCGTTGATGGTGACCTCGATCCATGATCCTTGTAGGCCCGCTTCCTGCTACTGATGGCACGCGAATACCTGCAGATGATCAAGAGACAAAAACAAACGTGATACAATACATAATAAACGTAAACTCTAGTTATCTAGAAAATCAAGGAATACCAGAATATTTGCATAATCATGTGGACAAATATAGAAAGAAAACATCATATTTTATTATTGAGAAATTACAAAAGGAGAGATGACAACCAGGCCTTGATGTTGAAGGCGTCCTTAGGTGAAAATCTGAGTCCTTCACCTAGCTCAAAATCATTCCTTCTCCCGTGCACTTTGGCTTAATGAGGATGCTAACATGCAAAGGGATGAGAGTTCAGACGAGTATGACAATGATCAACCAAGCTCTAAACTTGGGGGAATGAGGGATGTGAATTTATAGCAAGGGAGAAAAGGTTGTAGGCCCATGAAAGGAGGAGGAAGGCCCACTTTCTAAGGGATGATCTCCCATGGATGAGATCAAGGTTCTAAAATGAGAGAGCTCGACCTCATCACCATCATTCAAAAACCAACTCGATGCCCTTGAGCTTCTAGAGTTCGAAGCTTCTCTTCCATTTGAGGAAGCACTATGAGAAACGGGATCAACACGATTTTCCAAGAAATTAGGGCGCTGATAGCACTGGGCCAAAACTGTGAAAAGGACATCAGCGCATTCATGGTACCAGGAAGGGCGTTGACCCTGGAAACTGGAATTTGACCAAGTTTCTTCAGTAATCTTCCAAGGAAGTCTCATTTCGATCTGCCAAATTGTCTCTAAAGAGGAGGCTTCCCCAATGGGGGTGTCATACAAAGGGATACATGCATCACATGATTAATGACACTTGGATTTAGGTTTAAGTGGAGGAGGTAAGGCATACAACCCCTTCATCATGCCGCAGTTAATTGTTTTGTACTTGTATGTGAGAAATATCCTCCTTCATTTGTGTGCAATGGATTTGTATTGTCTTGAGGTTAAATGGCGCTCATGATTATCTGGTTAAGTAGCTTGGTACACTACATTGCCTTTTTATTTAGTGGCTCTGATCTGGATTTATGCAGGAAGGCAACATAATACACATATAACCATAAATACAAAGATGCAGCGAAAAATGACACTTCATTTCATTAAGATCAAAGAACTGAAATTTTCTTACAGACAAAATGGAAATAAACTAGCTAGGGCGCTGGTAGCTTATCTCTGAGAAGAGATGTGGTAGTTACAGGCCTCTGAACTGAGTTACAATGAGGCTTGAGGGCCTATTTATTATTTAGAAACAATGGAAAACCCTAAACATACAAAACCCTAACCCTGGGAGATGAAGTGCCAAAACTATGGGCCCCGTTTGGGTAAATTGGTGTTTCAACTTCCTGGGGACGTAACTTTGGCATACGATCTTCGTTTGACATGAACCATACCTCGTTAGAAATATCTATCCGAGGACTACAAATTTTGAGTGAGAAACATGGGTCCATGGACCCATGGACCCATGTTGCTCCCGGTTTTCCCAAAAAAAGTCTCTTAGTGCCTCAAAACGACTCTGGAAGTTCAGGACTCGAAAAACTGCTAAAAATAGTAATTTGTGCTAAAACTGAAACATTGAAAGAGACAATGGTGGGGCCCCAAGTGGAATAGGTGAGTGGCCACACAATATCCACTCGGATCATTCCTCCCCCCTTAGGAAGCAATGGTCCCCATTGTGATGAGTTCCTCCATGAGATGAGGAAACTTCTGGTGAACTTGGTCCCTAGTGAACCACTTGCCTTGGTGCAGGAGTTGGCCAACTTTGACAACCCGATACAGTTGGATCTTCTGTTGGCAAGTGTTCTTGATTTGCATGTCCATGATACAATTTGTGCTGACCTGCTCCATGTATTCTGGGTTTAACTCTTTTGGTGTGAGTTCTTCTGCAATGTCAGAGGTGTCCAGTAGAGGTGGGAAGTAGGGACGAAGGCTGTCTACATTGAATACAGGGTGCAGAACAAGTAATGGTGGAATACTGAGCTCGAAGGCATTGTTCCCTACAGCCTTGGTGTGGTGTATGACCCATATCAGATCAGGCGAAGCTTGCGATGGGGTCCAGTGAGGCGATCCTTCTGCAAATGTAGCCACACTTTGTCGCCCACCTAGAAATTGTGTGGCACCCGATGTTGATATTGTTGTTGCTTGTAATTAGCATTGGCTATGTCCAATATGTCATGAACCTATTGGCAGATGTGTTGAATGAGCTCGATGAAGTTGTTCACTTTGTCAGCTTCAGACAGGACATGATATGAATCAGCTTGAGTAGCCACAAATGGCTATGTCAATGGGACATAGTGGTTGGAATCCCAAGCCTACCTGAAAGGGGCTGTGGCCGATTGAGTTGTGGAGAGCCTGGTTATAACTGTGTTGTACATAGAGGAGGCTCTCATCCCATGTGCGTGGATGCTTTGAATTGTACATGCACAGAATGTGTACAATCATCCTGTTGACGACCTATGTCTAACCATTAGTTTTCGGATGGAAAACTGTGGACTTGGTGAGTTTGGTGTCCAACATTGACCACGCTGGACCAAAATGTGTTGAGGAACCTGTTGTTGCAATCTAATATTATATACTATGGGATCCCAAAGTGCACCCACACTCATTCAAATAAGAGTTTAGTAGTGGCTTCTGTTGTGATATTCCTCTTGCATGCCACCATAATGGCCATCTTCGAGAATCTATCGACGACCACGAAAACACCGTCGTTTCCATGCTTAGTAGAAGGAAGGCCTGACATGTAATCCATGGAGATGGATTCCCAAGGTGTAGGATATGATGTACTTCCCGACATCCTGTCGAAGGTTTTTCCAATAGAAATACTTCTGCAGTACTGCCACTATTTTCTCAACCCCAAAATGCCCAATGACTCGACTGTAGTGCACTTCCCATATCATCTTGGCACATTTTCTTGAAGGGACACAAAGGTGTCCTAAGTGACATAACAGTGCATCTTAGAGGTGAAAAATTAGAACTTGCGTACCCCCTAAGAGTGCCTTGTATGTGTGGCTGAATTATGGATCGCTCTTGTAGAGAAGCGGCCAATCAGAAGTCTCGTGCCCACAAGATTTGAGAACGATGGTTATGGCCACGATCGGTGGTCGGCTGAGGCAGTCTGCAACATTATTGGTGCTACCCTTCTTGTACTTGATGTTCAAATTAAATTGTTGCAGATATGTGGACCAATTCTAATGGTGATCATTCTGCAACTTCCCTTGTGTCTGTATGAGCTACAGAGGTCGGTGGTCTGTGTGGATGATTGTCTCCTTCCCCAAAATGTAATGCTTCCATTGTCGACAAGCCTGGACAATGGAATACATTTCTTTCTCGTAAATGAGATACTTGCAAATTGTGTTGGACAATGTCTCACTATGATATTCCACTGGATGCCCCTGTTGAGTAAGAACTGCCCCAATAGCATAGTCAGAGGCATCTGTCTCGATCTCAAATGGTTGTTGCAAGTCTGGTAATGTGAGCACTGGGGCAGAACAGAGGTGATGTTTCAATTCTACGAACGCCTTTTGTTGAGATTCCGACCAAAAGAAATTTTCTTTCGCTCCTCCCTTGGTGACTTGTCTCAAGGGCCAAGTGATATGAGAAAATCCCAACACTAACCTATGGTAGAAATTAGCAAGACCCAGAAAGCTGCAAAGCTCTGTTAGAGTGGTTGGGGCTGGCCAATCCCGAATGACTTGGATCTTGGTTGGATCCACGTGTACCCCCCTTTCATTAATAATGTATCCCAGATATTGAACTTGGGTCATGAAAAAAGTGCACTTCTCCAAATTGGCACACAACTTGCATTGCCGTAGTGTTTGGAGGACTTCTCGGATGTGGTGGAGGTGCTCTTCCCAAGTCTAGCTAAAGATCAGAATATCATACAAGTACACCACTATAAATGAGTTGGTGAATTGACGCAAGATGTCATCCATCAACCTCATGAAGGTTGCGGGAGAATTCGTCAACCTGAAAGGCATGACGAGCCATTCGAAAAGGCCCTCCTTGTCTTTGAAGGCAGTCTTCCACACATCCTAGGGTTCGATTAGTACCTAGTGATACCTAGAATTCAAGTTCATCTTGCTGAAATATTTTTCCCCTTTGAGTTGGTCCAGAAGGTCATCAATCCATGGGATCGGGTACCTATTCCGAACAATTATCTTGTTTAGCACTCGATAGTCAATATAGAGTCTCCAAGTCCCATCCTTCTTCTGTACCAACACAATCGGGCTCCCTCAGGGTGATGAACTTGGTCGGATGTGAACTTTTTGCAACAACTCCTAAATCTGCCTCTTGATTTCATCATTCTCCAGAATAGAGTGCCTATAGATCAGTCCATTGGGGAGTGGTGCACCTGGGGTCAGGTCAATGGGGTGCTTGACCTGACAGTGCATAGGCACCCCTGTGGGTGAGTTGAATATGTCCCCATACTCCTCCACAACCTTGTCCATTTGTTGTTGTCTTGAAGAGGAGCAATGTCTGGAGGTCATGGCCACATTATTCTTCTTTCCCTGGAGGTGGATCATCAGGAAAACAAATTTCCTTGTTTGGGAAATGAGCTTACTGCATTGTTTTGCAATAACCAGAGAGATAGTGGGAGGCAGTGGTACCTCAGGTATCCTTTACAACTTATTTCCCAAAGTAACAATAACAGCACGAGGCCGGGACTCATACACAGCATGTCGCTTCCACAAGTATGGTTGGCCTAATAATACATCAGAAACATAAATAGGAGCAATGTCACACAATACCTCATCTGTGAAGGGCTTGATGCTATAGGGAAGGCGGCACTGCTGGCTAACGCGGAGATCCCGTCCTTGGTGAAGCCACCCGATGGTGTATGGTTGTGGGTGCGTTGTGGTCAGCAAGCCCAACCGCTTTATGAAATCTATTGAAATGAGGTTCTTTTGGATCACATTGTCGACAATGAACTGTAGTGGGGAACCCTTTACCCACATCTGGGAGTGGAAGAGATGTTGTGCCTCCTTCTAGATATTCACAGTGGCAACAATGGTGATGGGCCCTGCATCAATAATCTGCTTCCCTTTGTCATTCCCCTTATTAGGTTCTGATCCAGAGTTGGAGCATGCATCTGAGTCAGAAGCCCTCATCTCAGCCACCAGCGACTCCTTGGCCCGACACTCACTTGTGTTGTGAGTGGAACTCTTATGGAGCTCACACCACTTTCCCGTGTCCTTCTTTGGCTTCGCGGTGTTGTTATTTTCTTGTGGCTTTGGTAGGTTGTCTTGGGCTGCCATGCCTTGGATTTTTCCTTTGTTTTGCAGTTCTGGGGCACCTTTCGCTTGCTTTTGATTCACAGATCCAAAGTCTCGCTTCTTCTGTTTGAATTTCTGCTCAATATTGGTAGCATATCAGTATGTCGTACCAAGCGAGGAGATGTCGAGGAACTCCATTTCCTCCTGAATGTATCTGTGCAGACAACTATGATACTTTAGCACCAAATGTTTCTTTGAATCTTTGATACCCAACTTTGTGCGCAGGGTATGGAACAGATTCGTCAGCTCATGCACATCTTGATCCCTTTGTTGCCGCAGCATGGTCCATTGTATGTACTTGTTCTCATAGCTCCCCACGGGATAGTATTGTTCCTTGATGGAATCTTGGAAATAATTCCAAGTGGGTATGACTAAGAACAGAGAGGGATCTCTCTCATCCTTTTTCTCAAAGTAGGCTTCCCACCAATCCTTGACATGGTGGGTAGCTTTGAGGAGTGCAAAAATAATCTTCTCTCAGTCGGAAAAGTCATGAACTGAGAAATATCCTTCTAATAGATTCAACCATCTATCTATGGCATATGCATCTATTTGAACCTCAAATATGGGAATGTCAAAGTTTACTTGTACCTTAAAGGGAGTCGCGCCTCCAGAGTGGCTGCTAGATGCAGATGCGCCGCCGGTGGGCAGTCGTTGAAGGATCTGGGAAAATTTATCCATCATTGCGTTCCTTTGTTTTTTGAGGGCCTCCTCGAGCAATATTTTTATAGGATATCCTGCTCCCTCATATTTCTTTTCGTCCCCCATGGGCATCCATCGGGGTTTGTGAGGCTGATCTTGCAAAGGTTCCACCAGATCGAGCCCTAACTCCTTATACCCTGACCTCGTTGGGGACATGCAAATAAGGATCGAGAAAAAGCAGATCACTCTAGTACCATTGATCCGAATTTATGCAGGAACATAACAGAAAAAACATATTACCATAAATACAAATATGCAGTGGAAATGACACTTCATTTCATTAAGATCAAAGAACTGAAATTTTCTTATAGACAGAATGGAAATAAACTAGCTAGGGCGTTGGTAGCTTATCTCCGAGAAGAGATGTGGTGGCTACATGCCTCTGAACTGAGTTACAATGAGGCTCGAGGGCATATTTATTATTTAGAAACAATGGAAAACCTTAAATATCCAAAACCCTAGCCCTAGGATATGAAGCGCCAAAACTATGGGCCCCGTTTGGGTAAATTGGTGTTTCAACTTCCCGGGGACGTAACTTTGGCATACGATCTCCGTTTTACGCGAACCATACCTCGTTAGAAATATCTATCCGAGGAATAAAAATTTGGAGTGAGCAACATGGGTCCATGGATCCATGGACCCATGTTGCTCTTGGTTTTCCAAAAAAACATCGTTTAGGGCCTCAAAACGGCTCCAGAAGTTCAGGACCCGAAAAATTGCTAAAAATAGTAAGTTGTGCCAAAATTGAAACAATGAAGGAGACAATGGTGGGGCCCCAATTGGAATAGGCAGGTGGCCACCAATATCCACCTGGATCATTCCTCCCTCCTTAGGAAGCAATGGTCCCCATTGCGTTGAGTTCCTCCATGAGATGAGGAAACTTCTGCTGAACTTGGTCCCTAGTGAACCACTTGCCTTGGTTGCAGGAGTTGGCCAGCTTTTACAACCCAATACAGTTGTATTTTTTGTTGGCGAGTGTTCTTGATTTGCATGTCCATGATACAATCTATGGTGGCCTGTTCCATGTAGTCTGGGTTTAACTCTTTTGGTGTGAGTTCTTCTGCAATGTCAGAGGTGTGAAGTAGAGGTGGGAAGTAGGGACAAAGGCGGTCTACATTGAATATAGGTTGCAGCCCAAGGAATGGTGGAATACTGAGCTCAAAGGCATTGTTCCCTACAGCCTTGGTGATGGTGTACGACCCATATCAGAGCGGGTGAGGCTTGTGGTAGGGTGCAGTGGGGCTCTCCTTCTACAAATTTAGCCACACTTTGTCACCCACCTGGAAGTTGTGTGGCACCCGATGTTGATCATGTCGTTGCTTGTACTTAGCATTGGCTCTATCCAATATGTCATGAACCTATTGGTGGATGTGCTGAATGCGCTTGATGAAGTTTTTCACTTTTTCAGCTTCAGACTGGACATGAGCCGAATCAGCCTGAGTAGTTGCAAATGGCATGGCTATGTCAATGGGACATAGTGGCTAGAATCCCAAGCCCCCCTAGAAGAGGAGGTGGCCGGTTGAGCTGTAGAGAGCCCAATTATAACTGTGTTGTACATAGGGGAGGCTCTCATCCCATGTGTGTGGATGATTTGAATTATACATGCGTAGAATGTGTATAATCATCCTGTTAACGACCTCTGTCTGACCATCAATTTGGGGATGGAAAGCTCTAGACTTGGTGAGCTTGGTGTCCAACATTGACCAAAGGCTAGACCAAAATGTGTTGACGAACCTGCTATCGTGATCTAACATGATAGACTGTGGGATCCCAAGGTGCACCCACACTCATTCAAAGAAGATTTTAGCAGTGGCTTCTGCTGTGATATTCTTCTTGCAGGCTGCCATAATGGCCATCTTTGAGAATCTGTCGACGACCACGAAAACATAGTCATTTCCATGCTTAGTAGAAGGAAGGACCGATATGTAATCCATGCAGATGGATCCCCAAGGTGCAGGATTTGATGTACTCACCAATATCCTATCGAAATTTCAGCCAATAGAAATACTTCTGCAGTATTGCCACTGTTTTCTTGTCCCCAAAATGCCCAATGACTCAACTGTAGTGCGCTTCCCATATCATCTTGGCACGTTCACTTGAAGGGACACAAAGGTGTCCCAGGTGACATAACAATGCATCTTGGAGGTGAAAATTTGGAACTTGCGTACCCCCCAAGAATTCCTTGTATGTGTGGTTGAATTTTGGATCGCTCTTGTAGAGAAGCAGCCAATCAGAAGTCTCGTGCCCACAAGAGTTGAGAACGATGGTTATGGCCACGATCGGTGGTCGGCTAAGGCAGTCTACAACATTATTGGTGCTACCCTTCTTGTACTTGATGTTCAAATGAAATTGTTGTAGATATGTGGACCACTTCTGATGGTTATTGTTCTGCAACTTCCCTTGTGTCTGTATGAACTGGAGGGGTCGGTGGTCTATGTGGACGATTGTCTCCTTCCCCAAAATGTAATGCTTCCATTGTTGACAAGCCTGCATAATGGAATACATTTCTTTGTCGTAAGTGGGATACTTGCGAATTGTGTCAGACAATTTCTCACTGTGATATGCCACTGGATGCCCCTGTTGAGTAAGAATTTCCTCGATGGCATAGTCAGAAGCATCTGTCTCGATCTCAAATGGTTGTTGCAAGTCTGGTAATGTGAGCACTGTTGCAAAACAGAGGTGATGTTTCAATTCTATGAATGCCTTCTGTTGATATTTAGACCAAAATAATTTATCTTTCGCTCCTCCCTTGATGACTTGATTCAAGGGCCAAGTGATATGAGAAAATCCCAACAAGAAGCTGTTGTAGAAATTAGCAAGACCCAGAAAGCTACGAAGATCTGTTAGAGTGGTTGGGGCTGGCCAATCCCGAATGACTTGGATCTTGGTTGGATCCACATGCATCCCTATTTCATCAATAATGTATCCCAAATATTGAACCTGGTTCATGCCAAAAACACACTTCTCCAAATTGGCACAAAAATTGTGTTGCGGTAGTGTTTGGAGGACTTCTCAGATGTGGTGGATGTGCTCTTCCCAAGTCTGGCTAAAGATCAGAATATCATCCAAGCAAACCATTACAAATGAGTTGGTGAATGGATGCAAGATTTCATCCATCAACCTCATGAAGGTTGCAGGAGCATTATTCAACCCGAAAGGCATGACAAGCCATTCGAAAAGGCCCTCCTTGTCTTTGAAGGTAGTCTTCCACACATCTGAGGGTTTGATTGGTACCTGGTGATACCCAAACTTCAAGTCGATCTTGCTGAAATATTTTACCCCTTTGAGATGGTCCAGAAGGTCATCAATCCATGGGATCAAGTGCCTATTCCAGACAGTGATCTTGTTCAATGCCTGATAGTCAATACAGAGTCTCCAAGTCCCATCCTTCTTCTGTACCAACATGATCAGATTCCCACAGGGTGATGAACTTGGCCGGATGTGACCTTTTTGCAATAGCTCTTGAATATGCTTCTTGATTTCATCATTCTCCAGAACATAGCACCTATATATCGGTCCATTGGGTAGTGGCGCACCTTGGGTCAGGTCAATGGGGTGCTTGACCTGACAGTGCGGAGGCACCCCTGTGGGTGAGGTGAAAATGTCCCCGTACTCCTCCACAACCTTTTCCATTTGTTGTTGTCGTGCAGAGGAGCCATGTCTGGAGGTCATGGCCACAGTCTTCTTCTTACCCTGGGGGCACATCATCAGGAAAACAAATTTCCATGTTTGGGAAATGATCTTACTGCATTGTTTTGTAGTAACCAGAGATATAATGGGAGGTGGCTGTACCTCTGGTATCCTTTACAACTTATTTCCCAAAGCAACAATAACAACACGAGGCCGGGACTCATACACAGCATGTCGCTTCCACAAGTATGGTTGGCCTAATAATACATCAGAAACATTAATAGGAGTAATGTCACAAAATACCTGATCCATGAAGGGCTTGATGCTATAGGGAAGGTGGCACTGCTGGCTGACGCAGAGATCTCGTCCTTGGTGAAGCCACCCAATGGTGTATGGTTGTGGGTGCGCTGTGGCTGGCAAGTCCAACCGATTTACGACATCTGCTAAAATGAGGTTCTTTTGGCTCCCATTTTCGACAATGAACTATAGCGGGGAACCCTTTACCCACATCTGGGAGTGGAAGAGATGCTCTACCTCCTCCTTCTAGATCTTTGCAGTGGCAACAATGGCATTGGGCTCTGCATCAATAATTTACTTCCCTTTATCATTTCCTTTGTCAGGTTCTGATTCGGAGTCAGAGCATGCATCTGATTCAGAAGCCCTCATCTCGGCCACCAGCGACTACTTGGCCCGACACTCACTTGTGTTGTGAGTGGAGCTCTTATGGAAGTCACACCACTTTCCCGTGTCCTTCTTTGGCTTCATGGTGTTGTTCTTTGATTATGGATTTGGCAAGTTCTCTTGGGCCGCCATGCCTTGGCTTTGTCTTTTTTTATGCGGTTTGGGGGCACCTTTCCCTTGCTTTTGATTTGTAGATCCAAAGTCTCGATTCTTCTATTTGAATTTCTACTCAATCTTGGCAGCATACCAGTATACCGTACCAAGCGAGGAGATGTCGAGGAACTCCATTTCCTCCTGAATGTATCTGTGCTGACAAATGCGATACTTTAGTACCAAATTTTTCTCTGAATCTTTGATACCCAACTTTGTGTGCAGGGTATGGAACAGATTCGTCATCTCATGCACATCTTGATCCATTTGTTGCCGCAGTGTGGTCCATTGTATGTACTTGTCCTCATAGCTCCCCACGGTATATTATTGTTCCTTGATGGTATCTCGGAAAGAATTCCAAATGGGTATGATTAAGAACAAAGAGGGTTTTGTCTCGTCCTTTTTCTCACAATAGGTTTCCCACCAGTCCTTGACATGGGGGGTAGCTTTGAGGAGTGAAAAAATAATCTTCTCCCGATCGGAAAAGTCATGAACCGAGAAATATCCTTCTAATAGATTCAACCATCTATCTATGGCATCTCCATCTATTTGACCCTCAAATATGGGAAATTATGTCAAATTTTACTTGTACCTTAAAGGGAGTCGCGCCTCAAAAGTGGCTGCTGGATGAAAATGCACCGTCGGTGGGCAGTCGTTGAAGGATCTGGGAAAATGTATACATCATCGCGTTCCTTTGTTTTTCGAAGGCCTCCTCAAGCAATATTTTGAAAGGATCTCCTGCTCCCTCATCTTTCTTTTCATCCCCCATGGGCGTCTATGGGGTTTTGCGAGGCTGATATTGCAAAGGTTCCACCATATCGAGCCCTAACTCCTTATACCTCGTCCTCGTTGGAGACATGCAAAGAAGAATCGAGAAAAAGCAGACCGCACTAATACCACTGATCTAGATTTATGCATGAACGCAACAGAATACACATATAACCATAAATACAAAGATGCAGTGGAAATGACACTTTATTTCATTAAGGTCAAAGAACTAAAATTTGCTTATAAACAGAATGGAAATAAACTAGCTATGGTGCTAGTATCTTATCTCCGAGAAGAGATGTGGCGGCTACAGGCCTATGAACTGAGCTACAACGAGGATCGAGGGCCTATTTATTATTTAGAAATAATGGAAAACCCTAAACATCCAAAACCCTAACCCTAGGAGATGAAGTGCCAAAACTATGGGCCTCGTCTAGGTAAATTGGTGTTTCAACTTCCCGGGGACGTAACTTTGGCATACGATCTCCGTTTAATGCAAACCATACCTTGTTAGAAATATCTATCCGAGGAATAAAAATTTTGAGTAAGAAACATGGGGCCAAAAACCCATGTTGCTCCCAGTTTTCCCAAAAAATGTCGTTTAGGGCCTCAAAACAACTCCGGAAGTTCATGACTCGAAAAACTGCTAAAAATAGTAAGTTTTGCTGAAACTTAAACACTGAAAGAGACAATGGTGGGGACCCAAGTGGAATAGGCGGGTGCCCACCAATATCCACTTGGATCATTCCTCCCCACTTAGGAAGCAAAGGTCCCCATTGCGTTGAGTTCCTCCATGAGATGAGGAAACTTCTACTGAACTTGGTCCTTGGTGAACCACTTGCCTTGGTGCAGGAGTTGGCAAGCTTTGACAACCCGATACAGCTGTATCTTATGTTGGCAAGTGTTCTTGATTTGCATGTCCATGATACAATCTGTGGTGGCCTGTTCCATGCAGTCTATTTTTCACTCTTTTGGTGTGAGTTCTTCTGTAATGTCTGAGGTGTCCAGTAGAGGTGGGAAGTAGGGACGAAGGCGATCTAAATTGAATACAAGGGGCAGACCAAGGAATGGTGGAATACTGAGCTCGAATGCATTGTTCCCTACAACCTTGGTGATGGTGTACGGCCCATATCGGAGCGGGCGAAGCTTGCGGTGGGGTACAGTGAGGCACTCCTTCTGCAAATGTAGCCACACTTTGTCGCCCACCTGGAAGTTGTGTGGCACCCGATGTTGATCATGGCGTTGCTTTTACTTAGCATTCTATCCAATATTTCATGAACCTATTGGTGGATGTGTTGAATGCGCTCAATGAAGTTGTTCGCTTTGCCAGCTTCAGACTGGACATGAGCTGAATCAGCCTGAGTAGCTACAAATGGCATGGCTATGTCAATGGGACATAGTGGTTGGAATCCCAAACCAACCTGAAACGGGATGTGGCCAGTTGAGTTGTGGAGAACCCGGTTATAATTGTGTTGTACATAGGGGAGGCTCTCATCTCATTTGTGTGGATGCTTTGAATTGTACATGCGCATAATGTGTACAATCATCCTGTTGATTACCTCTGTCTGACCATCAGTTTAGGGATGGAAAGTTGTGGACTTGGTGAGCTTGGTGTCCAACATTGACCAAAGGCTGGACTAAAATGTACTGAGGAACCTGCTGTCACGACCTGATATGATAGACTGTGGGATCCCAAAGTGCACCCACACTCGTTCAAAGAAGAGTTTAGCAGTGGCTTCTATTGTGATATTCTTCTTGCAGGCCGCCATAATGGGAATCTTCGAGAATTTGTCGACGACCATGAAAAAATAGTGATTTTCATTCTTAGTAGAAGGAAGGCCCGACATGTAATCCATGGAGATGGATTCCGAAGGTGCAGGATCTGATGTACTTACCGACATCCTGTCGAAGGTTCGGCCAATAGAAATACTTCTGCAGTATTGCCACTATTTTTCCAACCCCAAAATTCCTAGTGACTCGACTGTAGTGCGCTTCCCATATCATCTTGGCACGTTCACTTGAAGGGACACAAAGGTGTCCTAGGTGACATAACAGTGCATCTTGGAGGTGAAAATTTGGAACTTGTGTACCCCCCAAGAGTTCCTTGTATGTGTGGTTGAATTCTGGATCTCTCTTGTGGATAAGCGGCCAATCAGAAGTCTCGTGCCCACAAGAGTTGAGAACAATGGTTATGGCCACGATTGGTGGTCAGCTAAGGTAGTCTGCAACATTATTGGTGCTACCCTTCTTGTACTTGATGTTCAAATGAAACTGTTGCAGATATGTGGACCACTTATGATGGTGATCATTATGCAACTTCCCTTGTGTCAGTATGAACTACAGGGGTCAGTGGTCTGTGTGGATGATTGTGTCCTTCCCCAAAATGCAATGCTTCCATTGTCGACAAGCCTGCACAATGGAATACAAATCTTTTTCATAAGTGGGATACTTGAAAATTTTGTCGGATAATGTCTCGCTGTGATGTGCCACTGGATGCCCCTGTTGAGTAAGAACTTCCCCAATAGCATAGTCAGAGGCATCTATCTCGATCTCAAATGGTTGTTGCAAGTCTGGTAATGTGAGCACTGGGGTAGAACAGAGGCGATGCCTCAGTTCTACGAATTCCTTCTGTTGAGATTTCAACCAAAATAATTTTGCTTCCGCTCCTCCTTTGGTGACTTGACTCAAGGGCCAAGTGATATGAGAAAATCCCAACATGAACTTGCGACAAAAATTAGCAAGACCTAGAAAGCTGCGAAGCTTTGTTAGAGTGGTTGGGGCTGGCCAATCCCGAATGACTTGGATCTTGGATGGATCCACATGCAACCCCCTTTCATCAATAATGTATCCCAGATATTGAACTTGGGTCATGCCAAAAGTGCACTTCTCCAAATTGGCACACAACTTGTGTTGCCGTAGTGTTTGGAGGACTTCTTGGATGTGGTGGAGGTGCTATTCCCAAGTCTAGCTGAAGATCAGAATATCATCCAAGTACACCACTACAAATGATTTGGTGAATGGATGCAAGATGTCATCCATCAACAACATGAAGGTTGCAGGAGCATTCGTCAACCCGAAAGGCATGATGAGCCATTCGAAAAGGCCCTCCTTGTCTTTGAAGGCAGTCTTCCACACATCTGAGGGTTTTATTGGTACCTAGTGATACCCATACTTCAAGTCGATCTTTCTAAAATATTTTTCCCCTTTGAGTTGGTCCAGAAGGTCATCAATTCGTGGGATCGGGTACCTATTCCGAACAGTGATCTTTTTCTACGCCTGATAGTGAATACAGAGTCTCCAAGTCCCATCCTTCTTCTGTACCAACATGATTGGGCTCCCACAGGGCGATAAGCTTGGCCAGATGTGACCTTTCTGCAGCAACTCTTGAATCTTCCTCTTGATTTAATCATTCTCCAGAACATAGCACCTATAGATCAGTCCATTGGGTAGCAGCGCACCTGGGGTCAGGTCAATGGGGTGCTTGAACTGACAGTGCAGAGGCACCCCTGTAGGTGAGGTGAAGATGTCCCCGTACTCCTCCACAACCTTGTCCATTTGTTGTTGTTGTGCAAAGGAGCCATGTCTGGAGCTCATGGCCATAGTTTTCTTCTTTCCCTTGAGGCAGATCATCTGGGAAACAAATTTCTTGGTTTGGGAAATAAGCTTAGTGCATTGTTTTGTAGTAACGAGAGAGATAGTGGGAGGTGGTGGTACCTCTGGTATCCTGTACAACTTATTTCCCAAAGTAACAATAACAGCACGAGGCTGGGACTCATACACAACATGTCGCTTCCACAAGTATGGTTGACCTAATAATACATCAGAAACATAATTAGGAGCAATGTCACACAATACCTCATCCGTGAAGGCTTGATGCTATAGGGAAGGCGACATTTCTAGTTGACGTCGAGATCTCGTCCTTGGTGAAGCCACTTGATGGTGTATGGTTATGGGCGCGTTATGGTTGGAAAGCCCAACCGCTTTACGACATCTGCTAAAATGAGGTTCTTTTGACTCCCATTGTCGACAATGAACTGTAGCGTGGAACCCTTTATCCACATCTCAGAGTGGAAGAGACGCTCTGCCTCCTCTAGATCTTCTGGTTCCTCCTTCTGGATCTTCACAATGACAACAGTGGTGTTGGGCTCTGTATCAATAAGCTACTTCCCTTTTTCATTCCCCTTGTCAGGTTATGATTCAGAGTCGGATCATGCATCTGATTCAGAAGCTCTCATCTTGGCCACCAATGACTACTTGGCCTGACACTCACTTGTGTTGTGAGTGGAGCTCTTATGGAACTCACACCACTTTCCCGTGTCCTTATTTTGCTTCGCGGTGTTATTATTTGCTTGTGGCTTTTCCAGGTTGTCTTGGGCCACCATGCCTTGGCTTTTTCCTTTGTTCTGCAGTTTGGCGACACCTTTTTCTTGCTTTTTATTCGCAGATCCAAAGTCTCACTTCTTCTTCTTGAATTTCTGCTCAATCTTGGCAGCATACCGATATGTCATACGAAGCAAGGAGATGTTGAGGAACTCCATTTACTCCTGAATGTTTGTGTGCATACAACTGTGATACTTTAGCACCAAATTTTTCTCTGAATATTTGATACCCAACTTTGTGCGTAGGGTATGGAACAGATTCGTCAGCTCATGCACATCTTGATCCCTTTGTTTCCGCAACGTGGTCCATTGTATGTACTTGTCCTCATAGCTCCCCATGGGATAGTATTGTTCCTTGATGGCATCTCGGAAATAATTCCAAGTTGGTACGACTGAGAACAGAGAGGGTTCTGTCTCGTCCTTTTTCTCAAAGTAGGCTTCCCACCAGTCCTTGATATGGGGGGTAGCTTTGAGGAGTGCAAAAATAATCTTCTCCCAGTCAGAAAAGTCATGAACTGAGAAATATCCTTCTAATAGATTCAACCATCTATCTATGACATCTCCATCTATCGGACCCTCAAATATGGGAAATTATGTCAAAATTTACTTGTACCTTAAAGGGAGTCGCGCCTCCAAAGTGGCTGCTGGATGCAAATGTGCCGTCGGTGGGCAGTCGTTGAAGGATCTGGGAAAATTTATACATCATCGCGTTCCTTTCTTTCTCGAAGGCCTCCTCGAGCAATATTTTGATAGGATCTCCTACTCCCTCATCTTTCTTTTCATCCCCCATGGGTGTCTGTGGGATTTTGCAAGGCTGATATTGCAAAGGTTCCACCAGATCGAGCCCTAACTCCTTATACCCCATCCTCGTTGGGGACATGCAAAGAAGAATCGAGAAAAAGCAGACCGCTCTGATACCACTGATCTGGATTTATGTAGGAATGCAAAAGAATACACATATAACTATAAATACAAAGATGCAGTGGAAATGACACTTCATTTCATTAAGATCAAAGAACTGAAATTTGCTTATAGACAGAATGGAAACAAACTAGCTATGGCGCTGGTATCTTATCTCTGAGAAGAGATGTGGTGGCTACAAGCCTCTGAACTGAGTTATAATGAGGATCGAGGGCCTATTTATTATTTAGAAACAATGGAAAACCCTAAACATCCAAAACCCTAATCCTAGGAGATGAAGTGCCAAAACTATGGGCCCCGTTTGGGTAAATTGGTGTTTCAACTTCCCGGCGACGTAACTTTGGGATACAATATCCGTTTTACACGAACCATACCTTGTTAGAAATATCTATCCAAGGACTAAAAATTTTGAGTGAGTAACATGGGTCCACCCATTTTGCTCCCGATTTTCCCAAAAAATGTCATTCAGGGCCTCAAAACGGCTCCAGAAATTCAGGACCCGAAAAACTGCTAAAAATAGTAAGTTGTGTTGAACCTAAAACACTAAAAGAGACAATTGGTGGGGCCCCAAGTGGCATAGGCAGGTGGCCACCAATATCCACTTGGATCATTCCTCCCCCCCTAGGAAGCAATGGTCCCCATTGCATTGAGTTCCTCCATGGGATGAGGATACTTCTACTGAACTTGGTCCCTAGTGAACCACTTGCCTTGGTGCAGGAGTTGGCCAACTTTGACAACCCGATACATTTGGATCTTATGTTGGTGAATGTTCTTGATTCGCATGTCCATGATACAATCTGTGGTGGCCTGTTCCATGCAGTCTGGGTTTAACTCTTTTGGTGTGAGTTCTTCTGTAATGTCAGAGGTGTCCAGTAGAGGTGGGAAGTAGGGACAAAGGCAGTCTACATTGAATACATGGTGTATACCAAGGAATGGTGGAATACTGAGCTCGAAGGAATTGTTCCCTACAGCCTTGGTGATGGTGTATGATCCATATCGGAGCGGTCGAAGCTTGCGGTGGAGTCTAGTGAGGCACTCCTTCTGCACATGTAGCCACACTTTTTTTCCCACCTGGAAGTTGTGTGGCACCCGATGTTGATCATTTCGTTGCTTGTACTTAGCATTGGCTCTATCTAATATATCATGAACCTGTTGGCAGATGTGTTGAATGCGCTTGATGAAGTTGTTTGCTTTGTCAGCTTCAGACTAGACATGAGTCGAATCGGCCTGAGTAGCCGCAATTGGCATGACTATGTCAATGGGACATAGTGGCTGGAATCACAAGCCCACCTGAAAGGGTCTATGGCCGGTTGAGTTGTGGAGAGCCTGGTTATAACTGTGTTGTACATAGGGGAGGCTCTCATCCCATTTGCATGGATGATTTGAATTGTACATGCGCAGAATGTGTACAATCGTCCTGTTGACAACCTCTGTCTGACCATCAATTTGGGGATGGAAAGCTATGGACTTGGTGAGCTTGGTGTCCAACATTGACCAAAGGCTGGACCAAAATGTGCTGAGGAACCTGTTGTCGCGATCTGATATGACAGACTGTGGGATCCCAAAGTGCACCCACACTCGTTCAAAGAAGAGTTTAGCAGTGGCTTCTACTGTGATATTCTTCTTGCAGGCTGCCATAATGGCCATCTTCAAGAATCTGTCGATGACCAAGAAAACACAGTCATTTCCATGCTTAGTAGAAGGAAGGCTGGACATGTAATCCATGGAGATGGATTCCCAAGGTGAAAGATATGATGTACTTCTCAACATCCTGTTGAAGGTTCGGCCAACAAAAATACTTTTGCAGTACTACCACTGTTTTATCGACCCAAAAATCCTCAGCGTCTTGACTGTAGTGTACTTCCCATATCATCTTGGCACGTTCACTTGAAGGGACACAAAGGTGTCCCAGGTGACATAACAGTGCATCTTGGAGGTGAAAATTTGGAACTTGCGTACCCTGCAAGAGTGCCTTGTATGTGTGGCTAAATTCTGGATCGCTCTTATAGAGAAGTAGCCACTCAGAAGTCTCGTGCCCACAAGAGTTGAGAACGATGGTTATGGCCACGATCGGTGGTCGACTAAGGCAGGCTGCAACATTATTGGTGCTACTCTTCTTGTACTTGATGTTCATATGAAATTGTTGCAGATATGTGGACCATTTCTGATGGCGATCATTCTGCAACTTCCCTTGTGTCTGTATGAACTACAGGGGTCGGTGGTCTGTGTGGATGATTGTCTCCTTCCCCAAAATTTAATGCTTCCATTTTCGACAAGCCTACACAATGGAATAAATTTTTTTTTCGTAAGTGGGATACTTGCGAATTGTGTCAAACAATGTCTCACTGTGATATGCCACTGCATGCCCTTGTTGATTAAGAACTACCCCAATAGCATAGTCAGAGGCATCTGTCTCGATCTCAAATGGTTGTTGCAAGTCTAGTAATGTGAGCACTGGGGCAGAACATAGGCGATGTTTCAATTCTATGAACGCATTCAGTTGAGATTACGACCAAAAGAATTTTTCTTTCGCTCCTCCCTTGGTGACTTGACTCAAGGGCCAAGTGATATGATAAAATCCCAACACGAACCTACAGTAAAAATTAGCAAGACCCAGAAAGCTGCAAAGCTATGTTTGAGTGGTTGGGGCTGGCCAATCCTGAATGACTTGGATCTTGGTTGGATCCACATGCACCCCCCTTTCATCAATAATGTATCCCAGATATTGAACCTGGGTCATGCCAAAAGTGCACTTTTCCAAATTGGCACAAAACTTGCGTTGTTGTAGTGTTTGGAGGACTTCTTGGATGTGGTGGAGGTGTTATTCCCAAGTCTGGCTGAAGATCAGAATATCTTCCAAGTACACCACTACAAATGAGTTGGTGAATGGATACAAGATGTCATCCATCAACCTCATGAAAGTAGCGGTGCACCTGGGGTCAGGTCAATGGGGTGCTTGACCTGACAGTGTAGAGGCACCCTTGTGGGTGAGGTGAAGATGTCCCCGTACTCCTCCACAACCTTGTCCATTTTTTGTTGCTCTGCAGAGGAGCCATGTTTGGAGGTCATGGCCACAGTATTCTTCTTGCCCTATGGGTGGATCATCAGGAAAACAAATTTCTTGGTTTGGGAAATGAGTTTACTGCATTGTTTTGCAATAACCAGAGAGATAGTGGGAGGCGTTGGTACCTCTGGTATCCTGTACAACTTATTTCCCAAAGTAACAATAACAATACGAGGTCAGGACTCATACACAACATGTCACTTCCACAAGTATTTTTGGCCTAATAATACATCAGAAACATCAATAGGATCAATGTCACACAATACCTCATCCATGAAGGACTTGATGCTATAGGGAAGGCGGCACTGCTAGCTGACGCAGAGATCCTGTCCTTGGTGAAGCAACCCGATGGTGTATGGTTGTGGGTGCGTTGTGGTCAGAAAGCCCAACCACTTTACGACATCTGCTGAAATGAGGTTCTTTTGGCTCCCATTGTCGACAATGAACTGTAGCGGGGAACCCTTTACCCACATCTAGGAGTGGAAGAGACGCTCTGTCTCCTTTGGATCTTCTGGTTCCTCCTTCTGTATCTTCACAGTGAAAATAGTGGCATTGGGCTCGGCATCAATAATCTGCTTCCCTTTGTGATTCCCCTTGTCAGGTTCTGATTCAGAGTCGGAGCATGCATATGATTCAGAAGCCCTCATCTCGGCCACCAATGACTGCTTGGCCCGACACTCACTTGTGTTGTGAGTGTAGCTCTTATGGAACTCACACCACTTTCTCGTGTCCTTCTTTGGCTTCGTGGTGTTGTTCTTTGCTTTTGGCTTTGGCAGGTTGTCTTGGGTTGCCATGCGTTGGCTTTGTCCTTTTTTCTATGGTTTGGGGGCACCTTTCCCTTTCTTTTGATTCGCATATCCAAAGTATCGCTTCTTCTGTTTGAATTTCTACTCAATCTTGGCAACATACCAGTATGCCATA
Source organism: Pinus albicaulis (assembly GCA_034641835.2). Lineage (NCBI taxonomy): Eukaryota > Viridiplantae > Streptophyta > Pinopsida > Pinales > Pinaceae > Pinus > Pinus albicaulis. Next base: position 146,160,220 of record CM076571.1, read on the forward strand.
CCAAGAGAGGAGATGTCGAGGAACTCCATTGCCTCCTGAATGTATCTGTGCAGACAATTGCAATACTTTAGCACAAAATGTTTCTTTGAATCTTTGATATCCAACATTGTGCGCAAGGTATGGAACAGATTCGTCAGGTCATGCACATCTTGATCCCTTTGTTGCCGCAACGTGGTCCATTGTATGTACTTTTCCTCATAGCTCCCCATGGGATAGTATTGTTCCTTGATGGCATCTCGGAAAGAATTCCAAGTGGGTATGGCTAAGAATAGAGAGGGTTTTGTCTCGTCCTTTTTCTCACGGTATTTTTCCCACCAGTCCTTGACATTGGGGGTAGCTTTGAGGAGTGCAAAAATAATCTTCTCCCGGTCAGAAAAGCCATGAACCGAGAAATATCCTTCTAATAGATTCAACCATCTATCTGCGGAATCTACATCTATTGGAACCTAAAATATGGGAATGTCAAATTTTACTTGTACCTTAAAGGGAGTTGCACCTCCAGAGTGGTTGCTGGATGCAGATGCGCAGCCGGTGGGCAGTCATTGAAGGATTTGGGAAAATTTATCCATCATCACGTTCCTTTGTTTTTTGAAGGCCTCCTTGAGAAATATTTTGATAGGATCTCCTACTCCCTCATCTTTCTTTTCATCCCCCATGGGTGTCTGTCGGGTTTTGCAAAGCTGATCTTGCAAAGGTTCCACCAGATCGAGCCCTAACTCCTTATACCCCAACCTCGTTGGGGACATGCAAAGAAGGATCGAGAAAAAGCAGACCGCTCTCATACGATTGATCCAGATTTATGCAGGAACGCAACAGAATACACATATAACCATAAATACAAAGATGCAATGGAAATGACACTTCATTTCATTAAGATCAAAGAACTAAAATTTTCTTACAGACAAAATGGAAATAAACTAGCTAGGGTGCTGGTAGCTTATCTCCAAGAAGATATGTGGCGGCTACAGGCCTTTGAACTGAGTTACAATGAGTATCGAGGGCCTATTTATTATTTAGAAACAATTTAAAACCCTAAACATCCAAAACCCTAACCCTAGGAGATGAAGCACCAAAACTATCGGCCCTGTCTGGGTAAATTGGTGTTTCAACTTCCCGGGGACGTAACTTTGGCATACGATCTCCGTTTGACTCGAACCATACCTCGTTAGAAATATCTATCCAAGGACTACAAATTTTCAGTGAGCAACATTGGACCATGCAACCATGCTGCTCCCGGTTTTCCCAAAAAATGTCATTTAGGGCCTCAAAACGACTCTGGAATTTCAGGACCCGAAAAACTGCTAAAATAGTAAGTTGTGCTGAAACTAAAACACTGAAAGAGACAATGGTGGGGCCCAAAATGAAATAGGTGGGTGGCCACCAATATCCACCTGGATCACTCTAAGGAATGTGAATTTCCCTATGCTCTCATTTCTAAGTCTTGTTTTTTTATGGTGGTGTTTTTCCTTATATCACCCCTCTTGTGGTTTCAATAAGGTAATAACTCTTTACTTATTGCTCTGGGTGAAACTTTCCCTCTCCTTCCTTAGCCGGAGGGTGTGTTCTTTGTGGATCTTGTCGGTGCTGGGAATTTTTTTTATGGGTATGCGTGGTTTATTCAGTACAAGGAAAATATCCTCCAACAGAGGTTATAAAGGAGGTTTTTAGTGTTATCAAATTGGCCAAAATTGTCAAAGAAAAATTTGCTACAACATTTTTTTTTGGAAACGAAGGTTTTGATAGAGTTTCTAACGGAACTTCAATAGAAATAAAAAAAACTAGGTGGTCGAAGGTTTTTACGGATGTTTTTCTTATCGGTGCGCACGTCATGTGTGAACGCACCGGTGCATTTTAAACAATATGCACCAGTGCAGTAAACATACCGAGCACCGGGAAGGAAAATAAATTTTTGAAGCCCCAGGGCGTTTACATACGCAACATCCCAATGCATGTCAACAAAAATTACACATCAGGCCGATAGAAGGTGCATGCACTAGTGTTATTCGGATTCAACTCACTGGGGCATTGTTACCTATAGCGCACTGGGTAGTTAGACAATATCTAAGCACCGGTGTGTTTATATTACTTTCCAGCCTGATGTGTTTTGCGAAAGGTACAACCTTGGGTGGTTACAAAACACATAAGCCCATGAGTGTTATAGTTGTAAAGTACCGAAGAATTTAAAGAAAACAACATTGGTGCATTAGAAATATGAATGCATCGGTACGTTGCGGCCAAATAACACCGATGCATGCACCTTTTATCCTCCCGGTGTGTATTGGTTGTGTACACACCTTGGGTCGCTAAGGTGTAAAAACGCATCGACGCATTAAAGGCAAACCATATCAGTGCATGCAATGCATATCCACCCAGGTCATAGTCATAGATAAAGCACACCAGACATTATAATTGGTATTGGTATTTGGTGCAGTGCTCATAGGTCATAGAAATGCACCGATGCACAGTATCATACACACGCACCAGTGTTCATTTTCATTTTTTTAGAAACATCGACCTGTGACAGTGCAATTATTGTGATTCTTTAAATTCATTATTCATCAAAAGTCGACACATATCTTATAACAGTATTCATATCAATTAAATTTTTATTAGTGCATTTGAATGTGATGTTTGGATGAATTTTTTATATAATCATATTTCACATCTCTTCATTATAATATTTAATCATCCATATATTTAATCAGTGGTGTAACATTTCACAGCGGAAATGTAGAACAAAATAGAATAAATTAAAACGTATTTTATTATATATGAATAAGGGACTCTTTGTCGTACAAAATGGGACAATTATTGGTAACCTTTTGTCTTTCAATTGGGACACTATGTCCATTACATTAAACAAAATTTCTGATTTTCACAGAGAAATATTTTAAAAAATACAATGGCTTGCATTGATATCCAGACATATTTATCATCATTCTTCGCTGGAACTGTTGTCATTGCTCGATCTACTTCCATGACTTGGTTTATTTTGAGGAATGTTTTATTCATTGTGTTGATTGTTTTCTTCTTCTTCAAGTTCCATATACAAACATAAAAATAAAGTGTAATGAGAGTATCTACATTGGTGAGAATAATGAAAATTTCAATATTAAATAATATACATCAATGTAAATCGAAAAGAAATGTACCATAGCAAGAATTGACTCGTGAACTATACACATTCCTTCAAAACCAAATTTCTTGTCTTCTTTCAAAATTTATTTTATTGGCGCAGTTCCATACTTTGTTTCCTGCAAGTTTTATAACCCATAACAAATCATAGATTTAATATAATTTATTTTTTTTGCTCTATTAATTATAGACGGAGCTAAGTAAAACAAGATAGATACTTACAAATTCCACAATCGATTTCTGATATGCCAACATATACTGACAACCCATATTTAACCCAATGTCAATCAATTATTCTGATGGTTCTTCTTTGTATGTTAATAGTTGTTTGAAGACATTCAATGATGGTTGATGTAAAACAACTTAAAATATACAAAAATTAAATCTATTTAAGTTGTTATAAGGAATTAAAAATTACTCACAAACTTTGATATCAACCCTTTTCTTCCTTGTCGTCCTGTTTTCTATGTTGAATGGGTTCCATTTTCTTTTCTTTTCTGCAAAAAAATACTTGAAAATTAATATTTAATGCTAAATTATTTATTTATTGTCCCTAATAAAAAAAATCAATGATTACATATTACATTTGAAGCACTTTGTTGTTGAGATGGCTCCTCGTGTGATGCAATTATGTCCATTTCATTAACCATCCCCGTGTACACCTTTTTGGACATTTCTACTAGAATATTTCTGATATCAGCTCATTCATCCTTTGAGATTTTCATAATCTTCTTGAAAAAGTAACATGACAATAAACTATGTAATTTTTATATTGATATATGAAAACTAAATATAACAAAAGTGATATTTATAAATGATTGGTTTGTAGTAATATACATATAATTCTAGAAAAAACTTTTATAGGAATATTACTTTTTGCATGCTTCTTTTTTTTTTGTGTATGTTTTTGCTATTAAAATTCTGACATGTCTCATTGACCAATTCTTTGGAAACTCTTCCTGTAGTTTAAATAAAATTTGGTTCTTGGAATCATTGGATTTATTTTTGTATTGTAAGTGGAAACAAAATTTGTACATTTGTTCCACTAGATCCCTCAAAGTTTTGTAAAAATTTTTCCCCCTTTCATTAACCTCCAGCACCACTCCAGATGAGCTAAGGAGCAATTCATTTTCATTTGCATGTTCTATTTTTTTTTCTTAAAACAACATTCCCTTCTTCGTTGTTGGTCCTTGTAGAACATTAAACATATCTGAATTAATAGATTGTTTGAAACATGTTATCTAATATTTTTAAGTATATTATTAATGAAAATTCAAAAAAGAAACTCATATTGGATCGATAGTATTTTTTTCATTCACCCAATTCATCCTTCTGCAAATTTTCCATCAAGATTTTATGCTCTTCTGGTCTTAGATAAGAAAGAATCTTATCGAGCTTCATCATTTTGTGGCTCTGCATGACACACACTAAACAATACATATTAGTTAAACTTACATATAGTTCAAAAATAATAATTTTTGTAAATAATTTACAAAGAACTTTATTTTTTTTCTTTTCTGGATGTGTTATCAATTTTTTTTCTTTTTTGTAACCTAGAGGAATTAACAGCCCGCCTGACACGTAACTACTAGCCAACCTCTGGGGGGCTACGATATTTCCTCCTCCCCACATCCTGGGTCACAACGGGGGGGATTTGAACTTGGGTCTTTTGAGTTACAACAATTTCACATTTCTCGGATTAACCAATTGAGTTGCCAACCCCCCCCCCCCCCCGCGGGACTTGGTATTTTTGTTACTTGAACTCTTGTCAGCCATTTTTTTATCAATATAAAACCTATACCATTCATTAATATATTTTATTAACAAATCACATACTTTTCAGCTAAAAAAAATAATCAAGAAAACAATGTTTCTATCTAAATTAAATGCTCGATGTGTTTATCATATTATCCGCACTGGTGTGGTTCACATTTTAGGACCGACAATGGGAAAAAAAAATTAAATGATATATATGTTATTATAAACACACCGCCACTACAATAGAAACACTGTACGATGCTCTTTTTCAATAGGAGACCCATCGTGTTATATTAATATGGGAGAACCGATTAACATAAGCCATTATTTTGAAAAATAAACATACAAATGAATAGAAACTATTTTTATCAAATAGTGCTCTTTGTCAATATGCACCCCGGTGCGTTATATTAAATAAGGTGCATCGATTAACAAAAGCCATTTTTTAAAAAATCGTGAAAGGGGCGACATGGTTTGGGATCTGACTCTATGGTCCCTCGGGTTAGATGTAAAACACACACACACACACACACACACACACACACATATAGTAATACAAACCCTATAAATCTAAAATGAAAAGCCCTAATTGTGAATTTTCGTAGTCACATAAACAAGAAGAAGCAAGGGTTTAAGGTAAGAATGGATTATTATTATTACTATTATTATTTTTATTTTTTTTCTAAATTTTAATTTAATCTAAATAGGAATAGAGATTGTAAATGATTTTATTAGTAAAATGCACAATAAAATTTAATTTTTTTTACTATGCATGTATTAAATCTAACAGAAATTGTAAAAAAAAAAGTATTACAGTAAAATTTAACATTTTTACTAGATGTTTCAAATTCCGATTCTCTAAATAGTAAAGTTGTTTGAAAGCATTTTGCTACTCCACACTGCTCTCTTGCTCCAAGTATGTCTCTCCTGCAAATCCCTCCCCTGAAAATTTTGGCAAAAATAATGAAATAATGAATATTTTTTACTATTTAAAGAACTTTTTTATGAAATTAGATTTCTAAAAATCATTTGCCACTCCTTTTTCAGTTTATCGTTTTTTTTTCACTTCAAAAAAATAAAGTTGCGCTTTTTTCCCCGATATTCGATGTGTTTGTTAACTAACCGCACCAGTGCATCAGTTAATAAAACCGCGCCGGTGTGTTTAACCGTACATTAGCACCAATAACAATAACTAATTTTTTAATGCACTGAATTTACTTTTAGGTATGTACACCAAAATTTATTGTTGATTTTTCTCAAATGTAGGGAGAAAATCTCATAATTATATCAAATGGAAAATTCTTCAAAATTCAGCTAGTTCCACAATATTTCTCAAAGTCCATCGCAAAGTTCTCCCTATCTATCTCCATACGTAATTACTTCAGATTTTATTTATATTTTCATTATCTAATTGATTTTTATTTTTTAATCCATGTCAATTTAAATAAAATTAATGTATATAAATTTGCAGGTTCATACAGATTCAGAATCGAGTTCAGATGCACAAAATATTCATACAGTTCCAAAACATCGGAAGCTCTTATCAAGAGAAGCATACCGCAAGGCACAGTTGGTAGATGAAAATGGACGGCCGCTTCACCCTGCCAATTGTAACATGCCATCTTCTAGCCACAAACCTAAGACAATAATGGTAATAATTGTTTGGTATAATGTAATTATTTCAACGTCAAACCAATTAATCATGCATTGACGTGCTTACTAATTGATATCATCAATATTGTACTATCATGTTCAAATATATTTCTGGAAATTATTAGGGTTCTAGTGATGGTGAGCGTCCTACCTACCATCTTTTGTTGCACCCCACGAAAATGTAAAATCGAGAGAAGGTCTAATTAAGAGAAAAACTCGAAGAGGAACGACACCAGGAATGGTTGAATCAACCACCTATTCAATTCCCACTACGTCCATATTAGCCAATTAGGAATGACTACAACAATAGTATTTCTTCACAAGCTAGCAATGGAGGCAATAAAATATAGGTTGGTATTGATGGTTACTTAGGGGATACAACTACCATGGAGACAATTTTGTTATATGCATTCCAGAATGATGATTAGCTAGGAGATGATGCTCATATCGCTGATACCTTTTTCGAAAGCCTTAAATTTTACAATTTTACGATGATTCAATTTTACGGTAATTATGGTTCAAATTTGACATTTCTACAATTTTACAAATCTAAAAATCTTACAATTTTAATAAAATTTAATCATCACGATACATACAATTACAAATTTACAAATTTACAATTATGGTAATTTAACAATATGTATTGTAATTTGACAATTTTAAGATGATTCAATTTTACGGTAATTATGGTTCAAATTTGACAATTAATTTACAATTTTACAATTTTACAAATTTACAAATTTACAAATGTTACAATTTTAATAAAATTGAATCATCACAATACATAAAGTTACAATTACAATTTTACAATTTCACAATACAATTACAATTACAATTTTACATACAATTACAATTACAATCACGATACATACAATTACTATTACAATTTTATAATTACCAATACATAATATTTAATAAATATCATGATTTAATATTAAAAATAAACATCACAATCATGATAACCATCATACAAACATCATATTCTAAAATACACATTAAAATTTGCTAACATCATCTAATCGTCGTGATCATGATCATCTAACAAAACGCAAGCATTGTATAACATAATCACAACACAGACATCAAATGTACATCTCATGTCAAATAACTACTATAACATACATAGAAAGAGGGTGTTGTGGCACATTGGAGGTTCGAAACCCTAACAATTTTGGTTCGAGGTGTGCTCAGATCCTACTGGTCACGGAGCCCTAGCCTCTGGTCAGCGCTAGGCCTGCCACGCCTGTACAAGGCATCAAAGTATGAAGGCCACTTGTGGCTGAGTGACCCTACACGTGGAAGACCTCGATCTGGGAGCCCTCTCAGCTTGAAAATGTTAGGGTAACGGAAGGATGACGACAAGGGTTTCGGAATATTCTACACTCGCTGCGTCCCAGAGCTTACAGCATGTGCTTTCAGCTCCATTCTGCATAACGCTTCACCATTTGGTTTTTACTCCTTTTTTTTGTGCAGATAACCATGGTCAATGAACGGAAAATGATGGACCTTGACCCCGAACCTGGTGACATCATAATGGTTTGGGGGTATGACGTTTTAGAGAAAAACATCAAGTGGTATATTCATCCTAACAAGGTTGCGGGAGTAAACCCTCGAGGCATGGGCGAGGTCTGGAGGAAGGAGAAGGTCCTTGGTCTGTAGGACAACCCACTACATAACAGTCCGAACCTAGGAGGTTTGCCATCAGAAAAAATTTAGAGCGTGAAGCTGAACAAACCCCCCCCATTTCTCGGATCTGGTAGCATAAGAGCTGATTTTACCGCAAGTAAGTTCTTTCACCTCCTGTGGTTCAAAAAATTCTGGGTTTTGAGGAGGCTTAGAGGATATAGTGGCAAGCTATGGTTTTCCTAGGAATGTTGGTTCAAAGTCTTGTTTGGTTGAGTCATTAATAACCGAAGAGTCGTTTAAGGGGCCGGAGGTGGATTCAGCTAGTACTTGTTTCTCCCCGTCTCGAGTGCAGGATAGGGTTCGGAAGGTGAGTTTTCATCATTAGTTTGTGGAATGGGAAGCTAGGTTTTCTCAGACGGGGTAGGACCAAAGATACTGTCAAGGTTTAGGGTTTTTTGGAACCCTAGAGATCTGATTTCCGAGGTCTTAGTCTAGTCAGGCCTTGCCATAGGAAAAAGGAAGGATTTGGGCACGAGCGGAGAAGAGGAACCTTCATCAATTTTAAGGGGAAATTTTGTCTCGTGTGACAAAACCATGAGTGGCTTGGTCTCTCCAAGTTTGGATTCTAGTCTGCCTCGGCCGTCTAAGCCGGAGGGACTCAATGCTCCTCTCGAAGCACAGGGTAACAGTGTAGGAGAAGGAAACAAGGCTTTAGGAGGTAAGAGAAATAAGATTAAGATAATAAAGAGGAAAGAAACCCCTCAAAATCTGGTTCTTGGGGTGGATCTATAGATAGAAGAAGTCATGGAAGCCGTGGATACCATTCTTGTCGGCAAAGTAAAGGGAAGGAAGTTCTTGGCTAACTATATCAAAGAATGGACAACAATTTCCTGGGAAGGTGGGCCAAAGAGACAGGTTGAAGTAAATTTACTGGCATGTGGCTGGTTCATGATAAAATTCAACAAGAAGGAATCACTGGATTGGGTTATCAGCCAGAATTGGAGTCTGGGGAAGCGACCCATTCTGTTCAAAAAATGGAACCCCTTATTTGACGCATAGAGGTAAAAGATAGACGAATCACCATTTTGCGTTAAACTCCTTGGGTTGTCGTTCCCGTTTTGGACAAACTCTGTGTTTCGAGAAACTGGGAACTCTTTAGGGAAATTCCTGGAGGTTGAATCCTCTTTTCAGTAGACCATGGATAAAAGCTCGACCCAGATTCTTGTATCCCTAAACCCAAAAGAAGGTTTGGCCAGAAAGATCAATCTGACATATAAGGACCTCACGTTTACTTAGACACTTGATTACAAGCACCTACCATTTAGATGCCACCGCTGTCACGTTTATGGACATTTGGCCAAGTAATGACCACTGGGTTACAGGCGTAGAAGGAAATAGAAAAATTATTCTATAGCAGCAAAGGTAACCCCTGAGAAAAATATATTTTCTAAGGAAGGAGCAGTGGCTATGGAAGGGGTAGAAGGTGGAATAGTGCATCAGACACAATGGGGAACTCATGATATGTAGACAAAGCCAGCCTCATTAACATCATCTCCCAGGGCTAAAGGAGCCGATCTTCCTCTTATCAGAAATTTAGGAGAAGGCACCCCAACCCCTATTCTTGATGGTACGACTTTGGTCTCTAGCCCCACTTTTCTTTCTGATTTCATTTCTTCATGTTGTGTGATACTTGAGCCTAGTCCTTCCAGACCTAATATTGATCCTATTTTTTACTTTGAATTTGTGGCTGAATCCCTAAACAATATCATTACTGTTATTCCGAATATTAATCTATTTTCCCCTATCCCCTCTGCCCCTCTGGATCCCCCTCCCCCTGATCCCTCCTTTGGATTAATGCACTATAACCTTAGGCCTAGAGAGAAGAAGCCTCCACCTTCGGGAGCGGTGGGAGGACTGGGCCCCCTTCCCATTGTCGTGGGTCCCCGAAAGGCCAGGGGAAGGAAGTAAATCCTCTCAAAAGGCTTGTTGAGAGCCAAGATCAACATTTTTGATGGCAAAAAATGTTCCCTCTCAAGCTGCTTAGAGCAGCACAAACCCCCTCCCTTGGTCTCTAATGACTTTTCTCTCCTTTAACTGTCGTGGGCTAGCTAGCAGCTCCAAAAATCTAGCATTAAGGGATTTAGTTAAATCATATTCTCCTGATGTTCTCATGCTCCAAGAAACACTGGGGCTTGGTGATGACATTAAGAGAGCCCTCTGCAAACTTTTCCCGGGTTGGTCCTTCTTCACTCTGCATGCAAAAAGGAGATCTGGAGGTCTGACGTTGGGCTGTAAAGATGGGAGACTAAAAGTATTGAACTCTTGGGGTATGGACCAAGCTATCAGGCTAGAGGTTTACTCAATTGACCTATGTTTGACCATCTCAATTCTAAATGTATATGGACCCTGCATGGACAGAGTCTCCTTCTGGAACTCTCTTTTCTCCAAATATTTGATGAGGAGCACAAACCTAGTGGTCGAGGGGACCTTAATTTCTCCCCGGGGTTATCGGAAGCATGGGGACCTAATTCCCTGGCAGATCCACTGACTAATTTCTTCCTCCATAAGCTAACCTCATTGGGATTGGTGGATGTTGAGCCTATCAAGCCTAGGCCGACTTGGAGGAACATGAGAGTGGGGGGTGATAGGATTGCTTAGAGACTAGACTGTTTCCTCCTCAAAGAGGACCTGGTGGGAAAAATCTCGATCTTCAAGAATTGGATTGGGGAAGGGGGCAATTCGGACCATATGCCCATTCTTTTGGAGCTCACAGGATCAAACAAAAAGACGGGTTCCCCTTTCAAATTTAATTGATCTTGGTTGAAATAAGAGTCCTTTTATGAACTATTTCACTCCACTTAGAAGGCGGACGAGGTAAGTTTGGATGGGGATAAAGGCTCTTTGTTTATGAGGAAACTCAAAATGATGAAGAAGGCAATGGTGGAGTAGGAAAAGAAGAAAAAACAGGAAGAGGATGAATCTCTCCATCAGATAGGAATGGAATTAGATCAACTGGAGTCATCTGGTGAAGATGGATTTGAAACTACTGAAAAAAGAGATAGAATCAAATCCCTGGAAGCCTCTCATAGGAAATTCTTGAAGGACAAATAAGAAAAATGGTGTTTAAAGAGTAGATCCATCTCGTTTTCAGTGGGGGACGAAAATAAAAAATTCTCCCAAAATTATGCAAAGGGAAGGAAAAATACCAATACCATATGGGGGATGCAGATGGGGGATGGCCATACCGCTAAATATTTCTATGAACTTGCTAAGATGGGGATCAACAATTTCAAGTCACTTTTCAAAGCCCCTCCTGAAGCATCTATTGTGGAAGTGATCATAGTGGCTCGTTTTTTTCCCCGCTACGTGGAAGAGGATGAAAATGAGAATATCACTATGCCTGTCACAGAAGGTGAGGTGGAAAGCATCCTCAAGGATATGCAGAAAGATAAAATCCTAGGGCTAGATGGATGGATAGTGTAATTTTTCCAACATTTTTCGAGTCACTGAGAGAGGAACTGACAGAGTTGGTCGAAGAATCTCGGCTCAATGGTTCGATTCATCAACCTTTCAATTCAAATTTTTTAGCCCTCATCCCGCAGAAGGAGGATCCGAAATCATTTGATGATTTTCGACTGATATCACTATGTAATTGTATTTACAAAATTATAGAAAAAGTGATAACTGTTTGACTCAAACCCATACTGTCAAGGAATATATCTAAAGAGCAGTTCAAGTTCCTGGATGGAAGACAAATTCATGAAGTTGTCAGTGTGTCGTGGGAGACTCTTCATAGCCTTAAGAGGAGTGGGAAGAAAGGTGTCATTGTTAAAATTTACCTCTCTAAGGCATACGACTACATAAGATGGCTCTATATTCAGTTGCTCTTAACCCACTTGGGATTCAGAATTTATTTCATCAATTGGGTGATGGGGTGCATCACCACTGTCAAATTAGCGGTTATGATCAATGGGGCAGCAACTTCATTCTTTCAGAGCCAGAGAGGTCTACATGAGGGTTGTCCCATCTCACCCCTCCTTTTTGTTTTGGTGGTGGAGGGCCTTAGCCAGATGATATCAGAAGCTAGAAGGAGGGGGGATATCAAACACATCGAGATTGTTGTTAATCTAGGTATCACCCATCTTCTTTTTGTGGACAACATACTCCTGTTTAGCTCGGGTTCCTGGACTAAAACAAGGCAGCTCAAAGACATTTTAGACCTTTTACTTAAAGCTACAAGGCTATGAATCAATGTTCAAAATCCTCGGTCACCTTAGAATGCCTTTCTGAGATGGAGGTGGGTAGGATATCGTAAGATCTCCCCTATGATGCAAAGGAATTATCAGATAGCTTTAAATATCTGGGGTTCTTTCTCAATCTAGATACATACGAAACTAAATATTGGCACTAGCTAGTGGCTAAAATTGAAAATAGAATTAAACAATGGAGCTTCAAGTGGTCGTCACGGGTAGGTCGTTTAGTGTTGATAAAATCGGTCGTCCTAGCCATCCCTATTTACTAGACTGTGTTAACTTGGGTGCCTAAAGGAATCCTATCAAAAATCAAGTGCCTGTGCAGTAGATTCCTATGGGAAAGGTCAAAGGAGGAGTCAATACTCCCTTGGTTGGCATGGGATAAAGTGGCTAGCCAAAGGAATGGGGGGGCTGGGGCATCAAGGATCTCAATACCTTTGCATATACTCTAGTGGCCAAGTTGGGCTGGTGACTACTCACTAAGTAAAATATTTCTACCATGGTCGTCAAGAGGAAGTATATTGATCCAACCTGACTAGAAGATTGGCTTAGAATTCCAAAAAAGAAACACCACAAGCATCGGTGGTATGGAAAGCCATGGTCGAATCCATATATATCATCAAAAAAGGTTTGGCGTGGTTGGTGGGGAATGGAGAATCAGTAAGAATCGGCCAATATCCTTGGGCGGGATGCAAAGGGTCCTTTTCTATCTTCAGGGGCCTAATAGAGCATCTATCTGCAAAAAGATAAACTTCCTCAGTCAGGCAGGTCTTGAGGGCCACTCTACGATTTGGGGACAGGCCTGGAAATCAGGAGCGGATCTCCAAATTGTCAAGAAATGGATGGAGGAATGGAGGGGCTCATTTTGGAACTCCAAAGATAAAATTTTATATTGAACGATTGTCCTGACTCACTAAGTTGGGTACACTCCCCTTTGGGGAAATACACTCCTAAATTTGGCTATAATTGGATGATGTCTCAAAAAGTCTGGAATGATCTGGACTGGTGGTTAAAGTCTCTGTGGAAACTTAAGGCACCAGCAAAATCCAACATTTTCTATTGGTGAATCCTAAAAAATAAAGGCCTAACTTGGGATATCCTTCAGAAAAGGAGTGAGATCGGTCCTAGATGGTGCCCACAATGTAAGAGAAATGAGGAAACCATTATTCATCTGTTTCTAGATTGTTCGTTCAATCTTCAGATATGTGGAAGGAAACATTGCGCTTGTTAAACATTAAACTTATCTGGGGAGGTCCTTCTTTCCAGAATGCTTGGCACTCTTGGTGGAACAATGCAACAGACGACAGAATTAGGAATATTCCATTGATTTTGTCATGGGGCACATGGATCACTCGGAACGAGGTTACTTTCAGGGACATATCCACTCCCCCTGAGATCATAGTTGTTGAAGGGGTATCTATATTTGAGAACATCCCTCTTTCCAACCCCTCCAGGATAGTTAGAGAAGTTGTGATAGAAGACATCAGAGGAGACATCCCTTGGGAATATTTTGATGGGACCTCGGATCCCAAAAATCTTTGTGGAGCTGAAATCTCCATGCATCTCCCTTATGGAAAGACTCTCTCTGCCTCAGTTGGCCTGGGAATTGGATCCAATAACTATGCATAACTCCTCTCCCTCAAACATCTCCTTTGCTGGCTTATTTACCTTGGACTAAGACAGGCCCAGATTTTTGGAGACTCTCTGAATGTTATCAAATGGTTCAACGCAGAATTTAGATGTCAAAAATTTTTGTTGTTGCATCTTTTAGAAGAAGTTTTATCTTTAAAACGCTATTTTGATGATTTATCTATATGTCATATATACAGGGAGCGGAATATGGAAGCGGACTCACTTTCTAAGGATGGCGTACAACAAGATCTGGGAGGTTGGGCCATAAAATAAACTGATGGGGACTTGATCCACCTCTAGGATCAGCCGCCATACGCCCAGTAAAGCCCACTTGAACTCCTTTTGCAGCTGCAGGGACATAGACATGTCTATGTTCTCCTGTTTTTTCTCCAGTATTCCAGTTTTTGTTTTGTTTCTATATATATATATATATATATATATATATATATATATATATATATATGACTTATCGGCTATTTCAGATCTCTCAATACTACTTTTACTTCATACTATTTAAACGTTTTAGAACGGGCTATTTTCCGTTTCTATGGAGGCTCGGAACGCTGATGTCTAGTTCTATATTCTTTCATGCTTACTTACATTCCCCTATATATATGAACTAGGAAAAACTTTGAGTACACATCTAAAACATCTCTTTGCTCCTGTTTGGGCTATTTTCCTCAAAAAACAGGAGGCCTGGGACAAATGAAGAAGGTTTAGTTTTATTTTGATGCTCTACGCATACACACAACAATGACTTTGTGGGGTGGCCGAAAACTTGATATATTTTCGCACCTTCACATGACAACTCTATATTTATTTTATCCCTTATACAAGGGAGACAAGAATATATAGTTCTCGAAATGCCAATATGCATATACTCTGTAGCTTTTTATTCTCTTAATAGAAGGTTCGATTTTTTCTTTGGAAAACAAAACTGCTATAACATACACATCTATTTGCAAGCACATTAAATGAACATATCTAGCATGACCTAACAATATAAACATCATGATGAACACCAACGTGTAAATTAAATACATCAACATGAGCATAAAACATGCACTATATATATATATATATATATATATATATATATATATATATATATATATATATATATATATATATATAATTTCAAAAATATACAACTGTAATTGAACTACATATAAATGTCAAATATCTGGTGGTACATGAACAATACTATAACTAGTCAAGGCCTACTCAGATGGTGCCTACTCAGATGGTGCATGCTCAGGAGGTGCCTGTTGAGATGGTGTCTACTCAGGAGGTGCCTATTGAGATGGTGTCTGCTCAATAGGTGTTGCCTGCTCATTTATATGAGGTGAAGGAGGAGGAGGTGGAGTACTAGAATGATCACTCCCCTCGTGATTATCATCTGAGTTGTTGTGTGGCGCACCTCCATGGAAGCTGTCCCTCCTTGCTACCAGTAGCCGGGAATCTTCGACAATATGACGCATAAGGCTCATCATATCGCATGGCATGTCCCTCCAGAGATACGTGAGCATATTATCTGCCTATATTTCTATGATCATCACATGGCAGACTCTCTCATCAACCAAGAGTCTACATAGTCAGTCACCAAACTCCATCCTGAATGGTATGTCAGCCCTATGCCGCATGCCTATGGGTATCTGCACTTGAGGAGGTCTCTCAACCTCTGCGACCTCCGCCATCTCCTCATCATCTACATGATCATCCGGTGGGGGTGGAGGCATGTCCCCAACGAACTTGCCAATATCTGCAAAATATATAGTACACAACAATAATTAGACAATTTCATTAAACAATTTAATAAAACAAGTTAAATAAAGTGTTATAAAATATTTTATTCTAATTAATTAAGACAATAAAATGAAACTATATTAATTTAAATAAAACACTAATATTACCTCTATCATCTGGTGGCTCATCCTGTGTGAAGAGGATGTTAGGGCAACCTCGACAATCCAACCCCGTGTAAGGACACAACACCATCACGAACATGTGGTCATCGTCACTGGCTAGTAGCTCCAATGCATCATTACAAATCTTGGTCGAATACTCTGACTGACCCCTCTTGGGCATCATCTTGCCCCACATGTGCATCTGTACCTCTATCATCGGCATACAAGGCTGATGGACAAACCTAGGCCTTGTCTCCGGAAACCTCTCAAAAAATAAACAAAACAACTTGGAAGAAAAATGGAAGGTTAACCTCCCACATGCCTGAGAACTACATCTATCTAAGGTTATACAAAACTACTACAAAATAATGGTAGACCATCTAACAAGTCGTGGCCTCTAGAATAAAGAATCAACATAATATAAAAGAGGGCAACTAATGTGTTTCTCGTCACTGGTATAATGTGAAATGGTGGTCAGCAATAGTGAGAGGAAACTAACCTCCTCTAGACCAAAAGAACCAATCCATAGTTGTCCCCTAGGCACCTGAAAATATGTTGGAGAAAGTATGTCATCCCTAATGTATCTCTGAGAGTACACCAACTAAATCTCTGCTGCATAACTGAAGGGGACATTAGGGAACTGGGGAAAATCCTCACCTCTCCTAGATAGGCCAGTGATAAAATACGTCTCCTCCTCAGTGGGCTAGTACCGCTAGTCAGGACCGACACGAAAATCCTGTCGGTGGGCATCCCATCTATAGATCAATTGTACCAATAATTCGATGTGCCCCTTCAGGGCTATAGCCTCCTCATAGAACTTAAGGAGGCCTACATCCCTCAAGAGCAACTTGGAGGGTGGCGTAATAGGGCGAGGGTACAAAATTCTCTCCCTCTCCCTTGCCTCCCACTATTGTATCATGTTATAATGGTCATCCCTCTGCTCCTGTTGTTGTCTCTGCTGTCTCTGTTGACGTCGCTGAATGATTCACATATTAAATACATAAGCCTCCCTTATAAATGAAACATAATTTTTTTTATTAAATGACAAATGTATTTACAAATATATAAATATAACTTTTATTGAAAAAACAAAAAAAAAGTCAGTGCACCATAAAAAATAGTCACGCACTACCAACGGTGTGTGCATCTATATCAAGCATCGTCAATGGTGTGCATAAAAAATAGTCACGCACTACGACAACAAAAAATATTAATTAAATAAATATTATAGGCGGTGCATTGACAAACCATATCCACCCCGGGGCATTTTTTATCGCTGAACGCACTGCCCGTTTGCAATATTTTACTACTGTCAGGGCAGTATCCAAAAACAAAATGACCTGGGGTGGTTGGTTTGACTGACACACCATACCAAAATAAAGTTTTTTTCAACAGTGTGGTGCGTTACATAATTGAAATGCACCAGGGGTTTTTGTTTTATCAACATTGCACTGATGCGTACCGGTGCCTTTCGGTAAACCCATGCACCAGGTCACACAAAAAAATAAAAAAATAAATATTTGAAAATTTTTAACTAAAGGTTCTTCCAAATTTTTAATAACAGTCAGTGCAATAAGTAAACCATAGCACATCAGTTCATCCCGTGACAATGGCAAACCGCCAAACTAATCGTCACGGCCTGGTGTGTTTCTAGAACGCACCGCGTGAATAAAATATTAATGATTCAAATGGTCTTTTAATGTGGTATTTTCCTGTAACATAGATGCACCAGCCTATTATTTTTATTTTTACATAATGCCCCAGTGCATTCCGGTAAACCAATGCACCGTTAAATATAAAATAAATTGTTATTTTTAAAAAATTATAAAATGTCGGTGCGGCTGGAAACCAACAGGCACCATAAAATTTTTATTGTTATTGAGTTGTGATTTTTTCGATAGTGCACCAGACTGTCACAATAACCACACGGTGTGGTTTCCATTAACAACATTTGCGGCTCGTCCTGTAAATTAATAGGGAGCACTAGGAACAGTGCGAGTCGAACGGCTCGAACACACCGTGCAAGATTTTTTTTTCAAAAAAACAATGAATTCTAAGTCAATTTTCAAAATTAATCTGGTAAAATCTTATGTTGGTGAGAAACATATTTATTACTTTCACATTTTTGCATCGAGGAGGCATGTTTTTAACGAAGTACTAAAAACCAAATTTGCCCACAGTTTCGCAAAATTCAAAGTTCGCGCACTGAGTGACGGACGGAAGCAATGCATGCAATGGGAGCACCGATGGCAGGGCACCTCAGAGACACAAAGGTCACACCGGTGCTTGAGAGCTCTACAGGATTGTAAATAGTAAAAAATAATTTTTACGACCAGTAATTTTTTATTTAAATAAACCCTTTTTCGGTGCACTCCTATATGAGATTCACCAGTAAGTTGTATCAATTATGCACCACATTTCTTTAAATTAAAAAATATGGGTCTGTGCGTTAGGGAACATTAACCACCCCGAGGCTTCGTCATTAGAGTATAGCACTGAACTTGGTGGAAATAATTTTTTTAACTTCACACTTTTACGGTGTGTTGGATTACTGAGATGCACCGGGCCAGTTTGTATGAAGCACACCATGCTTCCTTTGAATAAAAACCCTATGTCGGTGCGTTGTTGTACATAAACTACACTAGACCATCGTTGCTAGTGTATAACACCAAAATGGTGAAAACATTTTTTTAAATAAAACCCTCATTCAATGCTCTCAATTAATGAAATGCAACAGGCTGGCGATATACGACCAGCATCAAGCATGTTATATAAAAATAACCATATATTTTCATTAAATAAACACCCTACATCGGGGCATCGTATCACCATAACCACATCGGGGCGTCGTATCACCATAACTACATTGGGGCATCGTTGTTAGAGTATAGCACCATAATGGTGAAAATATTTTTTTTGATTAACCAATTGGTCGGTGCAATTGATTAATTCAAGGCACCAAGAAGGTATTATAATGAGTGTCTCGATGTGTCATTCGATCGTAGGCACCGGTGCGCTTTATATAGAGCACACCGTCACTTTTTTGAAAACTCTATCGCGGTGCCCATCAACTTGTACGCATCAGTGCGTTGTAAGGGAGGAACCACTTATTAAATGCCCCGGTGTGTCCTATGTATGAAGTGCACCGCTGTTTTCGTACTACTTAAAAATAACTTTGCAACGGTGCTTTAGCCTCTACTATGCAATGATGTGTCACATATATATTAAGCACACCGGTGTGTGTTATCATTATAAACACATAGCAATAAAACATCTGCCCGCCTACTTCCTCCAGTGACCTCCGCTACAAACATATTTCTGGGTTATTTTTATAAGGGCTTCCACAAAAACATTGGCCAGAGGGTATTTTCCTTGTAGTGATTTCATTTTCATTCTAGGTGGTGGTTCTTTGTTCATCTGTGTAAGGTGTTTGTTGTTTTCCTAAGCGGTCTCTAGACGTCTGGTGGTATCGGTTTTGTTCAAGTGGCGAAATTGGTGCTTGGGTTGTGTTGGATTTCTCTAGTAGGCACTCTATGGCTCTTCCCTTCTGGGGCCACTTATAAAAGAACTCATTTTGGCATATCCATGTGGCTCTGGCATCATTCAGGCTTCTGGAAGCCTGATTTTCTAATTATTCCTGTGCACAGTTGGAAGGTAACCCTCTAGCGTTTCCAGGCAGGGGTTTTTCTGCATGCTCTAGCCTGGACTGGTGTTTGTTTAGTGGAAAATTTAGGTCAAGGTGATCTATGACATCAGGTTCCCTTTCCTTCTTTGTCTATTATGTGGCTTTTTGGGTCTCTAGTGGAGGATGTTCGATTGGTAGTGTGCATAGTTTCTAGCTGCGCGATTTTTGGTTTGTCTTGGTGGTCCTTGGAATGGATTAGGGATAGCCTTGGGGGTCTAGGCCTCATTTTAGACTTCAACATGAATCCAAGCCCGCGTTCCTCGCATGCCCCTAGTTAGGCAAAGGTGAAAGTGTCTCGCCTTGGGGAAGGTTCCATTATGTAGGAAGACATTCAGGGTGGCGATGTGAGTAGAGGTGGTGGAAACAACAGTCGAGGTGTTGGAATTGTGTGTGGTGTTGGGTGTGGGGGTTGTGGAGCATGTAGGGGGGAAGGAATTTGGTTGGATCTGTGGTTGGAAGAGGCAGTAGGGTGCTGGTTCAGAGCGATCATGGAGATAATGGTGGGCGTAGGGGATCGAGATGTGGCCAAGCCATGAGTTCACAGGGACGGAGAAACATTCCGGGTCGTGCAAGGTCAGCTGGACGCGAACCTGCTAGGCATTCTGGGAGCTCCATGGCGCTTAAGGAGATGGTTCATATATCATAGAACTATTGGAATTTCATGATAGGGTCCAGAGGGAGGAGCATGAGGAATTTATGGCCAAGCTGGGGCAATTCCACTATTTTCAATGCCATGTCCGCGAAAGAGTTATGGTTGTTTGGCGTGGGAAAAATTTGTTGGGTGAGAAAGTTGAAAATATGGAAGCTTGGCTTGCTCACTTTGAGAATCATGTCAATTTCTTGAACCCTCCTCCTCCTCCTCCTCCAGGAACAAGGATAGATAATACTACTTCAATCACCTCTCATGATTGATTATGGTAACCGATGTCTTTCTAGTTCTTTTGTTCTCTGGTATGTTAGGCCTATAAGGATATGGACCTCTCAGTTGGGAAATTTTTTTTGTATGTAGCATGGTAATAGCATTGGTTAACAAACCTAGTAGGGGTGAGACCACATGCATTTTGACATTTTTGTATATGCTTTTTTAGTAATGAAAAATATTTTATTTACAAAAAAATATGTTTGTTCAATTAAAAAGTAATAAAAATGATAAATTGTTTCAATTCAATTTGTTATATTACAATCTTGTTTTTATTAATAAAACTAAAAAATCATAATATACATCACATTAAAATAAATTTAAATAATAATAATTCATAATTGTAACCATAATATTTTAAAATATATTATTAGTAAACATACAAAAAATTAATAATTTAATTAATAAATTTAAATATTAAATTTAATTTACTCACATATATATATATAAGTCAAAGATTTTTTAGTACTCAAAAAGCATATACAAAGATGTCAAAATGCATGTGGTCTCACCCCATCCAGGTTTTTTGACCAATGCTATTACCATGCTACATAAAAAAAAGTAAAATGCCCAACTGAGAGATCCATAGCCATATAGGCCTAACATACTAGAAAACAAAAAGAACTAGAAAAACATTGGTTACCATAATCAGACATTAGAGGTGACTAAAGCAGGATTATATGTCCCCGTTTGTGGAGGAGGAGTAGGATGGTAGATGGAATTAACATGATGCTCAAAGTGAGAAATCCAAGCTTCCATCTTTTCAACTTTTTTAGTCAACATATTTTTTTTGGGTGTGTGTTGTATTCTTTCCACGACTAGCGGGGTGATAGGAGAGTGAGAACCAGCCTGTTTTTTGCATCGGGTGTAGCAGGGGGGTCACAAGGGGGCAACAACCCCCCCTATCTGGGGGTTTGTAGGGGGGTGGTAGCCCCCCTACACGGGGTCTGGGGCATCGCCACGGGAAAAAAAAAATGGACCCTGTAATAGGTGGGTAGACCTACCTATGGCTTTGTGCATGGGTTTTGCAGATGGTTTTGGGCATGATAGTTTTTTGTCCATGGTATTTTGCAGATCCGTTCAAGGGAACTATGGTTATGTTATAATCCAAGGTTAATGGATTGGGGTTTATGAATGTTTCGGCATGTATATATATGTATTGTAACATTGAAATGAATATAATGAAAAAACAATCTGGTAGTCCCAGTTTTGAGAACCAGGGGAAAATATTTATGTATATTTGTTTTATGTCCTCGCTATTGTTTATTTTTCTCTTTTAAGAATTAATTTTCAGGTAATTTTTGTAAATTTTTAAAACCTAAAAAATTTCCCACACCAAACAACCATGAATCTTTCACTGACATGGAATTGAAAATAGTGGAATTCCTCCAACTTGGCCATAACTGCCTCATGCTCCTCTCTCTGAGCCATATCATGAGATTCCAACAAGTCTATGAAAGATCAAACCATTGTCTAAAGCGTCGTGCAGCTCCCATCACGCCTAGCAAGTGTGCATCCAGCTGACCTCGCACAACCTAGAATGTTGCTTCGTCCCCATGAGCTTGTGGCTCAGATACATCCTGATCCCCTACGCCATTTTTCAGATACATGAAAACTCTGAACCAACACCTTATTTTCTCTTCTAAACATGGATTCAACAGAATACCTTTCCCCCCATGTGATCCACAACCCCCACACCCAACACCGCGCACAATTCAAACACCCCGGCTGATGTTGCCTCCACCTGTGTTCACATCGCCACCCTGAAAGCCTTCCTGCACAACTGACCCTGCCCCAAGGGGAGACGCTTCTGCCTTCGCCTAAACAGGTTCACGCGAGGAACATGTGCTTGGATTCATGTTGAAGTTTGAGATGAGGTCAATACCCCCAAGGCTATCCCCAATCCATGCCAAGGACCACCAAGACAAACCAAACACCGCGCAAAGATAAACTATGCACACTACCAACGGCCACCCTCCACCATAGACTCATCAAGACACATAAAATATATAGAAGGAAAGAGAAACCAACACCATAGGTCACCTCGACCTAAATTCACCACTAAACAAACACTAGTCCGGGCTAGAGCATGTAGGAAAACCCTTGCCTGGAAAGGCCAGAGGGTGATCTCCCAACTGCACACAAGAGTAATTAGAAAATTAAGCTTCTAGAAGCCTAGCTGGCACCAAAGCCATAGGGATACACCGAAAGGAGTTCTTTAATCAACAAACCCATAAGGGAAGGGCCATGGAATGTCTACTCCATAAATAAAACACAAGCCAAGCACCAATTCCACCTCCCGAACAAAACTTCCACCACCAGAAGTTTGGCAACGCTTAGGAAAGAAAGAGACACCTTACACAGGCGAACAAAGAACCACCACCCATAATGCAAAGGTAAGAAACCATGCAGACCCATAACAACAACTCCTATAACCAACCAGATCTGAAAACAACACACACTCCCGCTAAGGAAGGAGAGGGAAAGTTTCACCTAGAGAAATAAGGAATGATTTATTACCTTATTGAACCTGTAGGAGGAGTATTAAAAGACAACCACCACCATAACCAAACAACCCTTATAAATGAGATCACAGGGAAATTTTCATCCCTCGGTGAGCCAAAAAACATTTAGATAGCTTCATACACCAAGCTACTTAACCAAATAAGCATCAGCACCATTGAACCTCAAAAGAGTACAAATATGTTGCACACAAATGAAGGAAGATGTTTCACACAAATGAGTATAGGAAAATTAACTGCAATGTGATGGAGGGGTTGTATGCCTTCCCTTCTCCACTTAAACCTAAAGCCAAGTGTCATTCATCACATGATGCATGGATCTCGTTGTCTGACACCCCCATCGAGGAAATTTATATTTAAATTTAATTTATAAGTATGTAAAAATTAATATTTACAATAATATTTTTAATAAGTTATATATATATATATATAGATGGAGAGAGAGAGAGAGAGATATTATATGTAAAGAGATGTGGAATTTATATAAATATAAATAATATTATTAAGTATCAACATATATTCATCTTAATTCTTAATCTACCAAGTGCCTAGAGGAATCAAATCTCTCTAGGTGGAAACCACATTCATGCCATCTAGGATACCAAAAGACTTTGACAGTTGTTAAAAAGTTCTACTGTTGGCCTAATTTGAAAAAAGAGTTTGTTGATTTCATTTATAATTGTTTAGACTATCAATAGGTGAAAGCTTAATACAAGGATCTAGCTGGTATAATATAGCTTATTTCGATTCCGGAATGGAAATGGGATGTCATTTCCATGGATTCCATTACAATATTTCCAATGACATCAAGGCAAAATGATTCCATCATGGTTGTGGTTGACAGGTTGAGAAAGGTAGCTCACTTCATTACAGTGAAGTCTACTAATTCAGCTAGTGAAGTTGTTCAAATCTTCATTAAGGAGATAGTGAGGTTTCATGGAGTTCCCAAGAGGATTATATCATATAGAGATGTCAAGTTCAGTTCCAAGTTTTGGAAGGAGTTGTTTGTAGGCTTTGGAACATATCTAACACACAATACAACTTGTCATATGTAGACATATGGGTAGACAGGGAGGATTAATGGGATTC
The DNA here is from genome assembly GCA_034641835.2 of Pinus albicaulis. Classification (NCBI taxonomy): domain Eukaryota; kingdom Viridiplantae; phylum Streptophyta; class Pinopsida; order Pinales; family Pinaceae; genus Pinus; species Pinus albicaulis. The sequence continues at coordinate 146,184,399 of CM076571.1, forward strand.
TTGAGGATATGTTGAGGATGTATGTCATGCATCAAAAATAAATTGGAGCAGTACCTTACATTGGAGGAGTCTGCTTATAATAATGGGTATCAGGAATCCTTGAATATGAGTCCATTTGAGGCTCTCTATGGGAGGAGTTGTAATACTCCTATCAGTTGGAGTGATCTAGTGAATAGGGTATTGATTGGACTTGATATGTTGCAGGATATGGAGAAAGAGATGTAGGTTATTATAAATAATTTAAATGCAGCATAAGACAGAAAAAAATTATGTAGATCAGCATAGATCATTCAAGGAGTTTTAGGTTGGAGAGCATGTGTATTTGTGTATCAAGCCCAAGAAGAGCTCCTCGAGGATTGGATCATGTGCCAATTTTAACATTGGTGTTGTGGGCCTTTTGAGATCCTTGAGAGGATTGGACTAGTGACCTTAAGACTTTCTTTCCCCCCATCAATGAAATTCCATGATGTTTTCCATGTTTCAATTCTTTAAATATATGTGCAGATGATCTATATTTTTGAATGAACGAAATGAAATACAAATATAAACAAAAAAACAGAGATACAATGAAAACAAAACTTCAATTAGTTAATAACAAAGTACTCAAAATTGTTTACATGCAGAATGGAAATAAACTATCTCGGGTGATGGTAGATTATCTCTGAGAAGAGATGTGATGGCTACATGCCTTCTAAACTATGTTACAATGAGGCTAGGTTGCCTTTTTATCATTTATAAATAATGGGAAACCATAAAAATCGAAAAACCTAACCCTAGCAGATGAAACACCAAAATCTTGTGGGCCTTGTTGGGGTTAGTTGGAACGTAAAATTCCTGGGGTCATAACTTTGGCATACGATCTTTGTTTTACTATCATAAGACCTCATTTCAAATATCTCCAAGAGGATACTAAAAATATACTATCAAATCAGTTTGACACTTTTCTAGTCTCTCAATTTTCTCATATGGATCTCAGGATCCATACGAGGTGGATGCCATGGAATACAAAGTAGCAATAACGATGTAACGTCAAGATTGCCTTCCTTGCCTGGTTGATCTTCGAGTGGAAAAGTGGCTACCCCTTGATATCTCTTTCTCAATACTTTAAATATATATTTACTTATGTTTTTCAACAGACTAAATCATTGCATGATGGTCAGGTAAAGTAGGCATGCGATATATTGTTTCTGAGATTACATAATTTATGTGAATGCAACGCATCTCTAAAATAAAATAAATCTAAAATTATTCGAAGTTGACACATTAGCGTGTGATCTTTTGTCAAATAATTATTAAAATGATTATTCTTCTTATTCATGAGGCAACTCTCTTCTTTATCAAAATATTCAAACTTTACTGCTAGTTGTTTTATGATAAACACGTTTATGTGTGTTTAAGTTTCAAATTCAAAATTCATTAGATTTTGAAATAATTATTTAGATAAATTTAAATTTATAGAAATTTATATTTTTAAATGGATATTCGAGGAAGGTATATTTAATCCAGGTCACAGATGACAGAACCCAATAGAAACTGGTGTGATATTTGGTGTGTGACTATAACTTTCTTTCTTCTTCTTCTTCTTCAAAAAGAAAGAAAGAAAGAAAAAATGTTGTCTATTATATAGTAAACAGTACATTTGCAACCATCTGTTCCCAGTCTTGGTATGAAATTACTCCACATACTAGGTATACATGCACATCATATACTTCCTTCCATCCATAGACAGAAAGATCCAATAACAAAATACTGGTCATAAAAACAACCAGGTCTAGAGTCCATCATGTACCTGAATGTATTGTCAGAAGTGCCTATACAAACCAGGTAAATACAAAAAAGGCATAGACATAATCATCGGACAGTCATTTCAAATGCATATTCAACCACAATGACTTTTGGCTATTTAAAAAACATGAACATAAAATCATATTTGAGTTGGTGGTATGTAAACCCCAGCTTCTTCGATCATTCCTGTTTGAGCAGGAAAGTACAGGTTCGCTTGATGTTGGCACAACGTGAAAATGATATTTTTTTTATATCTCGTGAAATATCTCATACCGGCTCGCTTGTAGTTGATAATATGTTGATGAAGTTCAGGCTCGCTTGATCCGGCTCGTCTGTGGTAGCCTAATACCTATAGTTTATTATCATGGAATGGGGGCATCGAAAGTTCTACATGGATTCCCATCTCTGTAATGAGAAACCTGCAAAATACCAAAATTTATACTAATACCCCTTTTAGATAGCCCATCCGCCCTGGTATTATTTTCTTTGTAGATATGCACCAGAGGCAGCTCCGTCATCTTAATCCACAATTGCTTGGTTCTCATATACCATCCCTGACACCCCGGGGAGGAGAAGATTGATTTCCCAGATATAGCATCAATAATGATTTTAGGGTCCCCATAGATATGAACCTCACTCAGCCCTAGGTTGTATGTCACCATCAAACCACTCCATAAGGCCATCAACTCCGCCTTATTATTGGTTCCTCTTCCTCCATTCCAGCATATGAGAATTCTTTCAGCTTGAGAAATTTTGATCCAAGCCTCACAACCCATCAATCCATCCAAACATGCCCCATCAAAAAATATCGCAGGAAGAGAGATAGGATGAGGCCGAATACAGCGTGATAAATCAGAAATTTCGGCCGTAGCAGGTTCCCAACCATTAATCCAATTCATAATAGCAGCATGAATTTGGGGGATGGATATAATCTTACCTTCAAAGACATACTTGTTTCTAGCTAACCACACTTCCCATATGAGGAAAAAGGGCAGCAATTGGAAGTTGCCCGAAGACTTGTCCCATTTTTGAAAAGTGTCCATGAAGTCCAACGGTGCCCACTTAGGATCCATAAGATAAAAGTTGAATAGCTTCCATATTTGAAGTACTAAAGGATAGGAGAAGAATAGGTGATCCACTGTTTCATCATGGAGGTGACAGAGGGCACATCGACTTGACCCAGAGAACCCTCGCTTAATGAGTGAATCCCACATTAGTATTTTCTTCCACCATACTAACCACCCGAATATGATAATCTTGGTGGGAATTCGCTTGTGCCAAAAGTTCCAGAAATTTGAAGGAGTATTATCTTGCAATGACTGAAGAGTAATGTATGAAAAAAAAAGGTGGAAACTGACAAAAGTCTTGTAGATTCTGGCAGTAGACGTAAAAACATCATGGACGATATAGGAAAAAAAATTCTTCTCAGTGTAATAAATTTTATATCTTTAAATGGATATTCAAGAAAGGTAGGTTGAAGCCATGTCACAGAACCCAAGAGGACCTGTGATTTTTTACTTAATATTCAAACAAAAAAACCATGGAAAGTGTTAGACATCATGGACGATACATGCAGGAAACTTCGAGTACTACACAAGTGGCATCCAATGCCTTGCAACCCGCTACAACCCTACACAGCAAATTCAGTGAAATGAGCATGAAACTAACAGTTCTGCATAACAACTAGTAAGGATTATCTAGCTTGTTGTGTGGAAATTAATGAGTAGGGGTTGTATATGCCCACCATTTCATAACCTATTTGCTTAAATTCTAGTCATATAGAAATACGTAATTTGTTTTTATTTTTGTTATTATTGAATTATTTTAATTAATATTATGCTAAATTTTATAATAAGTTTAGAAAATTTATTATTTGGGTGGGATTACACGAAAAAAAATATTTGATAATTTTTTTAGTGAAATGAATAGTTTATAAGTTTGGATTGGAATTTGAATTCGAATAGATAGTTATTCGAATTGAATTCGATTAGGATACAAATTCTAAATTTTCAAAAATTTTACTGAGTTTTAAACCTTTGCATATTTTTGGTTTATAGTAATTTTATTTATTTTTAAAAAATAAAATGAAAAAAATCATTAAAAACATATTATTTCTTTTATGAACCTCCGTACATCAAAGTCTCTCAACCTAAATAAATGTATTTTATTTTCACATATAAAATTAAATTAAAATCATCAAGGTCTCTCAACCTAAATAAATGTATTTTATATTCATATATAAAATTAAATTAAAATAAATTTATATTGTATAATATAAGTTGTTTAAAAGTTTACCTTTGATTATATGAATAATATTGTCTTTTTATATATATATATATATATATAATTTAAATGAGAAGATTAATTGTTTATTTTATTTTTATTAGTATATTACTAATATAGTTATTAGAGTTAAGTTAATTTAATTACTGTTTTTTAAATATAATTTATTAGTATTTTGAAAAATTTATTTAATATTTTATAAATTTGAAAAATATATTTACTCATAATTTTATATATGTATGTATATTATTAATTTAAAAAAATATTAAGATATTTAATTTAAATAATTATTATTAATTTTAATGAGTAAATGTAATTTACTTCTCATTATTAAAGATGTTATAGTGTTCTTAAATCACTGTGAACATTTCAATATTTATTCAATATATGAAAAATATTGTAATGTCAAATAATAGTAAAATAAAAACAAAATGTTGGTTCAATTAAAAAATAATAAAAATGATAAATGGTTTCAATTCAATTTATTATATTATAATCTTGTTCTTATTAATAAAACTAATATATTATAATATGCATCACATTAAAATAAATTTAAATAATAATAATTCATATTTATAATTATAATATTTTAAAATATATTATAAGTAAACATATAAAAAAAAATTAATAATTTAATTAGTAAATTAAATTTAATAATTTAATCAGTAAATTAAGTTTAATAATTTAATTCACTAATTAAATTATTAAAACTTTTTTAATATGTTTACAAATAATATATCTTAAATTATTAAAACTTTTTTTTATGTGTTTACTAATAAAATATTTTAAAATATTATGGTTACAAATATGAATTATTATTATTACTATTCTTATTATATTTTAAACTTTAAATTTAAATTTAATTAGTAGGTATGTAAAATTTAATATTTACAATAAACTTTTTAATAATATATATATATATATATATATATATATATATATATATATATATATATATATATATATATATATATATTTATATATATGGCATTTATATAAATATAAATAATATTATTAAGTATTTATTCATCTTAATTCCTAATCTACCAAGTGCCTAGAGGACTCAAATCTCTATACTGCAAACATTTCCTCAAGTTTTACACTAAAAAGGAAGCTTGCATCTTGAAAGATTTGATCACTCTAATCACTTGGTAAATTTAAAGTAAGATGAATCTATGTTGATATTAATCAAATTATAATAATTTTAAATTCACTTAATAAATTGGTAATCAATATACATGTCAAACTTAATACTCTTTTGTAAAGTTATGAATTTAAAAATAACAATACTAAATAAACTAATAATAACATGCATATTCCATAGATGAAATCATTTCCGTGAGGAAAAAGAAATAACAGATTATGAATTATAATATCATTTACTTCAAAATATTTTCTATATTTAAACATATTAAATATATGTAACTATATTATTTTAAATGTGTTTATATTATTTTTTATTACAAGAATTATATTGTTTTTATTACAAGCTTAGATCTATCTTAACTCTCGATAGGGATCAAATCTCTTTTCACTCGAGATATTTAATTCCTCTCGGTGCTTGTTAGATCTAGAGTTAACAGGGATCTAGGCTTGTTTAATTCTTAATTATAATTATAATTATAATTATTATACAACCCAGTGTGAGGGAGATGTGTAATTATGTCCATGCTCAACCTCTAGTTGACACGTGTTCTATAAAAAAATAAAATTTCTTTAAATAAATAAAAAATTATATATATATATATATATATATATATATATATATATATATATATATCACTATCAATCATAAATTAAATATTTGGACATCCATCTGAAATATCATAATCTTAAGCCTCGAGGGATAGCTCAATTTGTCGAGGTCTCATTGCTAAAGCACCTTGTCATTGGTGAGGTCTTGTTGCGAAAGCACCTTACCATTGGGAGGTCATAGGTTGAATTATCCTCAACCCCCTCGACGTTAGAATCAGATTAGTTTGTCTAGGGGGTGTGGTCCCTTTAGGTATACCTACGCTAATTTTACATGGAAATATCATAATCTTACACCAACTTTATAGAGAAATGAAATATAATAATCTTCTATCAACTTTATAGAGAAATACAGTAGTGGAAAAGAGTTTATAGATAAATAAAGTAACTAAAACAAATGAAAAAATTAGTGTTGATCATAATAAAATATTTCAATGGTTAAATAGGAGTAATTAAGATCAGCATAATGATCCGAAAAAACTGGATGGAGAGCTTGGTATGTGAAAATGGTGAAACCCTGGTTAGGGTTCATGTTTTCAAAACATTTGTTCTTTCTCCCATCGTGTTCTAGTGGAGGGGCTGGTGGATGGGCTGGTGTTGTTTTCGGTGCAGAATATTCAGCTCGCGTTTTCTTGTTGGAGCAGTAACGGTCGAGGAGTCAGGATTTGCGGGTGGCGGGGGAGTAAAACTTTACAACGATTTTCATTGTTTCTTCTCGGTGTTTACTGTGGTGCTTATGGGTTCCTCTGTTGTTTTAAGATGGTCAAACCCCGTAAATGCATGGATTTGGAGCTATATGTTGGAGATATAGTTGCGGTGTGTGGAATGGAGCCAACTTGACAGAATTTGGCCAAGGTGGCTCTCCCTCCACATTCTCCTGCTGACATGTGGAAGGAGGAACAAATTTCATGAGACTCGGTGGATGGTTTTGGTATTATGGGTGATATTGACTCGGGTTTAAAAAAAACAGGCATTGGTGGTCCTGATAGTCACTCTCAGGAAGGGTGGGTTTCTTTAGTTTTCACGGGAGATGTCTTGGCAGAGAGCTTAGCGGAGAAGGTAAGTGCTTTCTAAAACCATGTCTCGGTGTTTCGGTTGGGAGGGATAGAGGACATAGTCTTTGGTTGTGGTCTAGTTCCTAGTGTGGGGTTGAAAGCCTACTTGATTGACTCTGGTGATTGTAACGATTTCCTAAGGAAAAAATATGGCAGGGTTCTGAAACTTGGGAGTTTGGAAAATTCCCAGTCTTAGGTGGGTTTTGAGGTTGAGCATACCTTTGCCTCACACATTGGTCATGGGCATAATTGTCCGGAGGAGAGGCAGTCACTGTAGGAGGAGGTATATGATGTGCTACATAAGGGGGTTGAAGGGGAGTTTGTGGGTTTTCAAAAGGGCCTAGACAAGCCCATAAAGGATGTTATTACTGTTATGGCTAGGAAGGAAGGGGGGTCACCAGCCCAGGGTTTTTCTAGTAAGAATTTTGGGGTTGTTTTGGTTCTAGGGGAGGACTTACCGGGTGCGAAATTGGGGGGTGGCATTAAGGGTTTCAACAAAAGGTTTGGGGAGAAAGATTAAGGGTTTATAATTTTTTCTGAACGCAGTGGTCATTTAGGAGTAAAAAGGAAAAAAGGAAAGGTGATTAAAAATAATTTGGAGTGTCTGAATACGGTTTTGGGAGTGGACATCCAAGTGAATAGGGAAATGGCGTCCTTGGAGTCTATTTTGGTGGGAAGAGCTCATGGAAATTTTTTCTCGACGCAGTTCATCTCTGAGTAGATTCAGAATTCATGGGGAGTGTCTCAAGACAATGAAGTGGAGGTTTACACCCCATCGAAGGGTTGGTTCATGATTAAGTTTGTGAATTCAGTTACACTAGACAAGGTTCTTGCCTAGAATTGGGGGTTTGGCATTGCACTGATTCTTTTTAAGCGATGGTCATAGATTCAATTATGCTAAGAGAGAAATGATGGATGAGATCCTGGTTTGGGTTCAATTTTCGGCGTTGCCTCCTCATTTATGGACCCTACATGTCTTTAAAGCAATTGGGAACAGTCTAGGTATTTTCTTGGAAGTGGATATGTCTTTCTTGGAGACAAAGGCACTGAATGTGGCTCGATTACTGGTTCGTCTGGTTCCTCGTGATGGTTTAGTGGAGCAAATCCATCTACATTTTGAAGTACATTTCTTCTATCAAATTATTGACTATGAGCACCTTCCCTTTTGCTGCCATAGATTCCATAAGTATGGGCAATAAGCCAGAGACTATCCTCTAGGCATTAGTCATAGGAGGCGGCATATAGGGGGTCTAACAGGTCTATTTTTGGTACTCGGGAAACGCAACTGAATGTTGAAGATGTAGCCCAGATAGAGGAGGTGGGGCATGTTCAAGATGAGGGGTCGAGCCCAATGGAAGGGCTGGAAGACTAGGAAGCACAGGTGGAAATCCCTCCTATTGATGCTTTCATCCAGGCTCTGGAACAATAGGCTATGGTGGATATAGCTATGAATTCGGCAAGCACTATACCTCACTTCTCTTCCTCTATTACTGATACTCTTGATAATTTATTAAATAGCATAAAATATCTTGGTCCTTCTAGGCCACAAGACATCAAGACTCAGTGTATAAATAACTTATGAATGGTTATGGACATTATCATTACTACTATTCTCAAGTTAAACATTAGCACCTATCCCTATAACCTGAAACGAGGGAAAAAAAATGTATTTCCTATGGAGATGTTTGGGGGGCTGGGAGGTTCACCTATGACAGCAAAACACAAGAAACCTAGAAGTCGGAAAACGAATATCTCAAAAGCCCAGCTGAAAGTGATGTTTGATATTGTTGATGGGAAACAATTCTCAATCATTGAGGAACTTAGAGAAGCACAGACCTCGACTTAGGTTTCAAAATGATCTTTCTATCCTTCAACTGTAGAGGGGTTTCTAGCGCCCATAAGAAACTAGCCCTAACAGCTCTTTTTTTTCACTATAATCTTGATGTGATTATGCTTCAGGGGACGTTGGGACAAGGGAATTTGGTTTTGGCCTCTCTTACAAAATTTCTTCCAGGATGGTCTTTTGTTGTCCTGGATGCAAAAGGTAGATCTGGTGGATTAACACTGGGGTTTAGGGTCTGTTCCATCAAGTTGATCAACTCCTAGGGATCATATCAGGTTATTGGCGTTGAGTTTTTCTCCTCCGAATTGGCTATGGATATCACTATTTTTATTGTCCATGGTCCATGCCTAGAGAGGGTGGGCTTTTGGAAAAACCTTTTGCCGAAGTCCTTTATGCAGGCCAAGCATTTGACTGTGGGAGGTTACCTTAATTTATCTCTTGGGTTGGCAGAAATTTTGGGTCCTCTGGCCCAACCTAATCCACTTGTTGAGTACTTCCTTAAAAAAATTAAGAGATGGGAGACTAATTTATCCAAATTTATTTAAAATTTCTCCTACTTGGAGGGATCAGAGAGTGGGGGATGCTCAGGTGGCCAAGAGGCGAGACAAATTCCTCATGCATGAAGATATTTCTAGTCTGTTTTCGGGGTTTAGAAAATGGGTTCATTCGGGTGTGGATTTAGACCACCTTCCTATCCTGATGGATTCGGTTGGACCTTTTAAATAACCTATTACGCCTTTCAAGTTTAATGCAGGATGGTTGAAGGATCCTAATTACATAAGACTAGTAAATGAAACCGGGTACTCTAGGGAGAGACGTGATCGTGGATCCTTTGTTCAACCTTTTATGAGAAATATAAATCGATTAAAGAGGGTGATTGAATCTTGGACCAGAGAAAGATATAAAAGAGATGAGCATACTTTGACTGAGGTTTGGGAAGAACTAGGGAGATTGAAGAGCTTGGAAGCTGATGGTTATGAAAATGAGGCAAAGTGGGATATATTAAAGTAACTTGAGTGGAAGAGGAGAAATATTTGAACCAAGAAAGAGGAACAGTGGAGGCTAAAAATTCAGGCTATATGGATTTCGGTTGGGGAAAAAAATTCTAAATTCTTTCAAAACTATGCAAAAGGAAGGAAAAACTCTAACACTATTTGGGAGTTGGACAAACCCACAACAAACCTAGAGGTAGTAAGGTAAAATATTTCAATGATCTAGCTCTAATGGGGAAAGAACATTTTAAATCCCTATTTAGGGTACCTGAGGGGGACACTATTGTTGAAGTAATTAGGGTTTCCCAACACTTTCCAAGATATGTCGATGAAGAAGATAATGGGGATCATATGGCCTCTATGTCGAGGCTAGAAGTGGAAAATGTTCTTAATTCCATGCAAAAAGATAAGATCCCTGGGTCGGATGGTTGGGCTGTGGAAATTTTTCAACACTTGATCCAGGTGGATATTGGTGGCCACCCGCCTATTCCACTTGGGGCCCCACCATTGTCTCTTTCATTTTTTTTCACAACTTACTATTTTTAGCTGTTTTTCGGGTCCTGAACTTCCGTAGCCGTTTTTAAGCCCCAAACGGAGATAGTATGCCGAAGTTACATCCCTGAGAATTTGAAACACCAATTTACCCAAACGGGGCCCATAGTTTTGGCGCTTCATCTCCTAGGGTTAGGTTTTAGGACGCTTATAATTCTCCATTGTTTCTCCATAATAAATAGGCCCCTGAGCCTCATTGTAATACAGTTCAGAGGTCTATATTCGCCACATCTCTTCTGTTGTATTTCTATGTTTATGGTTATTTCTGTATTCTATTGTGTTCCTGCATAAATCTGGATCAGTGGTATCAGAGCAGTCTGCTTTTTCTCGATCCTTCTTTGCATGTCGACAATGAGGTCAGGGTATAAGGAGTTAGGGCTTGATCTGGTGGAACCTTTACAAGATCAGCCTCGCAAACCCTGACGGACACCCATGGGGGATGAAAAGAAAGATGAGGGAGTAGGAGATCCTATCAAAATATTGCTCGAGGAGGCCCTCGAAAAACAAAGGAACGCGATGATGGATAACTTTTCCCAGATCCTTCAACGACTGTCCACCGGCGGCGCATCTGCATCCAGCAGCCACTCTGGAGGCGCGACTCCCTTTAAGGTACAAGTAAACTTTTACATTCCCATATTTGAGGGTCAAATAGATGTAGATGCCATAGATAGATGGTTGAATCTATTAGAAGGATATTTCTCAGTTCATGACTTTTCCGATCGGGAAAAGATTATTTTTGCACTCCTCAAAGCTACCCCCCCGTCAAGGACTGGTGGGAAACCTACTGTGAGAAAAAGGATGAGACAGAACCCTCTCTGTTCTCAGTCGTACCCACCTCGAATTCTTTCCGAGATTCCATCAAGGAACAATACTATCCCGTGGGGAGCTATCTGGACAAGTACATACAATGGACCACGCTGCGGAAACAAAGGGATCAAGATGTGCATAAGCTAACGAATATGTTCCATACCCTACGCACAAAGTTGGGTATCAAAGATTCAAAGAAACATTTGGTGCTAAAGTATCGCGGTTTTCTGCACAGATACATTCAGGAGGAAATGGAGTTCCTCGACATCTCCTCGCTTGGTACGGCATATCGGTATGCTACCAAGATTGAGCATAAATTCAAACGGAAGAAGCGAGACTTTGGATATGCGAATCAAAAGAAAGGGAAAGGTGCCCCCAAACCACAGAACAAAGGACAAAGCCAAGGCATGGTGTCCCAAGACAACCTGCCAAAGACACAAGAAAAGAACAACACCACGAAGCCAAAGAAGGACATGGGAAAGTGGTGTGAGTTCCATAAGAGCTCCACTCACAACACAAGTGAGTGTCAGGCCAAGCAGTAGCTGATGGCTGAGGTGAGGGCTTCTGAATCAGATGCATGCTCCGGATTTGAATCAGAACCTGACAAGGTGAATGACAAAGGGAAGCATATTATTGATGCGGATCCCAACACCATTTTTTCCACTACGAAGATTCAGAAGGAGGAACTAGAAGATCCAGAGGAGGCAGAGTGTCTCTTCCACTCCCAGATGTGGGTAAAGGGTTCCCCGCTACGGTTCATTGTCGACAATGGGAGCCAAAAGAACCTCATTTCAGCAGATGTCGTGAAGCGGTTGGGCTTGTCGACCACAATGCACCCACAGCCATACACCATTGGGTGGCTTCACCAAGGACGGGATCTCCACGTCAGCCAGAAGTGACGCCTTCCCTATGGCATAAAGCTCTTCAAAGATGAGGTATTGTGTGACATTGCTCCCATTTATGTTTCTGGTGTATTATTAGGCCAACAATACTTGTGGAAGCGACATGTTGTGTATGAGTCCTGGTCTCGCGCTATTATTGTTACTTTGGGAAATAAATTGTACAGTATATCAGAGGTACCACCGCCTCCCACTATCTCTTTGGTTACTGCAAAACAATGCAGTAAGTTGATTTCCCAAACCAGGAAATTTGTTTTCCTGATGATCTGCCCCCAGGGCAAGAAGAAGATTGTGGCCATGACCTCCAAACATGGCTCCTCTACACGACAACAACAAATGGACAAGGTTGTGGAGGAGTACGGGGACATATTCACCTCACCCACAGGGGTGCCTCTACACTGTCAGGTCAAGCACCCCATTGACCTGACCCCAGATGCGCTGCTACCAAATGGACCAATCTATAGGCACTCTTATCTGGATAATGATGAAATAAAGAGGCAGATTCAGGAGCTACTGCAGAAAGGTCACATCTGGCCAAGTTCATCGCCCTGTGGGAGCCCGATCGTGTTGGTACAGAAGAAGGATGGGACTTGGAGACTCTGTATTGATTATCGGGTGCTTAACAAGATCACTGTCCAGAATAGGAACCCGATCCCATGGATTGATGACCTTCTGGACCAACTAAAATGGGCAAAATATTTCAGAAAGATCGACTTGAATTCTAGGTATCACTAGGTACCAATCGAACCCTCTGATGTGTGGAAGACTGCCTTCAAAGCCAAGGAGGGCCTTTTCGAATGGCTCATCATGCCTTTCGGATTGAAAAATGCTCCCACAACCTTCATGAGGTTGATGGACGACATCTTGCATCCATTCACCAACTCATTTGTAGTAGTATACTTGGATGATATTCTTATATTCAGCCAGACTTGGGAAGAGCACCTCCACCACATCCGAGAAGTCCTCCAAACAATGCAGCAACACAAGTTTTGTGCCAATATGGCGAAGTGCACTTTTGGCATGACCCAAGTTCAATATCTCAAATACATTATTGATGAAAGGGGGGTGCATGTGGATCCAGCCAAGATCCAAGTCATTCGGGATTGGCCAACCCCAACCACCCTAACAAAGCTTCGCAGCTTTCTAGGTCTTGCTAATTTCTACTGCAAGTTCGTGTTGGGATTCTCTCATATCACTTGGCCCTTGAGTCAAGTCATCAAGGGAGGAGCGAAAGAAAAATTCTGTTAGTCGGGATATCAACAGAAGGCGTTCATAGAATTGAAACATCACCTCTGTTCTTCCCCAGTGCTCACATTACTAGACTTGCAACAACCATTTGAGATCAAGACAGATGCCTCTAACTATGCTATTGGGGCAGTTCTTACTCAACATGGGCATCCAGTGGCATATCACAGTGAGACATTGTCTGACACAGTTCGAAAGTATCCCACTTATGACAAATAAATGTATTCCATTGTGCAGGCTTGTCGACAATGGAAGCGTTACATTTTGGGGAAGGAGACAATCATCCACACAGACCACCAACCCCTATAGTTCATACAGACACAAGGGAAGTTTCAGAACGATCACCATCAGAAGTGGTCCACATATCTGCAACAATTTCATTTGAAAATCAAGTACAAGAAGGTTAGCACCAATAATGTTGCAGATTGCCTCAACCGACCACCGATCGTGGCCATAACCACCATTCTCAACTCTCGTGGGCATGAGACTTCTGATTGGCCGCTTCTCTACAAGAGCGATCCAGAATTCAACTACACATACAAGGCACTCTTGGGGGGTATGCAAGTTCCAAATTTTCACCTCCAAGATGCACTATTATGTCACCTGGGACACCTTTGTGTTCCTTCAAGCGAGCATGCCAAGATGATATGGGAAGCGCACTACAATTGAGTCGTTGAGCATTTTGGGATCTAGAAAATAGTGGCAGTATTGTAGAAGTATTTCTATTGGCCGAACCTTCGACGGGATGTTGGGAAGTACATCAGATCCTACACTACTTGCGCCATTTCCAAACCAACCATCAAGAAGCAAGGGCTCTATACTCTGCTACCTACCCCTAGTCGACCTTGGGAATCCATCTCCATGGATTACATGTTAGGCCTTCCTTCTACTAAGCATGGAAATGACTATGTTTTCATGGTCGTCGACATATTTTCAAACATGGCCATTATGGCGGCCTGCAAGAAGAATATCACAGCAGAAGCCACTGCTAAAATCTTCTTTGGACAAGTGTGGGTGCACTTTGGGATCCCACAGTCTATCATATCAGATTGCGCCAGCAGGTTCCTCAGCAAATTTTTGTCCAGCCTTTGGTCAATGTTGGACACCAAGCTCACCAAGTCCACAGCTTTCCATCCCCAAACTGATGGCCAGACAGGTCGTCAACAGGATGATTTTACACATTCTACGCATGTACAATTCAAAGCATCCATGCACATGGGATGAGATCCTTCCCTATGTACAACACAGTTATAACTGGGCTCTCCACAGCCCCTTTCAGGTGGGCTTGGGATTCCAGCCACTATGTCCCATTGATGTAGCCATGCCATTTGCAGCTACTCAGGCTGTTTCGGCTCATGTCCAGTCTGAAGCTCACAAAGCAAACAACTTCATCGAGCGCATTCAGCACATCCGCCAACAGGTTCATGACATATTGGACAAAGCCAATGCTAAGTACAAGCAACAACATAATCAACATCGGGTGCCACACAACTTCCAGGTGGGTGAAAAAGTGTGGCTACATTTGCAAAAGGAGCGCCTCACTAGACCCCACCACAAGATTCACCCGCTCTTATATGGGCCATACACCATCACCAAGGCTCTAGGGAACAATGCCTTCGAGCTTAGTATTCCACCATTCCTTGGTCTGCACCTAGTATTCAATGTAGACCGCCTTTGTCCCTTCTTCCCACCTCTATTGGACACCTCTGACATTGCAGAAGAACTCACACCAAAAGATTTAAACCCGGATTGCATGGAACAAGCCACCACAGACTGTATCATGGACATGCAAATCAAGAACACTCGCCGACAGAAGATCCAACTGTATCGGGTTTTCAAAGCTGGTCAACTCCTGCACCAAGGCAAGTGGTTCACCAAGGACCAAGTTCAACAGAAGTTTCCTCATCTCATGGATGAATTCAACGCAATGGGGACCATTGCTTCCTAAGGGGGGAGGAATGATCTAGGTGGATATTGGTGGCCACCGACCTATTCGACTTTGGGCCCCACCATTGTCTCTTTTAGTTTTTTTCACAACTTACTATTTTTAGCAGTTTTTCAGTTCCTGAACTTCCGGAGCCGTTTTGAAGCCCCAAACGGAGATAGTATGCCGAAGTTACGTCCCTGGGAAGTTGAAACACCAATTTACCCAGACGTGGCCCATAGTTTTGGCGCTCTCCTAGGGTTAGGTTTTTGGACGTTTAGAATTCTCCATTGTTTCTCCATAATAAATAGGCCCTCGAGCCTCATTATAATATAGTTCAGTAGTATGTAGTTGCCACATCTCTTCTCAGAGATTCGCTACCAGCACCCTAGCTATTTTATTTCCATCATGTTTTTAAGCATATTTCTGTGATTTGATATTAATGAAATGAAGCCTTATTTCCGCTGTATTTCTATGTTTATGGTTATTTCTGTATTCTGTTGGGTTCCTGCATAAATCTGGATCAACACTTCTTTGAGATTTCTGGGGATGATTTGGTGGGAGTGGTGGAGCAGTCTAGAATTAGGGGTCATGTTTATGATCCATTTAACTCAACTTTTATAGCACTTATTCCAAAATCGGATTCTCCCTCCTGCTTTGATGAATTTTGGGTGATTTCCTTGTGCAGTTGTATATATAAAATCATTGAAAAAGTTATTGCTTTGAGGCTGAAACCTATCATGTATCAAAACATCTCTAAAGAATAGTTTGGCTTTTTGAATAGCAAGCATATCCATGAAGCAATTGGGGTAGCTCAGGAAACAGTGCATATCATCAAACTTTCCAGGAAAAAAGGGTTGATTATAAAAATTGACCTATCAAAAGCCTATGATAGGAGCAATTGGGTTTACTTGAGATTACTGTTGACTCATATGGGTTTGGTATTGATTTTGCTAATTGGAAAATGGGTTGTATTTCAAATGTGCCTTTTGTTTTCCTTATCAGTGGGGTTGCTTCATCCTTTTTTCATAGTCAAAGAGGGCTTAGAAAAGGGTGCCCTTTATCTCCTCTTTTATTTTTTCTAGCAGCTAAAGGTCTTAGTCAAATCCTTATTTCAGTAAAGAGAAGAGGAGACTCGAAAGGAATTGAGGTTGCCACAAACATTTTTATCCCTCACTTACTTTTTTTGGATGACATTATCCTTTTTAGCAGTGGAAAGAGGGAGGATGTTGGCCAGTTAAAAGCCTCCTTGGATATTTTCCTGAGAGCCACTAGCATGACTATTAATGTGCAAAAATATTCCGTATTTTTTTCTGATGGGTTAAGGTCAAAGATGGGAAGGATCAAAGATATTTTTCCATTTGATTATCGACCTCTGGGGTATTATCTCATGTATTTGGGGTTTTATTTGAATCCAAACTCTTATAGGAAACATGTGGTTATGGTTGGTGTCAAAAATAGAGAAAAGGTTAAACCTTTAGAGTTATAAGTGGCTCTCTAGAGCTGGAAGATTGGTGCTTGTTAAGTCTATGTTAATGGTCATTCAGGTGTACTAGATTTCATTGTCATAGGTTCCGTAAGGCATCCTTCTCAAGATAAGGAATATATGTAGTCATTTTTTATGGCCTGGAGAAAAGGAGGAACATGTCATCCCATGGGTGTCTTAGGAAAAAATTTCTAGACCAAAGGTATGGGGGGGATGGGGTATTAAGGATCTTCAATTGTTTTTTGCCTCCCTTGCAGCAAAGTTGGGCAAGAGGTTCTTCACTGAAGACAACCTCTGGATAGCTATTTTGAAAGGGAAATATATAGACCTGACCTCTCTGGATGACTGGATTAGGATTCAAAGTAAAACCTATACAAATTATTTAGTTATCTGGAAGGATACCATTGCCTCTTTAAGTCTCGTGGAAGGAGGTTTGGCATGGCAGGTTGGAAATGGGGAAAAGTGCAGAATTGGCATGGATCCATGGGTGGGGTGCAATGAAAAATATTCTCTCTCAAGGGAATTACTGGAGGAACTAAACTCAAAATGGTTCTACTTTCTATCTCAAATTGGAAATCTGGAGGTTACCACCATTTGGCAACAGGGGTGGAAACTGGGTGGGGAGATCCAAATTTTTCATCAATGGTGGCATGAATGGCACACCTATATTCAAGAGCTTCTACATTCAAATATTAGGATAAATTACTTCCCAGATTCGCTCTAGTGGATTCATGCACAGTCTGCCTCATACTCTCCAAAGGTCGGTTATCAATATTTGATGAAGGATTTGGGTTGGGATGAACAAGTTTGGTGGTATAAGAAAATATGAAAGCTGAGCTACCCAACCAAATCAAGACTCCTTTTTTGGTGCATCCTTAAAAATAAAGTGCCTACATGGGATTTCTTACAAAATCGGAATATTCACGGGCCATAGCTCTACAAGGACGCTGAAGAAACTATTGAGAACATGTTCCTAAAATGTAGGTTATCACAAAAAAATTAGGATCATACATTATCTTTGTTAGGCATTCATTCTGGATGGAATGGGAATAATTGTGCAGATGCTTGGCATGGTTGGTGGCATTCTGTCTCTAATGAAAATTTAGGAATACTTCGTTAATTATTGCTTGGGGAGTTTGCCTAGCTAGAAACAGGGGTATTTTTAATGAATCACTTATCTTTCCCTCAGTGATTGTTGTTGAATGTGCTTCAATTTTCTCTCTGATCCCCACAACGGATCATGTCATACATCCCCGAAACATCTCCACTTAACATATTAATCATGAAATTCCCTGGGCCTACTTTGACAGTGCCTCAGATGATCAAAACAAATGTGGTGCAAGAATGGTGGTCCATCTAAATCACAATTGGAAAACTGAAGCTTTTGTGGGTATTGGCACTGGTACAAATAAATTTGCAGAACTTGTCACCCTAAAACTCCTTATATGTTGGCCCATCCATCTAGGTATTGGTTATATACAAATTTTTGAATACTATATGAATGTTATTAACTGGTTCAACAACTCTCAGAGATGTCAAAATTATATTTTGGTTCTGATTCTTGAAGAAATATGTGTTTTAAAGTTATCCTTTGATTTTATTACTGTATGCCACATTTACAGGGAACACAACTCCAAGGTTGATAGGCTTTCTAAAGATGGCACTCAACAGGTTTTGGACTAGTGGAGTATAATAGAAAAGAAAGATGGATTTGTCTGTGTGTCGAACACCTGACCTTACTAAACAAAGGCCTATGTTTTTTAAGTTTTTGGATCGTGCATTAATTATTGTACATAGAGGTTGTATATATGAAAACTTTTACTGGTTCCACTGGACAACCGTTTTTTGAGACTAATTATATTTTGTGTTTTATTAATAATTATAATTATTATTTATGTTATTTTACTTTACTTTTATTTGTATTGCCCCTAGAGGCACTCTCTAGCCAGTATGGTAGAGATGTAAATATAAAATTAAAATTAAACTACATAGACTAATAATAAAAGTAAAATAGTTAATTTAGTGTTGGAAGTTTTTGGACTATAGATTTTCAATATAATATTTTTATTTTAAAATATCTTATATTATTTTTATTTTTAATAAAATTACTCATTTTTTATTATGATGATAAGTTCTCTCCAACCCAATATACTAGGGATGTGTAAAAGTAATGTAATGTAATGTAAACATTTTGGCTTGGTCAAAATAAATTAAAATTAAAATATGGTAGTGTTGTCCAGGTAAATCCCCTCTGCGGACAGAGGCGAACCCTCTAGCCCTAGGGTGGGTCTAGCAACTACAAGAACATACTAACATCTACCTTCCTAGATTGTAAATGAAATTCAGATCAAGGAAGATGACCTACCTTGTTCTGATGCTATGTTATCGTCTTTCGTCGAAGCTTCTTGATATGTCACTATTCTCAAGCTCGATACTCGCTGCTGCCAACGTTTGATTACCTGTACAGACAGTCAAGACAACACGACAAGCGTAAAACCACGACAAACATAAAACAATTACAACCTATCTAACTAATCAAGGAATGCTAGAAATCTCATTATAAATGTAAACAAGAGTGGAAGATAAACATCAGATGCATTTTTTTATGATAAAGACAAGGGGAGTTTACAACCAAGCCTTGATGTTAAGGCTCTCCTTCGGCAGGTTTGTATCCAAGAATTTTTGCAATGCTCTCACACACAAAGGTCTAATATCTCACTATGTTCCCAATCACACAAAAACAATCACACCCTAGACTATTCTCCCGAAGCTATGATTGCTTCTTCTCTATGCTAAATTTTTAAGCTATCTGTTCAACTAGCACATCAATGGAAGATGGCTATATTTATAGAGGAGAGGAGGAGGTTGGGATCCCTACAATAGTGGAAGGGAGGCCTTATCCCTTGGGAGGTTTCCCCATAAGGTGGAAACAAGAGGCCAAAGGAGGGAGGCTGTGTTTATTCAGTCGAACCACTCCCTATGACTCATCCACGAAGTTGTTATGATCAAAAATTCACCTCTATTTTTAAAAAAAAATCCATAAACAGATTGGTGCGGGTGCTTAACTAGGACAAAGCGCCAACTGGCATGGGCTTAGTGTTAATTTTCCAGCTCGGCGCGGGAGTGTAACTAGCTACTCGCGCCAAGGAAAAAACAGGCGTTTTTAGTGGTCTGCTCAGGAAATGGTCAATAGAGGGAATGTGTTCCTCATGGAAAGGGATGCAATGATGGTATTTTCAAGGCATGACACTTCTAATTAGTCACAGAAATGACCCTCCAATGTGCGAGATGGGGATTGCAGGGATAATGAAAAATTATTGTGTAACAGGTAGAGATTTGTAACTTAACGTAAAGTAATGTAAACATTTTAACTCAATGAAAATTAAATAAAAATAACTTTATCAAAATTAAATAATAAAAAAAATAAAAAAAGGTCCATGGTATTTATGTGCAATATGACCTATTTAAAGGGGAAATTAAACTATCCTAGATCCATGTTAGTTTGATGTTATATTTAGATATATTATTAGCTGTAGAAAATGATGGCGTTGAATCCATGTAGCCTGTAAAGATAAAACATTTTTATGGATATGTTCGCACTAGGAATTCATATGGATTTGTTAGGTGGCCCTATGTCTTTTTGTATATTTTGTTTTATCATTGTATGGATGAATACATAATGGGTAGGGTCTTGAGTAGTTGATCGGGCCTAAGAGCTTTGATTGTATGCATTAGCAAGAGAGAAAAGATGAGAGAATACATTAAAAATCCTCGCAAGGGTTGTCCTTCCCTTGGCTGAGAGAAACCTATGAGTCGTTTGAAACCATAGTTCAAATTATTGTATTGTTGGGGTTTCATTCAAGGAGATTCATATGTTTTTAAAAATCTAAGCTCTAATTTTATGGATTTTATTCACTAGTAGCTTAAAAAACAATAGTGGTTTCTTCATTCTAATGGATTTCTTGATAATCACTTTAATATAATATTTGTAATATATTCTCTTAATTTATGTGTAATAATGTGTTATAGAAATAGAGCTATGATAAATTTAGGATGGTAAGTTTAGAAATGAATGAGATTAACTATGAAACTGAGCTTAATTATATTTATAATTAATTATAATTAATAATTAAACCAACCCAAATCTATCTTAACTCTGGATCTACCAAGCACTGAGAGGGATCAAGTCTATTTTCACTTTAAAAGGGGTTTTCATATTAATAATTTTGATCCCTCTCGGCGCTTGGTTGATATGGAGTTAAGATGGATCTAGGCTGATTTTTATGTAATTTGACTAAGTCAAAATGTTTAACAAGACAAGAAATTACAACATCTCTTCCATAACATAATAATTTGGTTTAATAAATTTTAAATTAAAATAATTAATTTAATCTTTTAAATTTTGTTGTGAAATTAGTTTGAAATTTAAATATTTGTTTAAATAAATAAATTTAAGATATTAATTTCATGTTTAATATTTTTTGGTGATTAATTTAATTTAAAATATGCAAAAAAAAAAAAAAAAAAAAAACTATCTTATATTTGAAATGGGGACAGAAATGTTGAAAATAATAGCTAGTGATTTGTTGCAACAAAAAAGTAAAGTATTTTTATTTTTCTCTAGCTAGTGATTTCATATATTCCATGGAGATTAATAAGTTTCTTTGAAAAATTATGTATTTCTTAATGTATAGCTTCTCTGGTTCTTGTGAGTAGAGTGGATATGTGCAATTAGTTATTTTTAATAAATTCATAAATTTTAAATGAATCATTAATAAAAATAAAGAGAATATATAATTGTACATTTCATAATTCAAATGTTTTGTGATGACATCAAAATCAATCTCAATTCACAACAACCAAATCTAGTAAAGCCACATATTATGTTACCTTACAAGAAATGTCAAGAAGGAAACCAATGCTTTGTTTGTGTGTTACAAGTGGATAAATCAATTCTATAGTGTGTGTATATATATATATATATATATATATATATATATATATATATATATATATATATATATATATATATATATATATATATATATATATATATATATATATATATCATAATATGTTGTTTTTATTTCTTAGTATAGCCATTATCATAGAGAATATATATTTTTGTTTTGTGGGGGTTCACTTTTTTTTTCAGCTCATTATCCTTCCCTTTCACCATGACAAACTTTCCCAAATCAAAATGTTAGAGAATAAAGAGAGGAGAGAGGTCACCAAGATTTATATTGAGATCTAAATTCCCTTTTGTTTAAAAATTTTGTACTTAAGTTTACTCTTTCTTTAAATACCATGTCAATTATGTGGACGATAAATAATCACAAAGGTTTTGTATTCATTAGATGACACATAAGGAATTAAAATGATACTTCAAGGTTGATTAAAGGAGGTAGGTAAGAGACTCACATAAAACAGTTTTTACAACATATAAGAATATACAGATGAACACTCCAATGGTTGATACTAGTAAATAATTTTGAACTATTAAGCCCTTGTTCTCTTCCATTCACCTTTAATTACTTCATGAAATGATATTAAATATATTTAAGAATATATCTCTATAAAATTTTGGATACTAAGAACTATTTAGATATAACAACCAAAAACTATCTAGATGCAACATCTATATCTAACTACTATTTGACTATGTCAACCTCAAGATGCACAAACAACAAATAACTCAACTAAATAGGTCAGTAGGAGTAATTAAATTATTCTAACACCCCCTTAATTATAACTGTGGGATGCATCTCCATAACAACACCTTGGATTATGTCTATGAAATTTGAAAACATGTCTTGCTAATGAGTTTGTGAATATATAAGTGAATTGTTATTTTCTCTTACAAAATTCTAATATACATCACCTTAGTTTTATAATCTATCGAATAAAATGATATCTAGTATATATATGCTTGAATTTTTGGTGAAAACCATGATTCTTGGATAGATCTATGGTTGAATTGTTATCACAATAAACTGGAATTGGTCCTCCATATCCTTGTTGAAGATCAACCAATACTCTATATAACCAAACTACTTAAAAATTCATTGTTTTTGTTGCTACATACTTATCTTATGTTGATGATATCATCACAATCGAATGCTTCTTAGATACCCATGAAATTGTACCTAAATGAATAGTAAATACATACATCGTAGTACTCTTTTTAATATATAGGTTACCCATAAAGTCATTGTCAATGTATCCAATCAAAAGTATAAAATAACATTTCCCAAGGTTTGACACGTTGTCTCCTTAAATTTATTTTTGAATTAAATATTAATATTTAATTTACCGATGTTGAAAACTTTCTTCCTTAAATTTATTTCTGGATAATATATATGAAGGAAATTCAAGGTCATTAAATTAAAATGATGGGGGTATTCATGGTCTTAATGGTAGGTGGTTGAGGTGGATGAGTGGGAGAGACATAAAGGGAAGAAGGATGAGAGGATAAGGGGGTCTTATTCTTTATTTTGGCATTGCATGATTTAATTTTGGAGGGACGAATGTGGAGAAGGAGAGGGGAGAGAATGGATAGAAAAGTGAGAGAAATCAAACTTGGATCTATTGGAGAATGTTGGTTATAACTTAGACACACTACAATTGTTATTAGACTTGGGCTTGGAGGGCTAGGGAATATGTGGAGGTTTCTTGGGCTAGGAAGATTGTAGTGAGAAAAGACGTAAAGTTCATGGAAGATCAAACTTTTAAGAGATCTCGTGAGATGCCTTCAGGTGATCAGAATTAGCCAACTGAAGCTCCATTTGTCCAACAGCAGGGGAAACCAATGGGACAGTCACAGGGATCCAATACAGTGACCAGTATGAGCATTTCCTCGGGAGCAAGGAATCTAGTGGGCTCTTAGGAGATGGAGCAACAAAGGAAAGATGAGGAGTTGGTTGAACCTCACACCACTAGTGATCGAACCATCAGAGAATTTTGTCAGACATTGAGAGATGCAAACGAGTTCGTTGGAGCTCTTAGAACGAACAAGAGAGAGTGCAGACAACCTGATAGATATCAAGAATTGGTAGCTCAGGTTGCAAAACCTTCCATCTTTCAGGAAGCCACACAGCATCAAGTGTGGGTAGATGCCATGGTAGAAGAATACAACTTTATCATGACAAATGATGTTTGGGAGGTGGTGTTGAGGCCTGAGGATATGTTAGTTGTAGGTTCTTGATGGATCTAAAAGATCAAGTATGTTGCAGATGGGAGTGTGGAGAAGTACAAGGCTAGGTCCGTGGAAAAAAGGTATGCACAGAAAGAAGGGATAGATTATGAGGATACCTTCGCCCCAGTTGTCAGATACACCTTTATTCGGTCAGTTATATCCCTAGCAACTCAGATGGGATGGAAAATTCACCAAATGGATGTCAAGACAGCTTTCTTGAACGGGGTGATAGAGGAAGTGGTATACATAGAATAGCCAGAGGGCTTTGAGACTCATGAGAGGCGTACTCATGTGTGCATATTGAATAAATCTCTATATGGGCTCAAGCAGGCTCCTAGGGTGTGGTATGGTTGGATTGACAGCTACTTGATGCAGATGGGATTCGTCAAGGGTGACGTAGATGCCAACCTTTTTATTATTTGATGGTAGAGGATGAGCCACTCATCCTAGTACTGTATGTGAATGATCTTCCTGGCAGGATCATCAAGGCTCATAAAGGACTGCAAGTGGAACCTGGCAGTAGAGTTTGATATGAAGGATTTGGGGTTGATGCACTATTTCTTAGGACTGGAAGTATGCCAGAAGGATTGGGAGATCTTTCCTGGGCAAGGAAGATACGCTACTGATATTCTGAAGAGGTTCATAATGAGGGATTGTAGACCCATGTCTACACCCATGATCACCAACTAGAAGAAGATAGATGCATCAGATGACAAGGATGTTGACCCCACCTTGTATAGACAACTCATCGGTTCTATCTTGTATCTATTCAACACTAGGCTAGGTATCTGCTTTGCAGTCAATGCCCTCAATCAGTTTATGGTAGAACCGAAGAGGGTACATTGGGAAGTAGCAAGGCATATTTTGAGGTATGTGCATGGCACAGTTGAGTATGGGTTGAAATATACCCGAGGGGATGACGTCAAACTATGTGGGTTCACAGATGAAAACTAGGCAGGTTCTTTAATGGACAGGAAAAGTACCTATGGGTATTGCTTCAATGTTGGATCAAGAATGGTTTCTTGGTGTAGCAGGAAGAAAAAGTCAGAAACACCGAGCTCTACATAAGCAGAGTATATGGAAATAAGCACAGCTATGTGCGAAGCTATATGGCTTTGAAAGCTGCTGGTAAGCTTGTTCAGGCAAAGGATGGAGGTGACCAGTGTCTACTATGATAATCAGAGTTGCATCAAGCTCTCTGAGAATCCAATGTTTCATGACAGGTCGAAACACATAGATATTCAGTATCATTTCATCATACATTGTGTGCAGCACGGAGCGGTCCAGCGACAGGATGTTCCTACAGAAAAGCAGGTTGCAGATATACTCACGAAAACTCTAAGTTGTTAATGTTCTGTGATTTGCTAGAGATTGTGAGAACTAATCACATAGGCCAATATCAAACCAACATTGGAAACTGGGATCTAGCCATGTCGGCTTCAGAGAGGGCTTTCTCTATAAGATTTATCTTTGTTTGGATAAGTTTTAGGTTAGCTATAGAACTTGGGGTTTTGAGTTTGTTTTGGATTTTGGAAGATTGATTGTATTCAATTTATTAATATCTATTGGGCAATGTAGTGAAAATATTACTGGATGGTTGCATCAACTTTTCATAGAGTAAACACAGAGCAAGCTAGGAGTATTTACTGGATCTTTCGAATTATAAATGGATTGTGACAGAAATATGAAGAAATTTAGCAGAACTAAAGAGCAATTAAGAAGTATTTAGTTTGGCCTTTAGTGGAAAACATTATGATTGCAAAGGCAACCAGAATACGATACTTAATATTAAATCCTATTCATCACACTTTCTACTTTACAATTGGAATTCAAATTATTACAATGAAACAAAATAACAGAAGAAACACTTCACCAGTATTTAAGCCACAAGAATCTTGTGAATGGTCTGATTATTATTGATGCTCTAGTGCTTTGGAAAATCTTACAATACTCCAAAATACAGTAATAGTTCTCATCTCAATAAAATGACCTTTGATTCTTCCAAAACTTAAATATTTATACAAAAATTACAATCATATTGTCTATAATAGACTTGGACTAAAAAGCTCTAACTATGATAAAATTATAGAAAAAACTCTAACTATGACAAAATTATAGCTTTGATGGAATGTGTTGTGCAAAGCAGGTGCTGATGTAGTGGGACAGTTAGGACATGGACCACTATTTAGTGATGTGATGGCAGACTAAATGTTATGCTGGTGAATGAACTGTTGTATGAACGGAGTGTTGAACACCTTTTGTTTCCCGACTCTACCTTTCTGTCTTTTTGTAACCCGAAATCCTTTTGCCGTGTTAAAACATTTTTGTAAACAAAACATCGTGAAAAAACAATATACCGGACTTGAAATATTTTAAATTTCAATTCTGAAGCTGCATCACATCTGCGCACTTCACAATATTTAGAGTTTAAGTTTATGAAGAATGTTATCGGCGAAGCGATGTGAAGTGGGAGTTGAAGTGGAGGGCAGGTAGGACCGGACGACATCGCAAATCACAAATTTTAAAGTTTAGCTGTAAGCAGAGGGGTAAACTCCAAATCCTGTGAAGTGCAATGCGCGGGAGGGAAGAGTGACGTGGCAGGTAAGGTGGGACTAGACTGCATCGCAAATCGCAAACTTTAAGTTTTAGTTATAAGTGCGGGGGTTAAATCCTAAAACTTGCAAAGTGCGGGGAGAGGGACCCACTGCAATTGGCAGAGCTTATAAATCAACGAATGTTTTATGCGGTTTCATACGATATGTGATATGATTGCAAACAACTGTGAAGTGGGGGGAGGTGTTGGGTGTGTAGCCTGATTATCTTGTTTACTTTGTATCACAGCATTGGACCCCTGTACCTTAAAAGGGGCGGTAACGCCGCTCGTAATTAATCGCTGCCGTGGGGGGTCCAGCAGTGCCCCCGAAGCTAAAAACAGATGTAAAATTGCCTTGTAAAAGTATAGTAATTTCTAGTCAATCTGGGCCATTCATTAGGCAAATGATCTGACGTTAGAAGTTATGTTTAGATTAGGGTTTTTTGCCCTAGAAGGCAACCCCCTTGTATATATGCGGGCATTGTATTTCGGCTGTGTATGATGTGTGTATTCTCGGAGCGAGAAATAGAGAGGGAGACTGTGAGAGAGAACAAAGGATATTACAGCAGATCTGATGTAGGTTTTGTCTCTTCATTTTTTGCTGGATAATAAAAAGGAAGGACTGGCTATTCGGGGTGGACGTAGCCCAAACTGGGTGAACCACGTATATCTGTGTCTCTCTGGTTTTATGTGTTTTGTGTGCTTTTATTTTCCGCATATTTTATGTGTTGCATTGCTCTATAATATTTAATTTTCTAACAGGCGGAGCTGCTATGGTGGGGCCAACCGTCGCATCGCAAGTTAAAGAAAATAGATTGTGAGCACTTCAAAGGTAAGTTAAAACAAATGCGATGTGAAAATTCTCAAATCGGCAATCATAGGTTTTAAAGTTTAGTTGCAGTTGGAAAAGGTTTATAATATGCGGTCTGCGATGGATGGTGGGGAAGAAAAGGTGACGTGGAGGGACGGCCTACTTTAATCGCAATCGGGGAATAGGAAGCGGAAGTAAACAATGATATAACGGCGAAAGGTAAAGTGGAATATAAAGCAGAAAAAGACGGAAGAGGTAAATTTGAATGTTTTCAAAGGAAAATGAAATGGAAGGGAAGTGTAGTGGGTAAAATGGGTCTCACTTCATCGTATATTTTCCTTCGAAAAGTTTGTAGGAGACGACAATCAAAGGTTTTTTGGTATTTGGCCTATGGGAAAAGTGATTTCGAATGTGTGGGATTATAATGAAATATATGGAAATATATGCACGGGGAAGGAAATGTAAACAAAGGGAAATGATTGAAATGAAATTATGGGGGAATATATGCTATGGTTTAAAACTTTAGGATATAAGTTATTAATCAAAATTTAAACCATACAAATAACTTTTCCATAGGCGCATTTAGACTAGCAGCACATCAAAACTTTAAAACAGAATGAAGCTTTTCTTTTTCTTTCTTGCTTCCCTAACATTTTATTTTTCCTTCATTATTTAGAGCATTTACCACCTAACATTTTCTTGACGCGGATGCCTATAAAAATAATAATATTCCTAACATTATCAACTTTTTCATTCTTTTGCATCCATATCCTACCTTGTCATTTTGAAAATTATTCAACTACTTATGTTAACTTATCAAAAACAAATGATGTTACAACATCTCCCTTGGTTCAGATTAAACTATTGAACCGATTTTATTTTCTACCTAACTAACTAATCTGTCAAGATTAAACAGTTTGACAAATTATTTTTCATTATCTATTGACAAGCAATTTAAACCTAATTCAATCATGCTTAAACTATATGATTGAATTTTATTGAACTATTGTGGAATTTTAAACAATTTGCACACAATTTATTTTTAGAAATAAGCTAAACTAGGAGTAGTGGCATTTGGATGTGCAACACTTTCAGAATTGATTGTTTTTCTTATTTTTGATGGGGTTTGTTAGGGTCCTATAAATATAGGATTCATAATTTTGAATTGACTTTGATAGTCTTGTAAATATGTACATACCTTGCTTTCTGCAAGTTTTTTCCCATATTTTGAAAAATAAATAAATAAGAAAAATAATTAAAAAATCATCAAAAAGAGGGTAAAAAGTCTTTAAAAAAAAGGAGATCAAAGGAATTAGAAAATATAGACCCCAAAAGAAAAAAAAATCAAAATAAAACCTGAAAGTGAGCAAGTCCAAATGCCACTACTTTTACCATTTTTGCAAAATAAATAATTATGGCAGAGTGTCAATAAATACCATAATCCATGATGAGCTAAACTGTTTAATCTTGACTTGTCATGTTTTCAATTTCATGTTTAGATAGTGAATAAAGATTTGTTAGACAGTTTAATCCAACAAATCAGTAGATAGGTAGTGAATAATGAGGAGCTCAACAGTTTAATCTGAGCCCTCGGATGAAATAAGGTAGATTTAAATAGTTTCATTGCTTTAAAAGAATAAATGTTTCAAGGTTGCAAGCCTAAATGCACCTGCCAAAAGGAAAAAAAATGCTAGAGTAATGTTGGTTATGTAGAAAGAAGTGGGAAAAATCATGTAATATTCATAATCGGGCAAAAATCACTAATTTCCAATCCCCTATAAGTATTCAATATTCTAAGCTATCAGTCAAACAGGCTCAAAGCATTTCTCTGACTTTTGTTGGGACCGGACCCAAGGCTCGATGACTGGTTAGTTGAAAATATTGAGTTCTTAAGTTAAAACCCCATTTATCATCATTCATCCTTCATCCATACATTATAACCCCTTTTCCTAAGTAAAGACACATTCTTACTTAATAAATCATAAAATCCCACATAATTAACTTTATCCATTCAAAAACATTCATTAAATCCCCAAAATCGCATTTATCCTAAGTATTGGTGAAATAATATAAAGATGAGCAATGCTTTACCTTTTACACTTTACTTAGTGATTTTATGTATTTTGTGTTTTATACTAATACCTTTTCATATTAACTTTTAACCTATTTTATTAAATCCCTAACAAAATACCTTATCCTATTTATTAATTCCCTATATCTAAATACCCCAAAAACCCACTATTATAAAGTTTTAGACCAAAGTTATTACCCATGTGCTAAATAAAAACCCCAATCAAAAATCCCTTTGGTCTAAAATTAACACTAAGTAAATATCCCGCCCTTATGGTTATTAAACCATTCACAAGGCTTAAAACTATATAATAAAATAAACGTGCCAATGAGTTTCATTTGGGCATATTCCATGTGTTTTAATCAAAACATATTTAATCCTGCTCATCAACTTATATCCTAAGTTTTTGAATCAAATCAATTGTTTTTATAAGGTTCAAAAAACTTATCCCTTCGCCACCATAAAAGTTAATGTATGTGATTTAAACTAACCCGACTTATATTTCACCTTCGCAATACATACATAAATCCCGTCCCTCATAATTTTATAACCCAAGGTTTAGTTGAAATAAGCTTAGGCTTGTTTTAAACAAATGAACTTTTCCCGTATCCATATCTTTCCCATATTATATAAGCCTCACGCTATATATAATTGAAACATGCTATATATAAACTATGTAGCATTAATAACCCCGCTTTTTGTATAATTAAAACTTTTGATCCAATTCATGTTTTATAAGGGTTTTAAACCAAGTTTTAAACCGCCACCGCCCATATGAAGCATGGTCCCACCATTCCTTTGGCTGCACCTTCCCAATTGATCTCGACCCTTCGCTCCTGATCGCAAGATCCAACGTCCCAAAACAAATATCACGCACAAAAAACAAATGACCACCCAACCTCAAATCAGACGCGAAATGGGCAGTTTTGCTCATTTCTCCCTCCATGACGTGTCAAAAAATGATTTGATCACGTTCATTTAAGGTAAAACCATTTACTGCCTAAA
Source organism: Pinus albicaulis (assembly GCA_034641835.2). Lineage (NCBI taxonomy): Eukaryota > Viridiplantae > Streptophyta > Pinopsida > Pinales > Pinaceae > Pinus > Pinus albicaulis. Next base: position 146,214,697 of record CM076571.1, read on the forward strand.
GTGCACGTGATAACTGCTCTCCGGTTTCATTTCAAATCATGAAACCACCTCCGGCCATTGACTAGACCTGCAGTTAATGAAGATCAAATCAAAAGGTTAAAAATTTTGGTAAACCTATTTTGCAATTTATCTACATGTTTGAACTCTGAATAGCCGCTCCCGACTGTGTTAAGCCTTTCAAGCCCCGATTGTCAAATTACGCCCAGAAGTTACGAATTCGATCACAATTCCACCATTAAAGATTGACCAAGAGTTATTCACTGCACCAGTAAACCAGACGAGACCTCAGAATCAACCATGGTCTTCTCAAAACCTTCATGAAGCCGAATACCTGCATCTTAAGGTATTTTCTGACAAATTTAAGCCTGCAAAGTCAATTCTAAACCATCAGCGATTAAACCAGGCCTTTAATTAGGAAATTTCACCAGACTAAATTGCTTAAAAACACTAAAAGAGAGGCCAAACCCTGGCCAATTTTTCCTAGGAAACCCTATTTCACACTGCGAGCCTTTTTTAAGCCAAATTCCTAGTTTCCAAAGCTTGAAGACCAAAGTCAAAGCACCTAAAGGGTTAAAATTGTTGAATATACCATAGAAATCCTTTTTTCAATTAAACCCACTCAGAAAACCCTTGTTTTCTATTTTACGCTAGCTTTACATCCTCAGATAAATCTAATTGAGCCAGAAGCCTAAAAGAATCCATCCTCAGCTTAAAATTGCTCAATCTCCTCTCTGTTTAAATATAAAACTCCTGCAAACAGTCTAATCTTGCAGTAGTTATCCAAAATGACTAAAAAACAAAGCAAAGGCAAACCAGAGGTATCCAAAGTCCCTAAGCCTACCCCAGCTAGCACTGCCAAAACTGCAACAATAGTAAATCCCCTTCAACCACCTGTGGTTGCTTCTGAAAGCATTCCTTTGACTAGTCTTGATTATAAAATTGCAAACCCTGTTATTGAGTTTAATTTTCTAGATATACACAACTAGTGTTATGAAAAATATCTAGACAAAGATGATATTCCAATTTGGGAAACCCATTTGCCTAAGTATATAGTCCCATTGACTCATCCAAGTCAAAAACTCATCAGACTTTGTCAAAAATACTATGAGCCAGATCAAAGGGCTATAGTAAATACAAAAAAATAAATCCTTTTTACCAATACAGCCCGGTCAATTAATCAAATGCTTCAATTACAACCTGATCCCCAGGCAATCCCCCTGTCTATAGAGGCATTAACTCAGTTATACCTTGGCATAGATTTCCCTAAGAGGTTCATGATATTTTAGAATTTTATGCCTTCTCATGTTGACATTCCAAAGATTAATCCTCCATATTCCACAGCTAAATTTCCTGAAGGTTCTAGACAAATTATCTCTATCCTATCTTTTATCCTAGGATATTTTATAGATGAGTATACTCATGAATCTATTCTTGGTTTCTTGTCCACCATGTCTCCTGGTCAACCTCCAGTAGTCATTTTTGACTATGCTGGTTTCATAGTAGATGTCATTCATTATCAATTGACTAAGTTACCCACAGAAGGAGTCTTTAGATATTCATCTTATATTTTTCACTTATTTCTATTCTTTCAAGCAAAGAAGTTTCCTATTTCATTACAAAAGATGGATATAGAAGGAAAGCCTCTTTCTATAATTTTTTGGACCTCATTATTTAGAAAAGAGGGCAGTGATTTTACATATTCAGATTTTTCAAAGCTCTTTTTATATCCAGCAGTGAACATATTGAATAAAACTGAACAACCCCGGATCAGTGAGGAGATGAAAAGAATTCTACAGCTCTCAGAACAGAATAAGGTTGGAGATTGGTATCTCTATCAAAACTACATTGAGTTAAGGATTTTTGGGTCTAACTTATTACCCTATACGTTGCCCAAGCACATGTGTATGAGAATTTTTTCATTAGACTATCTGAGACCAATTCTAAACTCAGATTCAATTAACTTTATGGCTACCAAAAAGAAGACTCAGTTTAATTTAAAGAATCAAGTTGGCCCATTTATAATCAACAACAGAGATGCAGAAAAGGAGATTACCAAGAAACTATCAGAGTATAGATTTGAAGAAAGTTTTTCATGGAATTATGATCCTCAAGGGATCTTGAGTAAGCTAAGGGTAAAGTGCAAGTTGACACCCTTTATCCATGAAGCCAAGCCTGACATAGAAAAATTTGCAAATCAAATTAAATGGCTGGAGAACACATTGACTGATACAGAAAATAAAATTGATACAACACAAGCTCTAGAAGTTGTCAAACAACCAGAAGCATCAGCAAAGAGAATCAGAGAGGAAGGAATTTATACAACAGAGACAATAACTGAGACCAAATTCAAAATAATCTATAACAAGAGGCTTAAATTCAATTCAGTTGATAAGGAGAAAGTAACCATTAATGTTGATGAGACAGATGCTCCAGTAACCAATGATGATATAGCCACAACTATAATCAATGAAACACTTATGGAAATAGAAAAGGAATCAACAGCCAATCAGAATGATACATAGATGATTAAAAAGCAACACAACATGGAGGCCTCTTCCTCACAATCAGCTGAGGAAAAGGATTTGGACATCAAGGAGAAATACAAGCAGATTAAGCAGAATAATGAGGAGATAAAAACTGAGATATATTCTCAATTCTTGAAACAAAAGCCTAGAAATCAGAATAGGCTATTATCAGCCTTTGATTATTCCACCAATGAAATGATCATGTCATTCTTGCAACCTACTACCTCAGCACCCAAAACAGTAGCAAACTATAAAAAGGTGGACTTTGAGGTAGACACAAAAAATATTCATGAGCTGAACTCGATTGAATTTCATAGGCATAGCTCTAAAATGTTGTATTCTACAGAGGTAACTAAAGCAATGAGTGCTGCTAAGCTACTGAATACTATCCTTAATATGCAAGATCAGATGAAAATGGATAAAGCATCCTTATATGCCAAGGACCTAAGGATTAAAGCCTTAGAGGAAATAGTTTTACAGGTGGGATATGATCCCTCAAACATTCAAGCAACATAATTATTAATCAAGAAGAAGAATGAAGACATAGCAGCTTTGAGGAAACAGCTCGAGCTTCCTTAAAGTGAGCATCCACAAACAAAGGAAATCCTCCAGGATCAAAGTGAAAAAGAGGAAATGATGGAGCTCGTACTAAAATTGACATCACAAATCAAGGAGATGGAAACTCAAATGGACCAACTTGTCTAAGATAAAGAAACTGTAAAAGATCCAGAAACTCCTATAATTTCTACAGTCATTCCAATGATTACTACAACAGTGCCCTCACCTTTAGGAGAGAAATTAACACCAAAGGGCCCACTGGCAACTGCAGTACTAATGACTTCATCCACTACTTCAACTACAGACTCTTCTATTACAAATGTACAGCACACTGATGAAGCCAGCCAAATTATCAAAACCATGGAAGAAATGACTTTAAAGACAGGTGAAATAAATAGACTGAATAAAATAATTGAAAATCTTGAGAGGGAAAATAAGACAGCTCAGATCAATGTCAGAACTCATGAGAAGAAAGCAATTAGATTGGGAGAGTAGCTCAAGAATTTACAAAAAGAATTAGCTTTCATAGAGCAAATCTCTTATATAAAAAAATCATCTCTGGAATAACATAATTGAAGCCATTCATAATCAATGGCCTTCAATTTAGGTTATCTATGAGCAGAAATAATTTTTGTTGGCAGCCCAGATAGAGATACAAAAGACAAAAGCTGAGTTGACTGATAAGCCTGCTCAGGCTTTAAAACTCATTGTATTTCTGAACAGCAAGAATAGGGAAGAACTTGAAGAATTTCAAGTCTTAGACAGGACAGAAACCATCTTACAAATCAAAAAGGTTATCACTAAAAAGAACTTAATGAACAATCTTGAAGAAAAATGTGAAGCAATGAACTTGGCCATAACTAGAATTATGGTGAAATACACAAATTTAAGACAGAAGGGCTTACTAGACATACATGTTTTTAATGAAAAACTTATGCCCCAGAAGGACTATGATAAAAATATCATGGAGTTTTCTAAAGAGAAAGTAAATAATCCACTTTCACAAGGCACTCCTACAGGGAAAGTTCTCCTTCAGTATTTTGAAGATCTATTCTTTTTACAGCATGAGATTAAGCATCTCTTTGTCATAAAGCCTACCTTTGCTATATATACAGAGGCTGATGAGAATTTCAGGAAGTTGAGGAATGTCCAAATTCCCGAGGCAAAAGAGTGGCAAACTTTTACTAATTTGATGTAAATATTAAAGGTAAAACAGTGAAATAAGATTACCTTAAAAATAGTCAAAAGAAACAGTTGAAATAAAAGGACAGTTTGTTGGTTTTTACTGCCAAAAAGATATTTTACAACAGTAAATCAGTGAAACTAATAGTTAAAGAGCATCTGGTTAAAGAGTATCAGATGAAAAAGTATTAGCGGAGGCAATTCAAATGCAAGATATTTCCTAGCAGCCAGCAAGCAAGACACCTAGACAGTCAACAGCTTTTTGTTAACTAAACAGTTCTATTTATTTTGGATTAAAAAGACAGCTTGTTGTTTGTTAAGCAATTGTCCCTTTTTTTATGTAATGATATTTTCTTTTTCCTAAGATAATTCCTAGAACTCTTCTAGGATAGTTGTAAAACATTTTTGTATAAATACTTCTACATTAGAATTATTCACTGTGGAATAAAATTGTTGGACTTATTATAGACATTTTTGTTGAACATTGGAGGCTATTGTGTGTTTGAATTCGAAGTAGCAGACTGGACAAGCTAACTGGCATCATAATTCAGGATCCTTGTGATAAGTTGATGAGTGAAGTACTTCCTACTTGTCACTGTTTCATTTTCTAAGTTTCATGCATTCATTTTATGTTTGTTATGTCTGAATGTGTAACTAGGAGTATTACTACAGGATTATTCAAATGCTCCCTGTCTTTAACTAGTTGTCGTTTTAATGTTTTCTTCTGATTTCCGGTGTTGATAATTCTTAATTGCTCTCACTCCCGTTTGACCTCTTCCTTCTACTTCCATTTTCCGGATCAAATGATCCTAAAGTGCCCTTTATCCTAATCATACCACCTCACAAAAAACCACTTTCCCAAATCTCTGAGGATTATCTATCTTGCTCTGAATATATTTGTACCTTTTTAGTCTTGATTTCTAGTGCTGCTAGCTTGATTTAGACTCCATAGCCCAATGGACAAGTAGATTTCTCTCTATCTTACCTCCAAGTGATTTTTCCCCACCAAACCCTTTAAACCAAAACCAAATTGTACTTTCATAACTAGCCTAATATTATAAATCAAAACAAAGATAAATCTTAAAGAGAGAGCCCTCTCTGAACCCTAGGAAGGCTAGATCCTAGAGTTTGAAGTAGGTTTGTGGTTACCTATAGAGTTCTTTGACTTAAATCCAAAATCCCACAACTTAAGAATTAACTAGAGTGATAACATATTGGCGACCATACTAGAGAATTAACCAATCCTCAGTCATAAAATTGTCTTGAAAGAAAATTATTTTATTTATCTTTTTATTTCAATATTAATTTTATAGGTTGTGGGTATTGAAAAATAGTAATTATGGCTTCCAAGAAAACCTACTATACCAAGTCTAACCTGGATCCTAAACCTACTGTCATAGTAGATAACCTAGACCGAATTGGAAAAAAGAAGAAACAAACAAAAAACTTAAAAGCTGAAATATCATTAATAAGAGTCAATTCATTACCTCAAGAATTAGTTAGTCTGCAAGATATTGATTTTGATCTGAAATTTGAGCATTCCCTATTTAAAAGAGAATTTGAAAATGATTTAAAAACTACTGTGGTAGACCCTACTTTTGTTTCATTCTTGAATACAAAACAGAAAATTATTACAGCTAGATCTAAATCAAAGAAAGATGAATATCAAACTAAAGTTGAAGAAATTAATGTTAAAATTCTTAAGGATATTGATGAGGCTATTGAATTAGCTAAATTTTTTACTTATACAAACAAAACTCCAGTTTCTCAGTTACACACTACAATAATACCAGTTTCGGATTCATCTATGTATGCTGTTACATCATATATAAATACCACTCACAACTCATCCACAGACCCATTTATCCTTGGACTACCTTTGCAGCCTAGAATACTTTTTCCACCATCCACTCAATCCATTAGTTTACCTTATGATTTTGCAAGTTCATCATTCTCATTTCCTAGTAGTTCCACTCATATCCCAATATCATTTCCTAGTTCTTCTGGTACAATTTTCAGTTCATCTACTATCATTTCCAGCACAACTCCAAGCTCTTTTACTAAATCTTCTAGTCAAACTAAGCTTTTAGCCATGGCTGCTAGATATGCTCCCCTTGTCTTACCTCAATAGTTGCATGACTTACCACAAGATTATCAAAACAAAATACCATTGTTTGATGGTACTACACAATATACTGCTCAGCAACACATAACTAAAATCACAGACTTCTTTGAAATTTATGAAATAGATCACTCAGATGTTCAAATGACATTGTTTGCTCAAATTTTGACTGGAGAAGTAAATAAATGGTTTAAAGATCACGCTGCTGGTAGCATAACTGATTTCGTTGTATTTCATAGGAAATTTTTGAATAAATGGGAAAAGAAAAAGAACCATTTTCAGATATTATCTGAATTTGATGCATTAAAAAGAGCCCCAAATGAGTCAGTTCAAGATTACTGCACTAGGTATAATAGTGTCTATAATTCTATTCTTGAAACTCTTAAACCTACTCCTTATTCTGTTCTGCTCAAATTTCCTGATGGATTTGATGCAGATATGACTTATCAATTAAGAGAAAGAGATGTAGACACATTAGAAAAAATGCAAGTGGATATTGTTGGTGTAGAAATAAATATATTAGCTAGAAAAGATAGACTCAGAAATGAAAGAAGGGTGACTATCAAAGAAGAAAATTCAAATTCAGATGCAAAAATAGATAGTTTAGCCAAAACCTTAGAAAGAATGATGGATAGACTAGATAATATATAAAAAAGACCCCATTGGATAATCAACAACAGATTAGAAATCCCAACTTTAGAAAAAACATAAATCATGTAAAAGCAAAAGAAACAGACCCAGACCAAACAATTAGGCCCCCATTCCAGGAGAACTATGCTGAAAGTTCTCAAAATAATGATGAAAATGAGAATTAAATCAATCATCTAATGGGAATAGATGAAAACAATACCATTTTCCTCACTCAGGAAGATCAGGAACTATTTGAGCTTTAACAACTCAAATTAGAGTCCAGTGAATCCTTTGACTATAAACAGGGTTATGACTTTGCCATAAATGAAATACATAGTCAGTATAACCTTAGACACAAGAAAAACAATGAGTCTTCTACCAAAAACAATTCCCAAAATCAAAATAAGAAAAATGTAAAAGCACCAAAAACAAATTTTTTGCAAATTCTCCCAAGGGAAAATAAGAAAAATTCTCATTCTTCTCAACCCATTTCTAGTCCTAAAAGATCATCAAGTCCCAAAATTGTTGATATTACTGATGAAGTAGCTCAAGCCTCAAAATACACACAGAAATCTGTTGTAGCAAAAGCCTCTAACTCAGTTAAATCAACAAATTTAGATCCAAAAACACCTTCTGTTGATCCTAAATCAGTAGATTCAAAAATTGATAATTCAAAAACACCTGTTGATACTTATAACTCTGATTAAACATCTACTACTACACAAACAATCCCTGAAAAAAAAAAAAAGCAGTAAAACTCCGGAAACGTAGACAGAGAATGTCAAAACAATTGAAGATAGAAATACAACTGTAGAAACTCAAGAAAGACCAAATCAAATTACAGTTACTAAAGATGAATTAGTTCAAATTAGTAAATCTCAACCCTCATTTAATATTTGGAATGAAATTGCTAAGTTAAAAATACCCATTCCTTTAACAGAATTGGTAAAAAATGACTTATACAAATCAACCATAACTGAAACACTGAATATGAATGATGGTGAAGATGCAATTAATTTGAATGATGATCAACCAGAGTTGATATTTGGCCCTGATGTAAATGGAAAGCATGTTGATGGATTAGTCCCTCCCTTTTATATTAGTCTTACCATTCATGATCAAATTCTCCATAATGTTATGCTAGATTCAGGAGCTTCCCATAATTTAATGCCTAAAGCTATAATGGAAACTCTTAATCTAGAAATAACCAGGCCTTACAAAGATTTGTTTTCATTTGACTCTAGCAAAGTTAAGTGCTTAGGGTTAATCAAAGACTTATGTGTGACATTAGTTCAGTACCCTGGTAAAAGTATATTAATGGACATTGTAGTAGCTGATATCCCACCAAAATATGGTATGCTTCTTTCTCGCTCATGGGGAGAAAATTTGCAGGGATCTCTACAATTATACATGAGTTATGCTACTATATCAGTGTTTGGTCAACCTAAAAAGTTATATAGGGAAACATTGATGTAGTTTATGGTAAGTAGTGCTGAAAGATCTATAAATTATCCTATTTACTCTACACCGACCTAGACTCTTTTATCTTATGTAACTCTGAGAATAATGAAATCCAAACTGAACTGATTGATAAAAGCCAACACCAAACAATGACAACATATTTCATGAATCCCTTTCGCACTTAGACTTTGATGGCTCCGTGAAAAAATTAGGAGCAGGAGTAGGAGTATGGATTACAAACATGGAGACTAATCAGTCAGAAGGACATGCCTTCAGACTCAACTTCAAATGCACCAACAATATGGCTGAGTATGAGGCACTCATTCTAGGCCTTCAGATCATTAGAAACTTAGGAGGAAAAAGAATACTAATCATGGGAGATTCGGAATTAATCATAAATCAAATAAATAGAGATTATTCTGTTTATAATCCTAGACTAGCCAGATATAGAGATACAGTGATTGATTTAACTGATGATTTATTGGAATGCAAGTTTGCTGCTATACCCAAAAAACAAAATATTCAAGTACATTGCCTAGCAACTTTTGCTAGTACATCCAATTTACCATTCCAACCAACACACAGGTACACTACTGAAGTTAAATATAGACCAATTGTTCCAGATAACCTCAAGTTTTGGCAGATTTTCTCTCAGGATGAACAGATTTACCATTTATTAAACAGTGAAGAATAATTTCAAAACTATAAAATAGATATAAACTGTAATATAGATTCAGATTTGGATTGTGAAATAGATAATATAGATGTACATAAATTTAATAGACCTACTGTATTTAGTCAATTTTACATAGATAGCTTAGAGAAGATAGATATTGAAGAAGAAATTGACATGTTAGATCTCAAAGATAATTTTTTGCCTAAAGGTTTAACCCCTTTGGAAGATCTCTTTGACTCCAATGATGTGCCTGAAAAACAAAAAATGGAGTCAGTTAGGTCTGATATTGAGGAATTTAATACTGGGACAGAATTAAAACCAAAGATGATAAAACTGTCTAAATCTTTATATCTACAAGAAAAAGAAAAATACATTGATCTTTTTAAGGAATACCAAGATGTTTTTGCTTGGATTTATGAAGATCTCAAATCTTATGATACAAACATAATCCAGCAAAAAATTCCAATAAAAGATGATCAAAAACCATTCAAACAGAAATTAAGACGAATTAATCTTGTTCTATTACCTTTGATAGAAAAAGAAGTAAAGCGAATGTATGATGCTCAGATCATCGCACCAAACTCTGATTGGGTTTCAAACCTAGTTCCAACAAGAAAGAAAACTGGAGAAATTGGGTTATGTGTCGACTTTAGAAATCTTAACAAAGTGTTTTTAAAGGATAATTACCCTTTACAAAAGATGGATCATATATTAGAAAGGGTATTTGGCTTCTCTAGGATTTATTTTTTAGATGGTTTTTCAGGATACAACCAGATCCTAGTCAAAAAGGAAGATCAGGTTAAAACAGCTTTCACCACTCCTTGGGGCACTTTCATGTATGTGAAAATGCCCTTTGGTCTGATAAATGTAGGAGCAAATTTTTAGAGAGCTATGGACATAGCCTTTGGAAAGGAGATTCATGACTTTTTGGTAATTTATCTAGATGACATAACTGTATTTTCCAAATCAAATAATGAACACTTGGATCATTTGAGACAGGTCTTTATTAAATGTAGGAAATTTGGCATCTCTTTAAATCCAAAGAAAACTCTTTTTGGATTAGAGGAGGGTAAGTTACTAGGACATATAATTTCAAAATAAGGAATTAGAATTGATCCTGCTACGATAGAAGCAATTATGAACATTCATCCACCTAGAAATATCAAAGAATTATAAACTTTCTTAGATAAGATTAACTTTTTGATAAGATTTATTTCAAACTTAGCTGAAATCATTAGAGAACTGAACAACATGCTCAAAAAAGACTCAATTCTAAAATGGATTGTTGAAGCCAAACAATCATTTGAATTCATAAAGCAGGATTTAACTAAAACACCAACCTTAATCAGTCCAGATTTCAAAAAAGATTGCATAATTTTTTCATTTGCTTCTAAGCATACCATTGTTGCAGTTTTACTGCAAAAGAATGATCAAGGATTTGAACAACCTATAGCTTTTTTCAGTAAGACCCTTAGAGATGACCCTCTGAAATATAACATAATGGAGAAACAAGCCTTAGCTTTGGTTAAAGCCATCAAAGACTTCAGAGTTTATATTCTCTATTCCCACATAATTGCCTATGTCCCTAATTCTGTAGTAAAAGACATTCTTACTCAAGATAGTCCTGATGGAAGAAGAGGTAAGTGGATTACCACTATCCTAGAATATGACATAGAAATTAAACCCAAAAAACTCATTAAAGGACAAGGATTAGCCAGGTTAATGGCTGAATATAATTGCAATACACTAGATATATATTTTATTGCTCAGGTTGATGACCAGGAAGAGATGGTTGATGACCAGGAAGAGATGGTGACTCCAATGATCAGTGAAGCCTTTCTAGATTCACTTTGGTACTCAGATATCATCTTTGTACTTACAAATTTACAAGCTCCTCCTAAATTGTCAAGGACTAAAGCTAGATTTTTAAAACTTAAAGCAATGAGACTTTTGGATGATGTACTTTTTTGGAGAGATCATAGTGGGATATTATTGAATTGTTTACTAAAGGAATAAGCTAATAAAATACTTGAAGAGTTTCATGCAGGTGACTATGAAGGGCATTTATATTGGAAAACTATTGTTGACAAGATCCTCATAGTTGGTTTTTACTAGCCTACCTTGTTTGCTGATGTTAAAAAATTTGTTACTTCATGTCATAGATGTCAAATTTTTGAAGGCAAAAAGAAATTGTTACCTTTACCCTTAAAGTCTATTTCAACTGAAATGCCAACAATGAGATTTAGACTTCATTGGAGAAAATTCACCCCCCATCCTCTAGCCAACATAAGTGGATTTTGACTGCCACTGATTACTTCACAAAGTGGATTGAAGTTATTCCTACTAGACAAGCCACTGATGCAGTCATTATTTCTTTCATTGAAAATAAAATTCTGTCAAGATTTGGATGCCCTCACAAGATAATTACTGATAATGCAACAGCATTTAAGTCTAAAAAGATGATTGTCTTTTGTCACAAATATCATATTACCCTAGATCACTCTACTTCATATTACCCCTAGGGTAATGGCCTAGTTGAATCCTCAAACAAAAGACTTGTGAATATCATAAAAAAGTTACTTGAAGACAACAAAAAGACTTGGAATAAAAAGTTAGTCTATGCCTTATGGGCAGATAGACTTACTACTAAAAAGTCTATTGGCACTTCCCCTTACCAACTTGTATATGGAATGGATGCAATTTTTCCATCATCCTTAGGTGTTCCAGTAATGAAAATCATTCAAGAAACTCAGGTGGAAATAAATGATATACAAAGGAGGATTAATCAAACTATTCATCTACAACAAACAAGGGAAGAAGTCTATGAGAAGTCTCAGGTCATTCAGGATAAAATCAAGAAATTTTTTGATAAAAGAAGTAAAAAAGGTGACTTTTACATTGGAGATCAAGTGTTAAAATGGGATTCTAGAAGAGAAGACAAAGGCAAACATGGAAAGTTTGACTTTCTGTGGAAAGGACCTTATGTGATTTATGGATATAGGGGTAACAATGATTTCTTTATCAAAGATTTGGATGGAACAGATATACAAGAAGGACCAGTAAATGGTAGAATGCTCAAGCACTACTATTCATCTGAGCTAACCAATAGTTAGTCCCATTTAATTTTACATCATTGTACATATACATTGAAGTTTTTAGATTGGATTGTATATTTTCTTTACAAAGTTGAAGACCGGAGAGAAGGCCGTAAGCTTTGCAAGGTAAAATGTCATAAATATGAGTTTTTTATGCAGAAAACAGAAGAAAATTACTGGATCATCATGGTCAATGGATTAGGCTACTAGTCAACGGTGTTCTTGACATTTCACTAGGAAATGCCATCCCTATGTGAAGCCGCTGTTAGGGTCCTATAAATATAGGATTCATAATTTTGAATTGACTTTGATAGTCTTGTAAATATGTACATACCTTGCTTTCTGTAATTTGTTTTCCCATATGTTGAAAAAATAAAAATAAAAATCATCAAAAAGAGGGTAAAAAGTCCTTAAAAAAAGAAGATCAAAGGACTTAGAAAATAAAGACCCCAAAAGAAAAAAGATCAAAATAAAACCTAAAAGTGAGCAAGTCCAAATGCCACTACTTTTACCATTTTTGCAAAATAAATAATTATGGCAAAGTGTCAATAAATGTCATAATCCATGATGAGTTAAACTGTTTAATCTTGACTTGTCATGTTTTCAATTTCATGTTTAGATAGTGAATAAAGATTTTTCAGACAGTTTAATCCTTACAAATCAGTAGATAGGTAGTGAATAATGAGGAGCTCAACAGTTTAATCTGAGCCCTCGGATGAAATAAGGTAGATTTAAATAGTTTTATTGCTTTAAAAGAATAAATGTTTCAAGGTTGCAAGCTTAATGCATCTGCCAAAAGAAAAAAAATGCTAGAGTAATGTTGGGTAGGTAAAAAGAAGTGGGAAAAAGCATGTAATATTCATAATCGGGCAAAAATCATTAATTTCCCCTTCCCTATAAGTATTCAATATTCTAAGCTATCAGTCAAACAGGCTCAGAGTATTTCTCTGACTTTTGTTGGGACCGAACCCAAGGCTCGATGATTGGTTAGTTGAAAATATTGAATTCTTAAATTAAAACCCCATTTATCATCATTCATCCTTCATCCATACATTATAACCCCTTTTCCTAAGTAAAGACACATTTTTACTTAGTAAAGCATAAAATCTCACATAATTAACTTCATCCCTTCAAAAACATTCATTAAATCCCCAAAATCGCATTTATCCTAAGTATTGGTGAAATAATATAAAGATGAGCAATGTTTTACCTTTTACACTTTACTTAGTGATTTTATGTATTTTGTGTTTTATACTAATAACTTTTCATATTAACTTTTAACCTATTTTATTAAATCCCTAACAAAATACCTTATCCTATTTACTAATTCCCTATATCTAAATACCCCAAAAACCCACTATTATAAAGTTTTAGACCAAAGTTATTACCCATGTGCTAAATAAAAACCCCAATCAAAAATCCCTTTGGACTAAAACTAACACTAAGTAAATATCCCGCCCCTATGGTTATTAAACCATTCACAAGGTTTAAAACTATATAATAAAATAACCGCGCCAATGAGTTTCATTTGAGCATATTACATGTGTTTTAATCAAAACATATTTAATCCCGCTCATCAACTTATATCCTAAGTTTTTGAATCAAATCAATTGTTTTTTATAAGGTTCAAAAAACTTATCCCTTCGCCACCATAAAAATTAATGTTTGCGATTTAAACTAACCCGACTTAAATTTCACCTTCACAATACATACATAAATCCCGTCCCTCATAATTTTATAACCCAAGGTTTAGTTGAAATAAGCTTAGGCTTGTTTTAAACAATTGTACTTTTCCCGTATCCATATCTTTCCCATATTATATAAGCCTCACGCTATATATAATTGACCCATGCTATATATAAACTATGCAGCATAGCATAACCCTGCTTTTTGTATAATTAAAACCTTTGATCCAATTCATATTTTATAAGGGTTTTAAACCAAGTTTTAAACTGTCACCGCCCATATGAAGCCTGGTCCCACCATTCCTTTGGCCGCACCTTCCCAATTGATCTCGACCCTTCGCTCCTTATCGCAATATCCTACGGCCCAAGAGCAATATCGTGCGCAAAAAACAAACGATCGCCAAACCTCAAATCGAACGTGAAATGGGCATTATTGCCCATTTCTCCCTCCATGACGTGTCAAAAAATGATTTGATCGTGTTCATTTGAGGTAAAAGCATTTACTGCCTAAATTTCACATGATAGCCGCTCTCCAGTTTCATTTCAAATCATGAAACCGCCTCTCGCCATTGACTAGACCTGCAGTTAATGAAGATCAAATCAAAAGGTTAAAACCTTTGGTAAACCTATTTTGCAGTTTATCTGCACGTTTGAACTCTGAATAACCGCTCCCGACTATGTTAAGCCTTTCAAGCCCCGATTGTCAAATTACGCCCAGAAGTTACGAATTCGACCACAATTCCACCCTTAAAGATTGACCAAGAGCTATTCATTGCACCAGTAAGCCGAACCAGACCTCAGAATCAACCATGGTCTTCTCAAAACTTTAATGAAGCCAAATACCTGCATCTTAAGGTATTTTCCGACAAATTAAGCCTGCAAATTCAATTCTAAACCATCAGTGATTAAACTAGGCCTTTAATTAAGAAATTTCACCAGGCTAAATTGCTTAAAAACACCAAAAAAGAGGCCAAACCCTGGCCAAGTTTTTCCAAAAAACCCTGTTTCACACGGCAAGCCTTTTTTAAGCCAAATTCTCAGTTTCCAAAGCTTGAAGACCAAATTCAAAGCACCTAAAGGGTTAAAATTGCTGAATATACCATATAAATCCTTTTTTCAATTAAACCCACTCAGAAAACCCTTGTTTTATATTTTATGCCAGTTTTACATCCTCAGATAAACCTAATTGAGCCGGAAGCCTAAAAGAATCTATCCTCAGCTTAAAACTGCTCAATTTCTGCTCTGTTTAAATATAAAACCTCCTGCAGATAGTCTAATCTTGCAGTAGTTATCCAAAATTATTAAAAAACAGAGCAAAGGCAAACCATAGGTATCCAAAGTCCCTAAGCCTACCCCTGCTATCACTACCAAAACTGCTACAACAGTAAATCCCCTTCAATCACCTGTGGTTGCTACTGAAAGCATTCCTTTCACTGATCTTGATTATGAAATTGCAGACCCTATTATTGAGTTTAATTTGCTAGATATACACAATTGGTGTTATGAAAAATATCTAGACAAAGATGATATTTCAATTTTGGAAACCCATTTGCCTAAGTATATAATCCCATTGACTCATCTAGGTCAAGAACTCATCAGACTTTGTCAAAAATACTATGAGCCAGATCAAAGGGCTATAATAAATGCAGAAAAAGAAATACTTTTTACCAATACAGCCCAGTCAATTAATCAAATGCTTCAATTACAACCTGATCCCCAGGCAGTCCCCTTGTCTATAGAGGCATTAACTCAGTTATACCTTGGCATAGATTTCCTTAAGAGGTTCATGATCTTTCAAAATTTTATGCCTTCTCATGTTGACATTCCAAAGATTAATCCTCCATATTCCACAGCTAAATTTCTTGAAGGTTCTAGACAGATTATCACTATGCTATCTTTTATCCTAGGATATTTTACAGATGAGTATACTCATAAATCTATTCTTGGTTTCCTGTCCACAATGTCTCCTGGTCATCCTCCAGCATTCATTTTTTACTATGTTGGTTTCATAGCAAATGTCATTCATTATCAATTGACTAAGTTACCCACAGAAGGAGTATTTAGATATTCATCTTATCTTTTTCACTTGTTTCTATTCTTTCAAGCAGAGAAGTTTCCTATTTCATTACAAAAGATGGATATAGAAGGAAAGCCTCTTTCTATAATTTTTTGGACCTCATTACTTAGAAAAGAGGGCAGTGATTTTACATATTCAGATTTTTCAGAGCTCTTTTTATATCCAGCAGTGAACATATTGAATAAAACAGAACAACCCAGGATCAGTGAGGAGATGAAAAGAATTCTATAGCTCTCAAAACAGAATAAGGTTGGAGATTGGTATCTCTATCAAAACTACACTGAGTTAAGGATTTTTTGGTCTAACTTATTACCCTATAAGTTGCCCAAGCACATGTGTAAAAGAATTTTTTCATTAGAATATCTTAAACAAATTCTAAACTCATATTCAATTAACTTTATGGCTGCCAAAAGGAAGATTCAGTTTAAGTTAAAGAATCAAGTTGGCCCATTTATAATCAACAACAAAGATGCAGAAAATGAGATTACCAAGAAACTATCAGAGTATAGATTTGAAAAAAGTTTTTCATGGAATTATGATCCTCAAGGGATCTTGAGTAAGCTAAGGGTAAAGTTCAAGTTGACACCCTTTATCCATGAAGCCAAGCCTGACATAGAAAAGTTTGCAGATCAAATTAAATGACTGGAGAACACATTGACTCATACAACAAATTAAAATGATACAACACAAGCTCTAAAAAGTTTCAAACAACCAAAAGCATCAGCAAAGAGAATCAGAGAGGAAGGAAGTTATACAGCAGAGACAACAACTAAGACCAAATTCAAAATAATCTATAACAAGAGGCTTAAAATCTGTTCCGCTGATAAGGAGAAAGTAACCATTGATGTTGATGAGACAGATGCTCCAGTAACCAATGACGATATAGCCACAACTATAATCAATGAAACACTTATGGAAATAGAAAAGGAATCAACAACCAATCAGAATGATACACAAATGATTAAAAAGCAACACGGCATGGAGATATCTTCCTCACAATCAGCCGAGGAAAAGGATTTGGACATCAAGGAGTAATACAAGCAGATTAAGCAGAAGAATGAGGAGATAAAGACTGAGATATATTCTCAATTCCTGAAATAAAAGCCTGGAAATCAGAATAGGCTATTATCAGCCTTTGATTATTCCACCAAAAAAATGATCATGTCATTCCTGCAACCTACTACCTCAGCACCCAAAACAGTAGCAGACTATAAAAAGGTGGACTTTGAGGTAGACACAAAAAATATTCATGAGCTGGACCACATTGAATTTCATAGGCATACCTCTGAAATGTTGTATTCTATAGTGGTAACTAAAGCAATGAGTGCTACTAAGCTACTGAATACTATCCTTAATATGCAAGATCAGATGAAAATGGATAAAGCATCCTTATATGCCAAGGATCTAAGGATTAAAGCCTTAGAGGAACTAGTTTTACAAGTGGGAGATGATCCCTCAAACATTCAAACAGCAGAATTATTAATCAAGAAGAAGTGAAGACATAGCAGCTTTGAGGAAACATCTCAAGCTTACTCAAAGTGAGCATCCACAAACAAAGGAAATCCTCCAGGATCAAAGTGAAAAAAAGGAAATGATGGAGCTCATACTAAAATTGACAGCACAAATCAAGGAGATGGAAACTCAAATGGACCAACTTGTCCAAGATAAAGAAATTGTAAAAGAGCCAGAAACTCCTACAATTTCTACAGTCATTCTAGTGATTACTATACCAATTCCCTCTACTTTAGGAGAGAAATTAGCACCAAAGGGCCCACTGGAAACTGAAATACCAATGACTTCAGCCACTACTTTAGCTACATACTCTTCTACTACAAATGTAGAGCACACTGATGAAGCCAGCCAAACTATCAAAGCCATGGAAGAAATGACTTTAAAGATAGGTGAAATAAATAGACTGAATAAAATAATTGAAAATATTGAGAGGGAAAATAAGACAGCTCAGATCAATGTCAGAACTCATGAGCAGAAAGCAATTAGATTGGGAGAGCAGCTCAAGAATTTACAAAAAGAATTGGCTTTCACAGAGCAGATCTCTTATTAAAAAAAGCATCTCTGGACTAACATAATTGAAGCCAATCATAATCAATGGCCTTCAATTCAAGTTATCTATGAGCAGAAAGAATTGTTGTTGGAAACCCAAATAGAGATACAAAAGACAAAAGATGAGTTGACTGATAAGCCTGCTCAGGCTTTAAAACTCATTACATTTCTGAATAGCAAGAATAGGGAAGAACTTGAAGAATTGCAAGTCTTAGACAGGACAGAAACCATCTTACAGATCAAAAAGGTTATCACTAAAAAGAACTTAATGAACAATCTTGAAGAAAAATGTGAAGCAATGAACTTGGCCATAACTAGATTTATGGTGAAATACACAAATTTAAGACAAAAGGGCTTACTAGACATACATGTTTTTAATGAAAAACTTATGCCCTATAAGGACTATGATAAAAAGATCAGGGAGTTTGCTAAAGAGCAAGTAAATAAGCCACTTTCACGAGGCACTCCTATAGGGAAAGTTCTCCTTCAGTATTTTGAAGATCTATTCTTTTTACAGCATGAGATTAAGCATCTCTGTTATCAAGCCTACCTTTGCTAGATATACAGAGGCTGATGAGAATTCAAGAAGTTGAGGAATGTCCAAATTCATAAGGCAGAAGAGTGGCAAACTTTTATTGATTTGATGTAAATATGAAAGGTAAAACAATGAAATAAGATTACCTTAAAAACAGTCAAAAGAAACAGTTGAAATAAAAGGACAGTTTGCTGGTTTTTACTGCCAAAAAGATACTTTACAGCAGTAAATCAGTGAAACTAATAGTTAAAGAGCATCAGGTTAAAGAGTATCAGATGAAAGAGTATTAGCGAATGCAAGTCAAATGCAAGATATTTCATAGAAGCCAGCAAGCAAGACACCTAGACAGTCAACAGCGTTTTGTTAGCTAAACAGTTCTATTTATTTTGGATAAAAAGGACAGCTTGTTGTTTGTTAAGCAGTTGTCCCTTTTTTTATGTGATGATATTTTCTTTTTCCTAAGATAATTCCTAGAACTCTTCTAGGATATTTGTAAAACATTTTTGTATAAATACTTCTACATTAGAAGTATTCACTGTGGAATAAAATTGTTGGACTTATTATAGACATTTTTGTTGAACATTGGAGGCTATTGTGTGTTTGAATTCGAAGTAGCAGACTGGACAAGCTGACTGGCATCATAATTGAGGATCCTTGTGATAAGCTGATCAGTGAAGTACTTCCTACTTGTCACTGTTTCATTTTCTAGGTTTCATGCATTCATTTTATGTTTGTTATGTCTAAATGTGTAACTAAGAGTATTACTATAGGATTAGTCAAGTGCTCCCTGTCTTTAACTAGTTGTCATTTTAATGTTTTCTTCTGATTTCCGGTGTTGAGAATTCTTAATTGCTCTCACTTCCGTTTGACCTCTGCCTTCTACTTACATTTTCCGGATCAAATGATCCTAAAGTGCCCTTTATCCTGATCATACCACCTCACAAAAAAAAACACTTTCCCAAATTTCTGAGGGTTATCTATCTTGCTCTGAATATATTTGTACCTTTTTAGTCTTGATTTCTAGTGCTGCTAGCTTGATTTAGACTCTATAGCCCAATGGACAAATAGATTTCTCTCTATCTTACCTCCAAGTGATTTTTCCCCACCAAACCCTTTAAACCAAAACCAAATTGTACTTTCATAACTAGCCTAATATTATAAATCAAAACAAAGATAAATCTTAAAGAGAGAGCCATCTTTGAACCCTAGAAAGGCTAGATCCTAGAGTTTGAAGTAGGTTTATGGTTACCTCTAGAGTTCTTTGACTTAAATCCAAAATCTCACAACTTAAGAATTTACTAGAGCGATAACAAGGTTCACATCTTATATTTTTTTATTTATAACATATACCCTCTTTTGATTTTTTATGTTTTTTGTTTTTTAAAATTATTTGCAAATTGGAAATCATTTTACGAAATAAATTTTACAGATAGAATAAAATTAGTCACCTTGAGATCCTATGAAATATAGGCCCTAACATAGGGAAAGCTAAGTTCATTTATTTCAGAGAACAGATGGGTATGGTGGAGAACCTATTTCAGTAGCAAGGACAGATTATTTCAGATGCTTCTCAGTTGCAGTTGTTGTAGTTGCAGCAACAACATATGAGAGGGAGTTGTAGTGTAGATGCAGAGTTGGCAGTATCAGCAATAGCACAAATGCAACATCAGAGTTGCGCAGTGGTTGGTGGGTAGTGGCGAGACATCAGCAGTGTGACAGAGGGTGATACTGAGACGGGGTATTTTAGCAGCAGTGGTGCAGCACTAGAACACATTCTTCACTAAGAGGGAGTGTTAGTTTAGTTAGTCTCAAAACTTTGTGGAGAGGCTAAAAAAAAAGAGGTCTCCATAACCCACAAATCATTTTTGGAAATTCCACCTAGAAGTCTCAATTAGATTATTAGCATATCTTTTTAATGTTTCCTAAGTCCAATTTTATTATCTAGTTAATTAATCAATATTAATTGAGATAAGGTGAAAATCATCTAGAAACTCACACAGATCGACTCTGATATGATCTCGACCCTTCATTAAGTTTTAATCTTGGTCGTTGGAGGTCCAACATAATATTAAAAGAAGAAGCTGATGGGTAGATGGAGAATACACCAGCTGCAGATACTTAGTGATCAAGGCAATTTGATTTCCCAGTAGCAGGTGATTCAGAAGAAAAATCAAGCTAGTCATTGAGTAGCAGGTCGCAAAGGAGCAGCATAGTAATTTTTCGGAGGAGTTTCCAGTTCCGTAGGAATCAGAAGAGGAGGCCGAAATTATTCTCCAAGAGGCTACACAGGGGCTGCGTAGTGCCTCAAGAGGGGCAATTCGATTTCGCTGTAGAGCGGGTTGTTTTAGGTGTTGGTGGCCCGAAAATTTTCCTAAGGGCCTGGATAGAGACTTCCAATAGCATAGACAGGTAGAGCATCTGATTCAGAGGGAGTTCCGGACTGAGCGTACAAGGGCCTGCGCAGAGGTTGACTCAGATCATTCTGGGGATCAATTTCTAAGCCCAGATTGAGTCAAAATTTCTTGGAGAGGAGGGTAAAATTCTTTCAAATATTTTGGCTAGTATTTCTCTCAAATAAAAATGCTAGTTTGGCGTCATTTTATTGTACTCAGATTTTCTGCTGCATAACAATAATAAAACCCTCATCTGCTGCAATGGTTTTTCCAAGTTGGGTTTTTCCATGGACAATTGTCCAATAATAACGGTGTTAAAATTTTTGTGTATATGTTAGAATTTCTCAGTTTTTAGCTCTCTATTTTCCGCAGTATCTCATGGTGAAAATTGCAGTTGTGATTTTATTCATTGTTTATCGTAGCGAATAAAATTTACAATTAAATTTACAGTTAAAAGAATAATTTCCAGCAAAAGATGAAAATTTCAGAATGTCCACTTGATGGCCAAGTGAAGAAACTTTTACTTAGTTGCCTACTGCTACTGAAAAATAGCATCTCGAAGACTCCCCATCTCCATAAAGTTCTTTATAGTAGGAAAGAGCAGCCAGGTAATCACGTAGTAATGAGAAGAAACTTGAGCTTTCCTTAAATGAGAAGACTTGATTTTATCTTCCATATATCCAAATAATCTTCTCCTTGTGGAGAAAAGTAATCAACTAGGAATCAATATTTGGCACCTATCTTTCAAAGAACATTTTTCCAAAATGAGTGACTAAGGCACCGATCCTCCACAAATGCCACCACCATCAACATAGAAAAAATGACAGGGATCTGACATCCAAATGAGATGTGCATGCTAGGAAGTTGTTGGGCAATGTAGTTATGTCAACTTTTTCTTGGGAAGAACAAACTGGAAATAACCTCAACTGGTTGTAAATAATAACAACAGTTGCTGTTACTTATACGCTGAGGTACACTTTAGACTAGAGAAGCAAACATCACGATTTTTTCCGGCCGCTGATTTTATCGGCGATTTTTTGAAAAAATCGTTATCGCCAAAAAATCGCGATTTTTTCGAAAAAATCGCGAGTCTAATAGGGAAAAATCATTGCCTCCTCAAACAGCGCGGTTATAATGTGATTTTGGTGTTTTTGTTTTTCATTTTTACTTGGACAGGTGGAGGAGATCCAAGGAGGGAGATACGTGATCTACAAGCTCAAGATTGGACAAAAGTGAAGAATTTCTTGCAAACCAAGCGAACAAAAATCGAATTTGGACCAACTGTCTCCGGCAAAATGTTTTTCCAGGTATGGGCATCAAATTTGACCCTTTTTTTTTGTTTTTTTCTTGTACTTCCATGGGTTTCTATTACCCATGTATTTTTCATCATTTGTGATTGCATTTGGTTTTTTTTTTTTTTTTTAGAGGAGAGGGTTTATTTTGGTCAAAAATGCAAAAAATTGTTTGTTAAATTTTGTTTTTTATATTTTTTCTTGTGCTCTTAGTTTCTTCCCATTATTTTTGCTTGTGTTTCAACATGTATTTTTTCTCATTATTTTTGCATTGAATTGAGGGTTTTTTTTGTGAAAAAAAATCAAAATGTTGTATGTAAAATTGTAATTTCTTTTTTATTTTTATTTTTTAACTTGCAATTTTTCTTGTGCCCTAGGTTCAAATTTCAACATTCAAAGTTCAAAGTTTCCAACATGCCAAGGAAATTAGATCCTTTATGGGAATTTGGTGAACCTGATCAGGGGTTTGACCGATCAAACTTGACTTGCAAATTATGTGGTCAACACATGACAGAGGGGGATACACAGGTTGAAATACCACCTGGCACAAATTCCTGGGCATGAAGTAGGCCCTTGCAGAAACACCAATCCAGAAATAATCAGAAGACCCATGAACTCATTGGGAGAAATAGAAACCACTAAACTCAGCAAAGCAGCTCTGAAAAGTCAAATATCAAGGTTTGGAGTTGACCGTGAGAGTGGTAGTGGCTCTTCAGCATCAGCCTCTTCTACAGGCAGCCCCGTAGTTACCTCCTCATTTTTTGTTCCTAAAACCACTCCTGGGGCACAACCATCTATCTCCTCCCTTATTAAAAAAAAGGAAAAGGAAGATGCTGATAAGTTGTTGGGCAAACTGTTTCTTTAGAGTGATATTCCTTTCAATGTTGCCAGGAACAATCCATTTTATCAGGTTACGGTTGATGCTATCGTTGTTGTTGGCCCAGGATACAAAGCCCCTTCATATAATGACCTTAAAGGGCGCATTCTGCAAAATGAGAAAGCCGAATGCACCAAGAGATTAGAAGAGTTAAGGGCATCATGGGAAGTCATAGGATGCACTGTGATGTCAGATGGTTGGACTGATCAAAGGGGTAGGACCCTTATTAACTTCTTGGTCAGTTGTCCCAAGGGGACAATGTTTATGAAATCTGTTGATGCATCTGCACATGTCAAAGATGCAAGATTATTATGTGATTTATTAGATTTGTTCATTTTGGAGGTTGGGCCCCAAAATGTTGTCCAAATCATAACGGACAACACTGCAAACTATGTTTCTGCTGGCAATATGCTTATGGAGAGGTATCCGAGCATATTTTGGACACCTTGTGCTGCACATTGCCTTGATTTGATGTTGGAGGACATCGGAAAGATTGATTTTGTCAAAGATATTGTAGAATCATCAAAGAGCATCACAAAATTTATATATAATCATGCATTTGTGCTTCATTTGATGAGGACATTCACCAATAAGGAGGAGTTGGTGCGGCCTGCTATTACACGATTTGTCACTCGTTTCATATATCTTCAATCCCTCTTGAATTCTAAGTGGGATTAGAAGAGAATGTTTCTTGCAGATGAGTGGCGTGCTTTGACTATCAGCCACAAATCAGAGGGAGAGGCCATCTGCAGGTTGGTGTCATATCAGGAAAGTTTCTGGGCTGGAGTGGAAGAGGTGTGCAGCATTACTGAAACAACTTCTTTTATGGAAAGTGATTGATGATCGATAGAACAACACACTCCATCGTCCCATTCATGCTGCAGGGATCTTCATGAACCCCGGATTTGCCTATTCATGTAGTTTCCTATTTGATGCTGAGTACATGGATGGATTTTTCACTTGTGTTCAGAAGATGGTGCCAAATCCATCAGAACGTGCAGAGATATCCAAAGAGATGGAGGTATACAGAATGGCAAGTGGCACCTTGAGCTTCGACATGTCTGTCCAGGATAGGACTACTAAAATGCCAAGTAAGATTTTCATTATTTTAAAAATTTTCTTATGTTTGTAACTTTATAAGTTTATCTTATTTGTTGTAACTTGTAACTTGTAGATGCATGGTGGAGGAGCTACGGTGGCAGATTACCAAAACTCTAAAAACTTGCCATTAGAATACTTAGCCAAACATATAGCGCTTCAGGATGCGAGCACAACTGGAATGTATTTGAAAAAATACACACCAAAAAGCGCAACAGGTAAAAAAATTAAAATATTCCAACTGATTTTTTGAATTCATTAATTTTTTTTTCAAATATTTAATTTATTAATTTATGACCCTTGTACAGGTTGGAAGGTCAGCGGCTCAATGACATGGTTTACGTCTACTACAATCTTAAATTGTGGGTGAGACAACTTGAGAGGACCCCTGATATGGAGGTCATCTCTTTAGATGCGATTGACACCACTGCTGAATGGAGGGTTGAGGCTGAGAGGCCTGTCATGGAGTCAGCCCCTGATTGGATAGAGCAGGAGGTAGTGGAGGGGGAGGACGAGGAGGAGCAGCAGCAGCAGCAGGAGGAGGAGGAGCAGGAGGAGGAGGTGACACCACCTACCACTACTACTGGTAGAGGACGTGGTCTGCCTCCTTTAGCTCCTAGTGGTTCAGGTTCCCGTTCCGGTTCTGGTGCTTCATTTTTTTCTTCTAGAGCACGACAGAGCCCATTGCCAGTCCCGCCAGCTTCTTCATCTAGAGAGAAAGGCAAAGCTATTGTATTTTCTCGCAAGAGGGGCAGAGGAAATCAATAGTATAGGACCATAGGTTATATGGTGCATTGACATTCCTTTGTATATGACATTATGACTCATAATATGAGATACATTATTATATTTTTTATTGATATTTTGACGCTGAGTTGACTCTTGAGACTCAGGACTTAGTATTCAGGACATGATTCAATTTTATGTGTGATGTAGCACTGACATGATATTACACATCTTATATATTAGTTTTTTGTGTCAATGCATTTATTTTATGCTGTAGATGCTTTAGATATTAAAGAAATTGAAAAAAAAATGAATATTTTTGTATGTGCCGATTTTTTCCGATTTTTTCCCCTCGCCGATTTAATCTCGATCACGATGTTTGCCTCTTTGCTTTATACCTAAAAAATTTCCTAATTCCTCATCACATTAGACATAATTGCTAAGAAGATCATATAGTGCACTATGTAAACTAGGGTTCAGGAGTCTATCAAGAAATAGTTCCTTTAGAGCCATGAAAGATCCACACTAAATCTAGGATGTGCTATGTAGTTTATATATATAAATAAAGTTTCCTGATGTCTAGACAAACTAAGGTTTATATTTTCTGTAATATAAAAGAAATCTAGCCAGCTCAACCCACTTACTGGAAGCATGCACGATGCTATATTTTTCATGACACAACCTCCATGTAGCATTTGGAATATCAAAAAGTGGTATAAGCAGGATGCTATATTTTTCATGACACAACCTCCATGTAGCATTTGGAATATCAAAAAGTGGTATAAGCATGGTAATTGTTTGGGGACTCAATTGCAACTAGAAGCACACTCAAAAGTGCAAAGACAAGAAATATTTGCTCAGTGACAATCGGAAAAGTACTTCCCATCCCAACACATCGGAATACTTATATCCCATTTTCTCATTACCTCAACCCAAGAAATAAGTTTAACCTACAAAAGTTTGTGACTAAAGATGTTGAAGTTGCATGCTTGGACTTGAATGTATCAAACTCAACATCACACTCAGGATTGCCCATCTTGTGGTCTACGCTATGCGTTTTTGGGAAACTTTGGTGGCATTCTTATCTCCTTGTGATCATTGATATTCAATAGTTATTACTTCCTTTTAAAACATGGAAAGTGAAGCAAATTCATAGTTGTTCTGAATCCCAAGAGATCTATGTTGAATCCCAAGAGATCTATGTCCAAATGTATTAAGGGTTCATGCATTGGCAGCCCGCATTTTTTTGCAGCGTAGTCTAGAAAACTCACAAATTAACCCGGAAAATAATGGATATTCCGGCAAGAATGACAAAATCTGGCAAATTTTTTTGAAAATCTCAGTTACAGCTGTCAAACTTCAAGATTTTGGGTGCCCCAGGGGTAATCCATTTCCACAATAAAAAAACGGATTTTGGGTGCCCCAGGGGTAATCCATTTCCACAATAAAAAAACGATTCGAACACTCCAGCATTCTGATTTTTGAAAAAACAATTAACGGATTCCGGCAAGAAAACTACTGTCCGGGCAAATTTGTGGCGTCGGTAGATAACACCTTTTTTGGCTGACTTGTGTTACCCTGTTGTTTATAAATTTGTTCCTATCATTGTACTCACCTCAAATTAAAACTGCTGTCCAGGCAAATTTGTGGCGTCCGTAGATAAAACCTTTTTTGGCTGACTTGTGTTACCCTGTTGTTTATAAATTTGTTCCTATCATTGTACTCACCTCAAATTTAAGTGCCATTCCCTTTCATGTTACACTGACACATTGGGAACAAATTTACTGGCAAATAATGCCTACAAACACTAGTCTCGGACTATCAAGATCCGGTTAAAACTCCAGATATCCTTTGTTGTCACCAGTAATCCCCACAGGAACACAACCCATTCCTGAAATGATGGAAGCGAGTGATGTCTCTCACAACAATCTCACGGCCAACAATCCTAGAAATCAACTTGATGGCAGTGTGGCAATCACCACACACACGAAGGTTTTTGATGACTCGCAGTGTTGTCCCTGGTGGAGTGCTAAGAAGCCCAAAAGAAACAGCCAACTTTTCACTATGATGGCTAAGAAGTTCTTCCTTCTGTGTCTCGTCTAGATCGTGCAATACAAAGTTTGTTTCTGGTACATAGCCTGCTGCCTCCATTTGTCCAGTTAATTCGTCCAACTTTGCATAGATCTCTTTTGTTTGTGGGTGTGACATGTCTCTCACCACAAAAGTATGCATGCGGTTCCCAACTTCAATCCAGCTGCATCCCGGTTCCTTCTTCAATCCCCTGTCTTTCATCAATTTTCTTACAATTGCTACATCATCCCACTTGCAAGCTGCAGCAAAGATGTTAGACAGCATGACATACGTAGAAACATCTTCTGGTTCAAGCTTGAGAATAGATTTTGCTGCATGTTTTCCCAGTTCAACATTCCCATGAATTTTGCAGGCGCCAAGAAAAATCCGCCATAGCTTAGTACCATGCTCAAATGATACACTGTTGATAAAGTCCTTGGCTTTGTCAAGATGGCCAGCACGCCCTAGAAGATCAACCATGCAGGCATAATGCTCTATACTTGGTATGATACCATGATCTCCACTCATGGAATCAAAATACAGTTGGCCTTCAGTTACCAAACCTACATGGCTACATGCAGAGAGAACACCAATGAATGTTATGGAATTTGGCTTTATAGCTTCCTTTTGCATTTGCTCAAAGAGTTCAAGAGCCTCATATCCATAACCATGATGTGCATATCCTACAATCATAGCAGTCCATGTAATCACATTTTGTTCTGCAATATTCTGAAACGCCTTAACAGCATCTTCTATGCTACCGGATTTAGCATACATTGTAATAAGCGAACTCCCCACTGAAAGAGGCAGTTCAAATCCAGTTTTAATGATGTGGGCATGTATCCTCTTCCCCTGTTCTACGGCTGCATGCATGGCGCATGCACAGAGGACAACTGTGAAGGTTATTTCACTTGGCTTGAAGCCAGCACGTAGCATTTGGCTAAAGAACTTCAATGCCTCTTCGCCGAGCCCATTATGGGAGCATCCCCCAATTATTGCATTCCATGAGGATTCATCCCTTTTTGGCATGATGTCAAACAGTTGCAGAGCATTACTTAGTATCCCACAGTTTGTATACAAAGTAACGAGGCCATTCCATATAGAGATATCCGAGCAGAATCCCGTTCTGATGACATGGGCATGAACCTCCTTGCCTTCTTTTAAGGCTCCTAAGCTGGCACATCCACTGACAACACTGGGAAAAGTGAATTCGTTTGGTTTCATGCCAGCTAGCAGCATTTGGCGAAAGAGTTTTAGGGCAGTTTCACCGTCTCCATTTTGTGCATATCCTGCAATGATTGCATTCCATGAGACAACATCGCTCTCTGGCATCTTACCAAATATTTTATATGCATCTTCCACATGTCCACACTTGCTGTACATGGTAACCAAAGCATTGATTACAGATATGT
The DNA here is from genome assembly GCA_034641835.2 of Pinus albicaulis. Lineage (NCBI taxonomy): Eukaryota > Viridiplantae > Streptophyta > Pinopsida > Pinales > Pinaceae > Pinus > Pinus albicaulis. Next base: position 146,243,172 of record CM076571.1, read on the forward strand.
CCAACTCATACCCAAATCGAATTATATAGGCATGGGTTTCTTCACCCTGTTGCAAGGCTGCAAGGGCAGCACATGCACTTAGAACGCTAGCCAAGGTGACCTGGTTTGGCAATATCAATTTCAGTTGCATTTGGCCAAACAATTCCAAAGCTACCTTTCCATGCCCATTTTGTGCACACCCAGAGATAATTGCATTCCACGTGATGATGTTTCTTTGAGGTATTTGGTCAAATACCTTGAGTGCGTCCTCTAGAATCCCACATTTGGCATACATCGTAATAAGCGCATTTCCCACCATGATATGCAACATAAATCCACTTCTGATTATGCTAGCATGCAATTCCCTGCCGTGATACAGTGCTTGTAGGTCAGCACATGCACTAAGCACACATGCAAAAGTTAGCTGGTCAGCATCCATTTCCACTTTTTGCATTTGATGAAACAATTTCAGTGTTACATCATGACAACCATTAAGCACATACGCTGACATTATGGCATTCCATGACCCCACATCTCGAGCTTGCATTTGTTCAAACAGCTTCTGTGCATCATCTATGCTTCCACATCTAGCATACATTGTAACAAGGGCGGTCCTAATACAAACATCGGGCTCAAATCCAGTCTTAACTACTTGAGCATGTACTTCTTTACCCTGGCTCATGGTTCCCAAGCTCATGCAACCCCGAAGAACACTAGCAAAGCTAAACTGATTTGGATCCACACCCGAAATTTGCATTCGAGAAAACAATTTAAAGGCCTCCTCACCATGTCCATTCTGAGCATAGGCAGTGATCATTGCAGTCCATGTGACCACATTTCGTTCAGCCATTTTGTCAAACACCTGGCGTGCATCCTTAAGTCTACCACTTTTGGCATACATATTTAGAAGATGATTTAATACAAACATTTCAGGCTGAAATCCTATTTTAATCATGTGGGAATGTATACATTTTCCGTATATATAATCTTTATTATTAATGCAACTATGAAGAAGGTATCCATAGACATCAGAACCTGCTTGAAGTCCCTGCTGTTCCAAGACAAGAAAGGTCTTCAAGGCCTCATACACCATTCCTTCTTTACATAATTCTACCACATCGCTGCATAAACTTGGTTTTGTGCTCAGTTTGCGTGATAGTACATTGAATTGGGTAAATTTCCCATTGAATTGGGTAAATTGCCCCTCAATGTTTGCCTGCAATATCAAATATCCAACAGGTATCACACAACCCACATGAACTCTTATGTGATGAATCAGTACCTTGAGAAAGCAGAACCTCTTTGACCAAAATAATGCTGGGGTAGACATCAAATGTGAATGCATTGCCGTTCAAGATAATTCCATGTGGCTATAGTGACTTGCAGATGTCAAAGTAATTGATTTGGCATTAATTTGAAATATTTAAATCTCCAGATTACAATAATTTTCTCTCGTCACATTTTCTCAGTGGCCTTTCAAAAAGCTTGTGATCTTTCACTCCACGAGAAATAATAAATTGCCCACCAAATTATTCTAGCATATCTGCTACCTTTGCCTCTTAAAAAGACTCTTATCTCATCTTTTTCCTCAAAATATTTTTCCTCCACTTTTGAATGTACTGTTATTCTTTTTAAATTGGATTTAATTTATGCAAACTACAATATCATCTTAAATGACAAACTGTAGTTTATTTACATATATACCTCTCGAAGATCAAAGTGTAATCTATTTATATACGTTGAAATTTATCGATCTATGCCCTCTTGGTGTTTGAATCGAAAATTTTCTAAAACTATTTGTATACAAATCAGCGTATTTGTCCCAAAAAAAAATTAATTTTATTAAATAATTTTTCATTTACCGCCTTTCCCCCAAATGTCTTACTTAAATGTTCCCATATTTATGTAGAAGATTTCTTCAAATCAATCAGATGAAGTTGAGAATTTGATAAATATAATCCAATTATGGAATTGAATCTCTCCTCTCTTTTCACCCAAGCACTTAATTGAATGAGATCAGTAGGAGTTGTTTCAGTACCATTTACTAATCCCCAAAAAAAATTTATTCATCATTTGGAGCTAGATTTTAACTTTCCAAGTATGAAATTATGTCTATTAAACTTTTCCAATGCCAAGTATTCCATTTTATAACAAGCCAAAGAAAAATAAACTTGTACCTCGTGTATTTGTAGTCTGCAATGACTTGTCCAGGTCCAATGTGGTCCAATGTAATGAGAGGGGTTTTCTTTTCAATCCGCTAGAACCCTACGCTCAAATACATTAGTCCATTAAAAAAAAAAATCGTTTTCCTTTTTTAATCCTTCTATCATATTTTTCCTTTCCTTGGACGTTCATAACAAATTTATATATTAATAAATCATCAATTAATTTTGATGTCAGCCATGAAGGGAACGCGTTCCTCCTTTTCAATAACCATAGCTCGGAAACATGCGCAAGGAGCAGGCAGGGGCAGACAAAACGCTAATGAAATTTGTGAGCATTAGTTGGGCACTCCCACCGAGAGATGAAATTGATAGCTACACTATAGAAATTAATGTGTTGATATGAAACTGTTCATGTAATTAATAAAACACAAGACTCAAATCTACTCTACTCATTTATGGAATTCAATTCACAATCGAGAAGACAAATCATAAACATGCATCAATATTTATCACACATACACAAAGGTTTATCTAGGGGAAAGCAACTGCTAAAAACCCTTTCCTATTTGTATTGCATTAATCAAAGAATAGAGATGAGATACAATGCTTGTTCAACCCTGAGCAAAACCTGCAACTGTATAGTTTATCCCTCTGCCTGACTGACTGACTCTGGCCAACACTTAGCCAATTTTCAAGCCCTCCAAGCTCTTATTTCCTTGCATTGTTCCTTGAGGTATTAGGCCCCTATTAATTAGGAAATTCCTCAATTGGAATTGTGCAATCCATCTAGGCTCATCCTCTGACTGCCTGCACCACCTGTACACTTTGGAATAGTCTACAACTGATAGTACACTGCCTTGGAATCTCTATCTCAACTGGGTAAATTGAATTCTCTGCACACATCAGTTATTTTGGGCTGATTGATTAGTTAATTGGTTGATTACTGAGTGAGTTGAAGTTACACTTCCACACTTGGACCTTCCACTAGTTCCTCTAACAATTAGAACTAGTTTAACTGACCAAAACTCAATTTATCTGAAATAGATTCCTACAAATTAGCAATTAATCATACTGAACTGAACTCAAGCTTCCCCAACTCGAATTAACTGAGTTAACTAAGTAACAAGTGCCATGTCACCTCAGTTAACTACCTATAAGATTTCTGCTGAAATAGAAATTCGAATTTTAATCTAGTTTGACCAAGGCAAAGTCAAACTGAGATTTTATTACTGCATTTTCAACACTCCCTCTTAGCAAGAAAGGAATTATCAGTTACCTTGATCTTGCCTTTATGGAACTCAATTTTGCCTCTTAACAAAGCCTTTGTCAAAATATCTGCATCTTGTTCCTCCATAGAAATGTATTCAAACAACATAATCTGTCTTTCCATACAATCCCATAGATTGTGATACCAGATATCTATATGCTTGGATCGATCATGAAACAATGGATTTTCAGAGAATTTTATACAACTTTGATTGTCACGGTAGATCACAGTAGGATCCATCTTCTAACTAAATAATCTAACAAGAATCTTTCTCATCCATATCGCTTCACATGTTGCTTGACTGACAGCCATGTACTCTGCTCCTGTTGAGTTGAGTGTCACATATCTATACTTCTTGTTGTACCAAGAAACCATTGCGGACCCAACACTGAATATTCCTCCTGACTGAATATTCCCCCTGACATACTCTTCTTATCTGATGGACTCCCCGCCCAATATGCATCTGTGAAACCTTCAAGCTTCACTCTCTTTGTCCGTATGTACCATAATCCAAACTAGGCGGTGCCTCATAGGTACGAAAACACATGCTTTGTTTCCTTCCAATATAGTTTGGTTGGCCTAACCATAGCTTGACTAATCTAGTTGATTGCATAGCACATTTCTCGTCGTGTGTTCACAAGATACATTAGTGAACCTACAAGCTGCCGATAAATGGTAGCTTCCACTTCCTCACCTAAAGTGGCATCCTCCTTCCTCCAATTCCTTGCTAGAGGTGTCTCCATAGGTTTGCTACTCTCCATTCTTAACTTATTCAGTATCTCATTGGCATACTTGCCTTGAGAGATAAATAGTTCCCCATATCCTTGCCATACTTTCAAATTGAGGAAATATTGCATGAGTCCAATGTCCTTGATTTCAAATTATCTTGTAAGGTCCTCCTTGTAAGATCTGATCAACTTCTCATCGTCGGTTAAAATTAAATCATCAACATATAACACAATAATCAATAATTTACCTTCGACCACAACATGATAAAGGTTTGCATCTGCTTCACTTTTGGTGAAGCCCAACCCAATGAGATAGTTTTCGATCCTATTGTACCAAGCACGGGGTGCTTGCTTCAATCCATACAATGTTCGCTTGACTCTACATGTATGTGACTCTCTATCAAAGGTCTCAAAACCTTTTGGTTGCTCGATGTACACCTCCTCTTCAATAACTCAATTGAGGAATGTTGTCTTCACATCCATTTGGTGGATCTCCACCCCATCTGCGTAGTCAGTGCTAGAATTGATCTGATGGATGAGTACCTTGCTATTGGAGCAAAGGTCTCCTCATAGTCAATTCCCTCAACTTGAGAGAACCCTTTGTCCACAAATATGGCCTTGTATTTCTCTATGCTTCTGTCTTTTGCATGCTTCACCTTGAAGATCCATCTCGAACCCACCACTGATTTATCTTTTGGTCTTGGGATGATCCAGTGGATCGATAAAGTGCTCAAAATTCAAAGTGTTTGAAAGTGCTCGAAACAAACGACAAAACAAAGATTTCTTTGCCCTAAATCCAATGCAACTCAAATCGCTCAAAACTGATATCGTGTGCTCCCTATATCTGCTTTTGACCGTTTTCCCAAACAACTAAAAAAATTTGTAATTGAGTTGCAAGTACACCCAGTCATAAGTCCATACGCTGACTAGGCAGGTGATTGGGTAGGTTGATGGCGTTTTTCAGTACCAATGGATGTGCGCAAAATGTCCTAATTTGGTTGGTTAAGTTATGGTGGTTTTCGATTGGTTGAAGGTTGACCAATCGTGGAGAGCCATGTGGGCCAATTGGTTGCTGCCATGTGGCCTCCTAATGGTGTATTAAAAATTTTTATGGATCGATCTGACCTCCATTTGATTTGAACGAGCGACCAATGGTGGAGCAGCGCAAAGTCTTACCACTTTGCAACATGTGTTGCTCATTATCTATAAGCGAGAGTTGTTATTTAAAGTTTAATGGTTTGCAATTCAGTGGACGGGGTCGGGGTTAACCCCCAGCCCCCGAACCCAAACCATAGAACAAACTCCAACCACACAGTCAAACAACAGTTCAAAACCAATAGGAACCATGGTGTATTACCATAGTCAACCAATATTTGTGACTGAGTTAAGGTTTTGGCGTGGCATTTAAACCTTACCACCAGCCCAACCACATTAACAGAGGTCAGGGTAGAGTTATGTTTAGCACATAGTGCAACCCAACCACAATTCTGCCACCAAACCACGGCTCAGGCGGAGTTAAAAATTGGCATGTTTTTTTAAAACCGGCCCTAGATCCAACAACAGGTATTGCGCCACTTGGACCATTTTGATACGCTCATGGGGTCAGCGGGAAATTAAACCATTCGACAATTTGCACCCAAACAAGCGCGAATCTCGTCGATGCGGGGCGAATTTGATGTCGCTCCACGTTACCGAAATTGGCAGAATTTGTAGGATGGATTGCAGCTGGGTGTGAATTGTAGCATAGTCAGCAGAACAGAGAAAAAAAAAAAAACAGTCAGTTTTTGACCAATTTGAGTGTAGGAAGAGCCTAGCCTGGGGTTTTTTACTATTTTGGAGACATTGGAGACAATATTTTTGCATTATGAGCACTACAAATCCATGTAAACACATATTTGGAGCACATAATGAAAGATGCCCAACATTGGAAGATGGACCAGGAGATGTAGCCCAGGAGGGGTGAACTCCTTCATCATTTTGTTGTCTTGTGTTTTTGTTATGGTATTATTGTCTTTGTTTATTGCTGCAAAACTGAGTTTAAATACACAATTTATCTATTAATGCAACTTCCCTAATTGCATAGAAAACATAAAATTTCACTTGCAAAATTTCATTAAAACCTTCAAGTTTTCTAATACATATCAGTTTGGTATCAGAGCTTTGGTTATTTGGTTGTATTGAAGGTTTAATTTTGTTGCAAGTTTTTTTTTATGCTTACAAGTTTGAAGCTCAAAAGAGGAGAAGGAAAGCTTGTGGTAGCAAGTCCTCAAGCTAGTTCAAGGAGAGCACATTTTCCACCATCTTCACCACAAGTTTCACCTCAAGTTTCACCAAAGGCCTCACCATTCATGGGACATGAAGGAGAGCCTGAAAATATGACTGAGGATGAGAAGGATTTTAGGAAATCATTATTTGACATGACATCGATGGTGAAAGTTCTTTATGAGGAAAGGAATTCAAGGTTGCAAGGTGAGAGCTCAAATCCTCCAAAGGGAAATGGAGGAAATTGAGACAAGCCTAAAATAGGGAATGGAGGGAACGATGATAAACCAACTCTACCTCCACCTTTCTCCTCACCTTCATCTTCACCATCATCATCTTCTACATCAACCCCTTCACAAATACCTCAACATTCTCCAAAGGGACATGGTAAAACTCCATTTTTAAAACATGACATAAAGTTTGACATAATGGAGAGGTAAATGCTAAGACATTAGATAATTGGGTCTGTCATCTTGAAAATTATTGTAGGATACAAAGTATCAAAGATGATGAGACCAAGATTCAACTTTCTTCATTAAGGACGTTGGAAAGTGCATCACTCATTTGGTGGGAATCCAAAGCACAACAAGATCTTAAGAAAAGAGGTAAGATCATAACTTCTTTGAATGATTTTGTGGCTGCATTAAGAAGAAAATTTTATCCTTTAGCACACATGCAGAAAGCTATAATGCATTGGAAAAACTTTATGTAATTAAAGGGTCAAAGTGTGCAAAGTTATACCCAAAATTTTAGAAGGAGAGAATTGATATTGAGTGTAGATGTATCCTCTCAAGACACTTTACTCAAATATATTGGAGGTTTACATAGCTACTTGAGACATACAATTCTCATGTTTAACCCTACAAATTTAGATGAGGTTTTTGTACAAGAAACACATCTAGAAGCAAGAGGGAAAAATGTTCCACAAGAGGGCAACAAAAATCCATTTAAGGGTGGAGATAAAGGAAAGGGAAAATTCAAAGGAAAAGGGACAAAGAATGCTTCCATCAATAAAGAGGGAGAAAAACTCACATGCAAACATTGTTCAAAAGAAGGCCAAAATGAAGGCCACTGTTGGAAAATTCATCGTGAGATGAGGCCCAAAAATTTTAACAACAAAGGAAAACACAGCTACAACTACACAACATGATTTAGGATATGATTCGGGAGATGAAACAAAGGTCACAACCATGGGATTGAAAGGTAAGGACTCCATTGCAAGTACTAGTTCTTCAAATAACCTCAATGAAATTCAAAATGAAAAGGAAATAACAAAGCTTTTCCATATTAAAGTTATCTCAAAACATAACAAAATAAACACTTTATTTGATAATGGCTCACAAGAAAACCTCATTTATGAAAACATTGTCAAGAAATTTAATTTGGAAACAATTCCTCATCCTTAACCTTATCATTTAGGTTGGGTGTGTTACAATCAAAGTTGAAAGTAACTAGAAAATGTTAACTGAAATTCACTATTACTGCAAACTTCATTGATGAGGTAGAACTTGATGTAGTTCCATTAGAAATATGTGGTATTGTTTTGGGAAGCCCATATCTTTATGATAGGAAAGCCATATTTCATCACTATGAAAACAAGTATCATTGGTTTAAATATGGTATTGAGTACATTGTTAGATAACATCACAAGAAACTAAATCTATCACTTGTGAATGCTGGGCAAATAAAGAGGCTTGTTAATTCTAGCAAGACTTTCGTACTTTTGATGATAAAACCCAAGAATGATGTTGAGAATGAAGGCTTTCAATACAAAGTTAAAATCTGATTTGGTTGAGGTTGTTAACCAATATTATGAGATGTTTCAGGAGCCTAAAGGATTTCCTCCTAAAAGAGGAATCCAACATGAGATCCAATAGCAGCAAAATTATCATTTTCCTAAAATTGGCATGTACAGGATGTTAGTGATGAAAAATGCAGAAATTAAAAAACAAATCCAAGAGTTGCTTGATAAAGGGATCATCTGACCAAGCACATCACCATGAGGGTCACCTATTGTTTTAGTGCCAAATAAGGATGGAACAGCACATGTGTGTGGAATTTTGTGCATTGAACAATATTACGGTAAAGAACCGTTACCCTCTTCCTAAAATCAATGATTTACTTGATCAATTGAAAGACGTTGTTTATTTCACTAAGTTGGACTTGAGGAGTGGCTATCATCAAATTAGTATTTTTGAAGGATACATATGGAAGACAACATTCAAAAGAAAGCAAGGTTTGTTTGAATGGTTGGTTATTCCCTTTTGGATTTGTAATGCTCCTGCTACATTCATGCGGGTAATGAATGATGTTTTAAGGCCTTCTCTAGATGATTCTGTGATAGTATACTTAGATGACATATTAATTTTCAGCAAGTCCCGTGAAGAACATGTCATGCATGTCAAGCAAGTCTTAGATGTCTTAAATAAGTAAAAGTTGTTTTTTAAAGTTGTCAAAACGTGAATTTGGGAAAAATTCTTTAGTCTACTTGGGTCATATTGTTGGAGGGGGTGAGTTGAAAATAGATCCCTCAAAGGTCGAAGTCATTTTTAATTGGCCAAAACCCAAGACTGTGACAGAGGTTATAATTTTCTTGGGAGAAACCCAATATTGGAGAAATTTCATTTCTAACTTTTCTTCCATTGCATCTCCATTGCATGCATTGACAAGTGTGAAGCAGGTTTTTTAGTGAGGAGGAAAACAACAAAAAACATTTGATGCATTGAAGGAAAGAATCAGTTTAACACCCGTACTTGCACTTCCTGACTTGAGACAATCATTTCAGATACAAATTGTTCCAAGTGACTATGCCATGGGTGCAGTCTTGATGCAACATGGTAAGCCCATATGTTTTCATTCAGAAACTTTTAATGGTGCAGTGATTAACTATCCAACATATGACAAGTAATTGTATGCATTGGTGCAAAGTGTGAAAAAGTGGAAACATTACTTGATGGGTAAGGAAACAATCATTCACACCAATCATCAGCCTTTGCAATACTTGCAATCACAAAAAAATCTTCAGCAAGCGAGGCACTTCAAATGGATGGGCTTTATTCAACAATTCCACTTGGTGATAAGGTAAAAGAAAGGTATCTATAACAAGGTTGTTGATATGCTTTATAGACCAATTGTTAGTGCATCCATTATTCTTAAGCATAATTTTTTCATGCATGAGAGCTATGTTGAACAATATGCTTTAGATAATGATTTTAAGGATGTTTATGCGACTTTGTGTCAAGGTAACCAAGTAGAGGAATTGGATTAACATGTGCATGATAACTTGTTGTATCATCTTGGAAAGTAATGTATTCCATAGGGAGAGAGATTCAACATCATAAGGGAAGCGCATACTTCTCTTATTGCTGGTCATTTCGGTGCAGGTAAGACAGTGGCACAATCACAAAGGTATTTTTACTGACCTCGTATACTTGAAAGAGTGTCATGATTTTTAAGAGGATATTCATTATGTGCTATAAGTAAGCCTAGACATAGAAATTTGGGATTGTATACACCACTTCCAGTACCTTCCCATCCATGGGAAAGTGTTTCTATGGTTTTTGTAGGAGGTCTACCTATGTCTAGGAGAGCTCATGATTATCTTTATGCAGTTGCAGATAGGTTCAACAAAATGTGTATTTTTATGCCTTGTAAAAAATCAGGTTACAGTTGAACATACTGCACAATTGTTCTTTCATAATGTATTGGTACATTTTGGGTTGCCAATATCCATTTTTAGTGATCGATATTCTCGCTTTCTATGGAACTTTTGGTCAAGCTTGTGGGGACTCATGGACACCAAATTGAAAAAGAGCACAACATTTCATCCGCAAATAGATGGCCAAACATAGGTGGTGAACGGAATGGTGATACATATTCTTCTTGGTTATTACAGCAAGCATCCTAAGTTGTGGGATGAAAATTTGGACTATATTCAACATTCTTACAACCGAGCCAAGCATTCATCGACTCAAACATCATCATTTGAGGCATTCTTGGGATACTTGCCCAAATCGCCTTTATATTTATATTTGGGAAATATTTTTCTATTGATGGACATGGTGACATAGATAAGACCAAAAGATTCATTGAACAAGTTCAATTGGTGCATCAAACAGTTCAAGAACAGTTGGAAAAGAGTCAAGCCAAGTACAAGACAAGACATGATAAGCATCGTGTGGATCACAATTTCCAAGTCGTTGATGAAGTTTGGCTTCACATTAGCAAAGAAAGAATCCAAGGAGAAGGTAAAAAATTGAAACCAATTCGATATGGTCCATTCAAGATTTTGAAAAACATTGGTAATAATGCCTTCAGGTTGGATTTGCCTTCATCTATGAAAATTTATCCAGTAATTAACATTGAAAATTTGATATTGTATGAGCCTCATTTGATTGAAGATCAAGGAGAGAATGTTCAAATTCCTTCAAATAAAAATATCTCTCCTGAACATCTTGAAGAATTGCAACAAGACACCATCCTTGATAGGAAAACAAAGGCTTCAAAACAAGGGAATATGGAGTACCTTCGTGTGGGGCACAAAGGAACAAATCCAAGCAAAGCCAAATGGATTGAGATTGGAAGGGTGAGGGAATTGTACCCTCATCTGTTTACTGACTGAAAATGATATTTTGTAGGTCCAAAAGCTTTTAATGGGGAGGAATGATTCAGTGGATCTGTTAAGTGCTCAAAATTCAAAGTGTTCGAAAGTGCTCGAAACCAACACCAAAACTAATATCTTGTCGCCATGAATCCAACGCAACTCAAATCGCTCAAAACCAATATAATATGCTCCCAATATCGCGTTCTGAACATTTTCACAAACAACTAAAAAATTTTGTAACTGGATTGCTGGCATGCCCAATGAACAGTATGTATGATGACTGGGAAGGTTGATGGTTTTTTCAGGACCAATGGATGTGCTCCAAATGTCCTAATTTGGTTGGTAGAGTTATGGTGGTTTTTGATTGGTTGAAGGTCGACCAATGGTGGAGAGCCACGTGGGCCAATTGTTGGATGCAACGTGGCCTCTTGATGGTGTATTAAAATTTGTTATGGGTCTAAATGATCGTCATGCGATTCAAATGGGCGACCAATGGTGGAGAAGCGAGGAGTCTTACCACTCCACCACATGTGTTTCTTATTATCTATAGGAGAGAGTTTCTATTTAAATTTTAATGGTTTTCAATTCGAGGGATTGGGTCAGGGATAACCCCTGGCCCCGATCCACCCCAACCCATGAGACCACAGGTCAGGGAAGCCAGGGGCGCGGGGTTAACCCCGGCCCCAAACCATGGAACAAACACCAACCACACAGTCAAACAACAGTTTGAAACAAACTAGTGCCATGGTGTATTACCATAGTCAACTAACAGTTTGGTTTGAGTTAAGGTTTTGGCGCGGTTTTTAAACCTTACCACCAGTCCAACCACGGTAATGGAGGTCAGGGTATAGTTATGGTTAGTGTGCAGTGCAACCCAACCACAGTTCCGCCACCAAACCATTGTTCAGGCAATGTTAAAAATTGGCATGTTTGTATAAAACCGACCCTTGATCCAACGACAGATATTGCGCCACTTTGCCACTTTTGATTTTCTCATGGGGTCACCAGGCAATTAAACCATTTGAAAATTTGCACCCGAAATGGCGTGAATCTCACTGTCACAGGCTGACTTTTTCACTCCATGTTTCGAAAATTGGCGAAATTTGTAGGATGGATTGCAAGTGGGTGCGAATTGTAGCACAATTAGCGGAAAAATTGTTATAGAGCATAACTCAGTCAGTTTTTAACCAATTTGAGTGTAGAAAGAGCCCATCTAGGGATTTTTTACTATTCTGGAGCCATTGGAGACATTATTTTTGCATTATGAGCAGTGAAAATCCATGTAAACACATGTTTTGAGCACATAATGAAAGAGTCCCAACATTGGAAGCTGAACCAAAAGATGTAGCCCACGAGGGGTGAACTCCTTCATTATTTTGTTTTCTTGTATTTTTGTTATGGTATTATTTTCTCTGTTTATTGCTGCAAAACTAAGTTTAAATACATAATTTATGTGTTAATGCAACTTCCCTAATTGAATAAAAAAACACAAAATTTCACTTGCAAACTTTCATCAAAACCTTCAAGTTTTCTAATACAGATCATGGGACCATTTCCTAAACATTGTTTCTGAAAATGGAATCATATTCCTCTACCATAGAATCAACCCATACATGTTGCTCTACTTCTTCCTCAAAAGAGGATGGCTCAGTCTCTACTAGCTCAGTGATCAGATCCATGTAGCTAGTGTACCGATTCAATGATCTCCTCTACCTGCACTGTGAAGCGGGTGCTCCCACATTCTCTCTAGCATCATGCAATAATATATCAACTTACTTAGTTTGTTTCCTTCCTTATATGGATGTCGTTGCTTGAGTGGTTGTCTCCACTATTTTCTCGTCTACTTGTGGCTTCTCCACAACTTCCCGAGGTTCTTCCTTTGGAGCCAAAAGCTCTTGATCAAGATGCAATTGAAGCTCCCTCTCAAGAGAACATTTCAATGCCTTCTCCTCATCAAACTTCACATCCCTTCGCACAACTGTCATTTTAAGGGATGACAAGTGTTAGTACCCTATAAATTATAGGAACTCAAGGTGAGTGAATACTTCATATTTCGTGCAAGGTTTTCATTATTGGAAAGCTTTTCAAAATTCAAATGATTTCAAATAAAAAGGAAAAATGAAAAAAAGAAAGAAAAGAGGATATAAAAAATAGAGAAAAAGAAAAGGGAAAAGAATGAAAAGAAAAAAAAAAGGAAAAAAGAAAGAAGAACCCCCAAAAATAGAAATAAATCTAAAAGTACTGCAAGTTCAAATGCCACTACTCTTTAGATAGGTTTGTCCAGTTATACAGTTTAATCATGATTGGACAGTTTTCAATTTCTGTTCATACGTTAGAAAATAAAGATTTTCAAATTGTTTAATCTTGGCTTATCAGTAGATAGGTAGAAAAGGAGATTGGTTCAACAACTTAATCTGAACCAATAGGAGAAATAAGGGATAGGGGTTAGGTTATAATTTTAAAAGAAAATGTGCAGGGTCTGCAAGTCTAAATGCACCCTACAAAGGAAGAAAAAAATGTTAGATGAGTAGTTCGGGTAGGCAGACAAGCAAAGGAGTAAGAAAGGAAAGAAAAGGGTGAAATGGGGACTTTGAAATCCTTTGAGGCGAAATATATTTTATCCTAAGCCCTGTGCAAGTCCCGCCAAGCACCAAATCGCAATTCGCATCGACCAAATAGCAAAAATTCCTTGACATTCATTCATCTCACAAAATCCTCCGATCACCGCTAACTCGCCCGATTTTCGATTTGAGATGTCAGGGGGTCCCACCTCCTTACCACATCACCTCCCTCTCCCTGCACTCCGCACTTCACAAGTTTAAACATTTACCTCCACTGCTCATAACTAAATCCTCCTATGTGCGATTTGTGATAACCGTGGGGCCCATCCTGCCACGTAACCTCCCTCTCCCCACACTTCGCACTTCGCAATTTTTAACGTTTACCTCTACTACTCATAACTAAATCCGCCGATGTATGATTTGCGATAGCCGTGGGGCCCATCCTGCCACTACACCTCCCTCTCCCCGCACTTCGTACTTCGCAAATCTGAGCACTTACCTCCACCGCTTATAACTATACTCGCTTATTTGCGATTTGCGATATCCGTGGGCCCCTCCCTACCACGTCACCTCCCTCTCCCCACACTTCGCACATCGCAAGTTTTAACGTTTATCTCTACTGCCCATAACTAAATCCATCGATGTGCGATTTGCGATAGCTGTCGGGCCCCACCTCCTTGCCACGCCACACATCTCCTCAGCACTAAACACCTCCCACCTTACCCTCCATCTCCACCCGTCACCTCGCCATCGACGGCCCTCAAGCCATTTCGACCCCCCCCCTCAGCCTCCGGAAGTTAACAAGGGGGGGGGGGGGGCACAGGAGGGGGGGTCTAAAATTGGCGGTATCCATTACCGCCCCCTCCTCCATGTGTCACACTCCCACAATTTCGCACCCCACACTCTATTATCGCTTACCACCTAAGACCCCCTCAGAAAAGTTGTTTCCGTTGTCCTCCAAACTGCTACTGCCCTGTGACCATTGCCAATTTCATCGTGCCACGTCCTCCATTACCTGTCCACTTCACCCCGTCAAATCCCCTCCCACAAATAGCACCGTTGCACCATGAACGGTCGGGTCGTTACCCAACGAACCCATGCCAACTCAACAGTTACCCTCCAGCCACATGTTAAAACTTGAATTCACCGTGACACCAAAGTTTCAATTGTTGTTACTATTGAATTGCTACAGGTTGTGATATTTACAGAAAACTGCATAGGAGATCATGACCAACCACCTTGGCCGAAGGGTAAATTTCACATCAAAGAAGTAACAATTAGTACTTTGTGAGCCTGGTTACAATTCGTGTTTCATCTAATTCATTCCCGATCCCGATCCCCTTCGGACTTACCTCTTCCTTAGTATCGATTCATTTCATTTCCCCCTTCTCTATTCCCCTTCTATTACAGCCCATTCTCCATTGCAAGTGAAACAGGGAGTGAAAAATCAAATCATGCCTCCCAAGGCAGATCAACAGCCTTTCAATCCCATGGTCTCCCCCCAGGTGGACTTAAACCATATCCCCTGGCTGAAAATGACTACAATATCTACGAGACAGAGTCAGACCTCGACCTGTTTGATGTCTACTGTTGGCTCGAGGATGAGCTCCTTGACGAAGCAGATGATATTAGCCTGTGGGAGAGCAAGCTTCCACATTAAATCTTCCCTAGAACCCATAGCTGCCCTGAGCTAATTAGGAAATGTTAGCCTTGCTATGACATTAAACAAAGAGCCATAGTGAACTCTGCAGGAGAGATTTTGTTTTATGTAAATGCCCCATCCATTCAAGAGATGTTGCAAGCCCCCATTATTGAGAACACTGTCCCTTTTTCATATGAGGTCCTTATAGGACTATACCAAGGATTAGATTTTTCTAGCAGGGCCAAAAACGTGGAGCTTTTCATGACTCCCAATGCACCAATGCCTTCCACAAATCCCCCATCTCCATCATCCACCTTCCTATAAAGGACCCAACACAATGTCACTACCCTATCTTATTTGTTATGTTATCATAATTATCAGTGGATAGATGAAGCCATAATTGGTTTCTTGTCTATCCTCTCTACAGATGCCAAGCCCACTGTTATGTTCAACTATGCTTAGTTCTTTACTGACGAAATTCACGATCAGTTCTTTAAATTTTAAATAGAAGGGGTATTCAAATACACCTCTTTTTTGGTGTACATGTTTACTTGTTTTCAATCCAGCAAGTTCGAATTCGACATGATAAAGCAAGGTGAAGACTCTCAATCCCAATTTGTCATTTTTTGGACAACTCTATTGAGAAAGGAGCAGGAAGACTATTCGTACAAGAGCTTTGCAGACCTATTTTTTCATCCAGCAACCAATGCACTCAGCAGCACCATAGAGCCCAGGGTTAGTGAGGAAATCAAGAAATTGATGCAGTTGATAGAGAAGATCAAGATAGGAGACTGGTATCTCTATCAAAACTACATGGAGATCAGAGAAAAATGGCAGTGAATTTCCCCCCTATAAACTACCCAAATACCTCTCCAGGAGGATCTTTTCCCTTGAGTATATCAGACAAATGATAGATGCTGATGAGGTGCATTTTGTTTCAGCCAAGAAGAAGTCATGTTTCAGGATCAAATCTCAAATCGGACCATTCATCTGAAACAACAGGGCAGCAGGGGGAGAGGCATATAAAATGTTAAAAGAGAGGAATGCCACACACAGTTTCACCTGTTCCTATGATCCAATGGGGATCATCTCCAAGAAGAGGGTGGAAAACAAGTCCACACCCTACATCCATACCCACGTACTGGAGAGAGAGAATTACATGAACCAAGAAGAATGGGTGGCAGACACGCTCGAGGAGGCTGAAGAGCAGGTCATCTCTACTTCAGGAATCCAAACACCAAATCCACAAGAGAGGAAGGTGGCAAGAGTTAAATATGAAAATGGAAAGGAGCCTGAAAAGGAAATAGGAAGTAAGAGGACCATGGAGGATCAACAGACATGGACATTGATTTCTCCACTAAGGAGTTTAAAATGAAATATAGGAAGAGATCCAAGATCAGCATGGGCCTTAACCAAGGCAATGAGAAAAGCCAACAAATTGTCATCATGATGGGGGATTCACCAAGTTCATCTCCAGCAGGTGGCCACCCCATATTCTCCACATCCTCTGTCGCCATGCCATTCCAACAGCATAATGTGCAAACTCCCACATCTACTTCCACTACAGAACAAAAGGAGGAAGACATCTATGACACATTCAGGGAGATAAAGAGAAGGAATGAGGTTCTCAAGACCAACACCTACAATCAGTTTTGGAAACAAAAATGCAGCTCCCAGAGTAGACTCCTATCAACCTTTGACTCTGAGAAGGGACGAATGAGGATGGCATTCTTGGAGGCAAAAATTCCTCAGCCCAAAGGTGTAGCAGACTACAAGATGACATCTTTTGAGTTTGATGCAAAGAACATAAACCCAATAGAACAGATGGAGATGCCCAAGAAGACTAGGGAAATGATATCCTCCACCCTAACTAGCACAACCATGAGCTTCTCAAAACTACACGTGACGTTTTCCAATGTATAGTCACAATTAAAGTTGGAAAAGGTCTCCACCATGGCCAAAGATTCAAGGATAAAATATTTGGAGGATTTAGTGATACAACTCGGGTACAATCCATCAAACATAATTATGGCAGAAACCCTTATGAGGAAGAAAAATGTAGACATAGCTACTTTGAGGAGGCCCTATGGCTAAGGAGATAGAAGCAACTGAAACATAGAAAGCAGAAATGTTGCGGTTAATTGTTGAAAAAACAGAGCAGATCAAGAAAATGGAGGATGAGATGGATAAAATGATCAAAGAAAGACAGAAATAAATAAGGGATGCAGTGAAGGGAGTAGAAAAAGAAGTAGCTAAGGCCATGATTCCCCTACAAGAAGTTCCTCTCACAGTGATCCCAGTAGCCACAACATCCACAGGAGCATCGGGGGAAAGTACTAAGAAACTAGCCAAGGCAATGGATAACATGTCTTTACAGTCAGCAGAGATTAAAAGGATGTGAAATCAACTCAGTGGCCTATTGGAGCAACTCAAAGGGAAAGACTCTGCCCATGCCATAGAGTTGCAGATTAGCAAAAATCTAAATGAGAGCTTGCAAAAGTCTCTTCAGGAGTCCTCAATTGGCTGCATGATGGGAAGGGTGAAACAAATTATATGGTTGGATATAATTGAATCTGTGAATGATATATGGCCCTCAATCCAGATAATTTTTGAACAGAGGGACCTGATTGAGGTGTTGAAAGCCGCCATTCAGAAAACCAACGAGGAACTTCGAAACAAGCCCCAAACTGCCCTCAACATCATCAGATTCCTGAATTCCAAGAGCAACCATGAATTGGAGCAACTGGAAGTGGCTGACAGAAAAACCTTTGTTCTTGAAGTTAAAAGGGTGATGAATAAGAAGAGTATGGTCACACAACTAGAAGAAAGATGCCATTAGCTGGAGATTGTGGTGAGTATGTTTTTCAATAGGATTGAGCCACTGAAAAAAAAGAGGTTTGCCTTCCTTGTTTGTGTTCTATGATAAACTGATGCCCATAACTGATTATGTAAAGAGGCTCACAAAGATCTCCGAGGACAGAGCCAAGCTCACAAATCTGAAGAACACCGAGATTGGGAAAGCATTCTATGAAGTCATCAGCAACGATGTCTTCATACAGCATGAGGTGAAGCACATTTTTCAGCTGAAACCAAAATTCGTGAAGTACACCAAGTCTGATGAAGTCTACAGGAAGCTGAACAGGACCAAGATCCCGACTCTAGAGAGTTGGGAAAATCGATGCAGGCTCCAGTAAGGATGACAACTCAGTTCATTGATGAAGCTGGCGGCCCATTGAATTTTCAGTGTCAGCACATCCAGTGTATCAGATCTGCCAGCACAGTAAACCGCCACAACATTAGATAACGGCTCCACAAGGACTTCGGGCACCTGCCAAGAGGGCCATTACAAATAGTCACAACACGTCTATGCATAAGGCGCACAAACCCATTTTCAGTTATTCTTGTGGTAAACGAACTGATTTCCATTTCGGTATTGGCAATCCGGTGCAAATAGTTAAATATAAGTTTTCATACTGTAACAAGGGTTGGACCCTAGTTTTGTAAGCACTTTTCATTGCAAGTATTCATACTTTTTCAATCTGGAACATAAATAAAGAGATCAGTTTGCAAGATTCATGTGTTGTGTTGTCCTCATGATGTTTTTCCTTATTCATGTTTAATGTTTTCCCACTGTAGTCTTTTCATGTGTTTCATTTATAATTCTATTTGTAAAGAAGGAAGGTTAGATTAAGATTTGTTGTTCAGAGCACCTTAATTCTTATTGTCTTTACAATTTCAATATTTTCTTCTGATGTATGGTTTAAGAATTCTTAGCTGCTCTTAAGTCATTAATAAAAGCACTTTTCTCCATCCCATAATTCCACTCAGCTATAAACACCAATATTCGCAGTTAGCTTGCCTTGCGTTTGTTCTAAAATTGGATGTGTACAACTAGCCTATTTTGACTCCATAGCCCAATGGAAAATGTATACAGAAACCCCCCTTAAATCCAACCACGAACAATCAAACAAAAACAACTCCCACACTCAATTTAACTAGCCTAATATCAGTAAACTCAGACAAATATAAATCTTATAGAGAGATCCCTCTCTGAGTCTAGGAGGGCTAGATCCTGGGCTTCAAGTGGTTTTGATGTTGTTCTTTATAATTTAGTCTTGCTAATCTTATAAATTATAGAGTGATAACAATAAATACACACAGTAGTTGCGAGGAGTTTTTGTGTACCCCACAAATATCCCCAACTTTGTTGTTGGCTCTAACTTCTCCTTTGATTCTTTAGAGACATGGCAGTAAAATGATGCTGCAAAGAACTTGAAGTGTGACACATCTAGCTTCTTCCCTGAAAAATACTCCTTTGGTGTACTCATGCCAAGAATATGATGAGGGCTCTTATAATACAAATATACAATTGCGTTGCATGCTTCATCCAACAAGTACAGTGGTAGGAATTGATCATGCAACATCGCCCTTTCTGCTCCCACAATAATTCTATTATTCCTCTCAGCCACCCCATTGTGTTGTGGGGTGTGGGGTGATGTTAAATCCTGTTGAATTACTTCCTTTGCAAATAAATTTTTAAGCTCATTCGACATGTACTCACCTCCATTGTTACTCTTGAGAGCCTTCACCTTCTTGCTAGTTTCTTTCTCAACAAGTGCTTTGAATTCAATGAACTTGGAGAATGTCTGATATTTTGATGCAGGAGCATTAGGAAAAGAGAAATACTTTGTATTTTATTGAAACTTATGGATTTTTAAGATTTTAGAAGAGCTAGATTTTTATGAATGATTTGAGTGGGTTTTATGTATTTTTAATTAAATATTGTAAATAATTCTCAAATGTTTGAGAATATGAGAGAATTTGGTCAGTTGAGGATGTAAAGGGATGAGAGATTTTTCTAAATATTAATTTAGAAATTAGTTTCATTAATTATGGGTGAGAGAGGAACCTTAGGGATTCAAGAGTGATTTTAGGATTTTGTTGAGAAGTTGAAGGGATTGAACTTAAATTAGATCATTTTAAATTGTATAAATTATCAAGCCTCAAAAGCATTGAAAATCAGAGAGAGAGAGAGAGTGTGTGCATAGAGGAATAGAGGAGAGAGCAGGGGTTTCTATTTAGAAGCCTTCGGGCAGATTGTAAAAGGGCCAATGATTTGGAAATCAGGCCAAGGAAGGAGATTGGTATGTAAGTATTGTGTGTATTAATACAGCATTTGATTTTCTAAAGTTTATGCCTTCTTCCTGAGTTATGTTGTGTGAATGAATTGGGATTCAATATCAATTGAATTGGTGTATGTTGCTGGTTTATAAGAGAAGAACTATAATGAACGCTCTTCCAATGATAGTAATAAATTGCTGCGTGTTTATGAGAGAAATTCTATAATCAAAGTGCGTTTTCAGTCTTGGACAAGATGAGCGATTTCTGTATTAAGAGATTGCAAGCATCGATTTTAAATGAGTATCGATTTATGCTTTGAATCGAATTCAATCTGGATACGCTGAAGAGGACGGAAAAAAAAGGGGATCGATAATCTTGGAAAAGGATTGAATCGAATTTCAAATTTGGTTTGGTATTGGCATATTGGCTTTGTTAAGTCTACTTGAAGGATGGCGCAGTGAATTATGAGCATGCAAAGGTTGGAATTCCAAAGACATGGATTTGAGCGATAGCATCGTCAAAGGGGACGAGTTTGCTGGTGCAATAAAGTCGGAAGGTGCAGAGTTCTTAAAACTCTGTTTATCTATTTTAACATTGATAAGAACCGACCTGTTTTAAAAGATGAGTATCCAGAAGCTGTAGCGTTGTAGCATTAAAGATTGGGTTATATCCGCTGAATTAAATTGAGATACATGGTCTTTGTTGATAAATTACATGTGTCTCATCTGTGTGAAGATTCCATTGAGAATCAATGAGCTGTTTCAATAAGAATCGATGAGTTTTTTTTTATAATAGTGACTGGTTTATTGATATAATTTGCATTAACCTATGTTTGTGACACAATGTCATTTGAGATTAATCCTGAAGAGATAGGCGTAATGGAAATCGGTTATGTTTCAGTGTTAAGTTGAGAACCATAGGACGGAATTAAGTCTGGTGGCAATCAAAAGGGATTGAATTTGATTGCAGAATTAAATTGAAGGCAAAAGAACATGAATCGAAGGTTCATCCGATTCAGATGGTGGATCTGTTGAAGCGATGTCACTTGAGTTTGCTCCGCAACAGTAACGCGGAGAAGCCGAGTTAAAAGGAGCGGTTAAAATCAAACACAATTCAATATGGAATCACTATAGAATGGGGATGTGATGGCATTTTCGGCGTTGAAATGGTAAGGACGCAAAGCCAATTTGATATTTGTGTGAATTGAACAATCGAAAGTTAATTGCAATCGAATGTGGTTAATTACAGCTTCTGGTTTTGAATTGGGGAAGAACTCTATTTAGAAACACTGTGGATTGGGTCAAGACTGTCAAGTGCAATTCTAATTCCAAGCTCAACATAAAATGAAGCCGATTTATCAGAATAAGTTGTACTTGACAGAGGCAATTTGATTCTGGTTGAATCGAATTAGAGGTTTGTTGGAACCCAGCATCAAGGTGTTCAGAAATTATGGTTTTCGTGAAATGCTATAATTTCCGGATCGCTAAAGTTTGAGCACAATGAATATCCATCGTTGGATGGACAGGTATGTAATGTTGGCTTCGATTTCTAGTAAAAAAAAATCTAACTTTGATATGGATTGCCATTTCCATGAGCTGGTAAGTTATACAGTGAAGGGCGCATATATAATTGAAACCAGTGGTAATGTTTCTTAACATTGGTTGGTAGAAATAATATATGGTCGATGTGAGGAAGCCGTGGCGCATCCAATTTGAGGTTTTATAATCTCCAAATGTGGATTGAGCGCATTGAGGTGAGGACGAAGTCCAAGTCCTTGGTTGATTGGAGCATTCGAATGTTGATTTGATTGGAAATGAGTTTTAATATATGAGTTTGCATAAATGAAGAAAAGGAAAACTCCCATATACAATGTTTAATTATTGTTGGTTTCATAACCAATAAGTGATAAATGAAAGAGAAAGCTTCCGCTTATGTAATGGCTTATTAATCACAATGAAATGATTTTATTATGCAATGGTTTTGAACCATATGTTTGAGGAGCTTCCATAAAGGATAGTGTGTGAAATTGCCCTAATTTGGAGTTTTATTTGGGGAGTTATTGAGATGGATTTTTATATGCATGGTATTGGGAGAGATTCTGGGTATTGCAGGGTTTTCCCTGCATCATATTTCTTCAGTATGAAGAATATCCAACAATTTTGTGAGAAATAATCTACAAAGATAACATAATAACTATGCTTGGCAATGGTGGTTGTCGAGAAAGGTCCACATACATCAGAGTGGATCCTTTCAAGGACTGCATGTGCCTTGCTATCACAATCATTGAAAGTGGCTTTTGTGTACTTCCCCAAGGTACGCCCTTTGCATGTATCTTGCTGCTCTAGTGCTCCTTTGGGGAGGCTTGCGGTAATTTGCTACATAATATTCAAAGTGCCATGATGCAAATGACCAAGTATTTTATGTTGTAATTCGTCGACATTTCCACTCTGCACCTTTTCCACCTTTTTTCTCAATGCAACACAATATTACACATCTAGCTTATAAATTTTATTCACTCGAACCTCAATCTGCTTTACTTGTCTTGTGGCAATGTGTCTTAGGAATTCTTTCCATTTGATGTATTTCACATCGCAACCATGGTCTTCTAACACTGCGAGTCTACGACAGAAATTAGATTCTTCTTTAGACCCTATACAAAATCACATCATTTGGCCTGAGAGGGGAGCCCGAATCGCTCTGAAAGGTGACTGTACCAATATCGATTTCGTTATACCTTCCATCATCTCCCATATTGATGTGCATCTAGAGATATTTATCCTCCAAGTCACTGGAAATTTCCTTATTCCCCATCATGTGGAACGAGGCACCATTATCCAGATACCACACTCCCCCCATCACTGTGTTTTCCATGCATGAAATGAGAGTGAAATCAAGCTCGAAATTTGAAGCCAAAGCTTCACCCGTCACTCCTCCTGAGGACTTCTTGCTTATCTTCTTGTGTGGAGACTTCGTGGCATAATGCCTGAGTTCATGACAATGAAAGCACTTGATATTGGAAAAGTATTTCTTCTTTCCCCCTTGACTGGATTCTCCTTTGGATTGGGATTTATTCCCTTTCCATTTCTTTTCCTTTCCACCTAAGGCACGCTTTTCTTCCTCCTCACACTTGGATGAAGTCCTACCTCTATTTTCCGCCTTATCTCCTCCTGCACCAAATCAGACCATAGGCGTTCGTAATTGGTAGCTTCTCCCTACCATTCACCAAATACTGGTAGTTGTGTAAGCTCTTGGGAAGGCCTAGAAGGGATAGAATCACCAGATATACTTCTACAACCGTAACACCAACACTCCCAAGTTCATCATGAAATTGTGTGAACTTGCTCAGGTATTGTGGTATAATGTCGTTCTTCTGCATCTTGATATTTCGAAGCTTGTCCTTGAGTTCTAGCTTCCTGTGGTCACTATTGTTCTGGAACAGATTTGTCAATGCTTTCCACATTGCATACATAGTATCTTTCCTGTGGATATTCGAGACAATATGGACTCGTACTCCCTCCAATATGATTCTCCTCGCATTGGCTACACACTTTTCCCATTATGCTAGATTATGAGTATCAACTGTTGTTGGTTTCTAGATATTATTATCAATGAATTCCTTCAACCCAATATCTTCCAGCACTGCCTTCATGTGGTCCTTCCAATAATCATAATTTGAGATTACTTTAAGGGCATACTCGAGTATTAGTCCATAGAAATCCATCCTACTAGCTCTGAAGAATTGATCCTGCAAATTCGATCCTCCTGCAATAAAAACTTTGAAATCTCTTCTCTACTTTGAATTATGCTCTGATACAATGTATAAATTAATGTGTATATATGAAACTTCTCATGTAATTTACTAAAACAGAAGACTCGAATATATCTACTCATCTACATAATTCAATTCACGACCGAGAAGATAAATCATAAACATGCATCCAAATTTTATCACACATACACAAAGATTTATCTAGGGGAAAGAAACTGCTCAAAACCACTTCCTATCTGTATTGCATTAATCAAAGAATAGAGATGAAATACAATGCTTTCCCAAGCATAAGCACAACCTGCAACTGTATAGTCTACCATTTTGCCTGAATGACTGACTTTGGCCAACACTTAGCCAATTTTCAAGCCCTCCAAGCTCCTATTTCTTTGTACCATTCCTTGAGGAATTAGGTCCTATTAATTAGGAAATTCCTCAGTTGGAATTGTGCAATCCATCTAGGTTCATCCTCTAACTACGTGCACCACCTATACACTTAGGAATAGCCACAATTCATAGTACACTGCATTGGAATCTCCATATCAACTGGGTAACTTGAATTATTTGCATGCATCGGTTATTTTTGGCTAATAGATTGGTTAAATGGTTGATCACTGAGTGAGTTGAAGTTACACTTCCACACTTGGACCTTCCACTAGTTCCTCTAACTGTTAGAACTAGTTCAACTGACCATAACTCAATTTAACTGAAATATATTGCTACAAATTAACAATAAATCATATTGAACTGAAATCAAGCTTCCCAAACTCGAATTAATTGAATTAACTGAGTGACAAGTGCCATGTCACATTAGTTAACTACGTCCAAGATTTATGCTGAAATGGAAATTAAAATTTTAATCTAGTTTGACCAAGGAAAATTCAAACTGAGATTTTATTGTTGCATTTTCAACATGCACAAGTGTTGTGATATTGGCGTGTGAATAGAGGGCATACTATCAATCATACGGTTCACTCCATATCAATGCTTAATGATCTGGGGCATATAAAACAATGAAGCAAACTCGGTGGATCCTGCGCGTGGTATGGGTTGCAGATGGCTCACTTCACTTTGTGTAGCTTCATCTCAGTGTCCATGAAGCTTGACAACCACCACAAAAACGTGCCTCAACAATCCAAAGGTAGAAACACAAATACCAATGACTAGAAGACACACACCATTATAGTTTCACATCTCCAGAATGGCAAGCCAACAACAGAATGGAGAAGTTGATCCCGACAATGGCACTATCACACTGCTCAACACCTCCCACAATGATTCTAGAAAAACACATAGTAACTATGAGCTCATATTCCATCCCCTTTCATGAGAGAGGGGTTGAACCAACTCTGATACCAATAAATAAATCGATATTGCACTCACACACCACATTATTTTTTTATTACACTTCTGAAACCAAATTACATCATAGTTATACAATGTATAGTGGATTCAACAAACTCTAAGATAAGAGAATATTGTTGAGAAAAATTCTCAACAAACTCCAACATTTAATAAACCAAATCTTCCTATTTTCTATTGCAAGCATTATTTCCAACTCAAAAACCCACATGCTAGTAGGATGTTGCAGCATGCCCCCTTAAAAGCACATCACATTCCATGCAAAATGCACAATCCAATGTAAGGCTCCACCACCCAATGATCTTGTTAGTTAATCTCTACAGGGTCTACACATCAACACAGATGGCATAAGGTACAAGAAGATATGGAATTGTAAATGAAGGTTGTACCAGGGTGTCAAAGAAGCCTGCCAAGTCGCATCCTCGCACTAGAATGACATTCAATTAGTAAAAAATGGTGGGCACTAGTCTCAAATCTCTACCTTGGGAGAGAAAATCCATCATTGTACATGGTACAAATCATAGTTATGGTGCTTATATCTGGGATGAGGAATCAAGCACTATAGAGCCTGGTGTTTCTTATTCAACAACCTGCAGTAAGTGAAGTTAAATCCTCTCCTACATATTGTATGCTTCTTAAGGAGAGTGTATGTGTATAATAGAATATATCTCAGGAGGACATGAAGAAAAAATCAGCTAGTTTCCCTTGTCCTATCGATGGTTTAGGCTCTCTTTGGTATTTTCTAGAAGTTTCAAGCTAATTGACAAGTGTTGAGGGGGGAATTTCTATCCCAAATAATGTTTCTAAAGTTAATACTCATTCTTTCCCTCCCTGGAAAGCCACCTCTATGTGGTTGTGACTCAAGGTGGCACATGTTGGAATTTGATCTCCACTCCTCTGTGGGAATTTCTAATGGTTTCCTGTTGTGATTTTTGTTCTCCCAATATTTTTTGGGTCAACCGACCCTTCACTATGAGCGAGCTTCATGATAGTCCTTGCATGGATAGTAATAAAAGGTAGACTGAGGGCTTCAATTACCCATCTATGTTAAGAGACTTGAAACCTCCTAGTATCACTCAACACTTTGGTATAAAATCATTGGTCAGTTACAGGTTAAGGTGGAAATTTGACATCACACCAATATAAATTTCTCATTTGATGTATACCATGCCTTAACAAAGAGCAAGGGTGTGTCAAAGCATGTCATATTATAAGGAAAGGGGGTACTCAAGGGCACAAGTGAAAGCCGATAAATTAATTGTTAGATATAAGGAGCTCACCCCCCAACTGATTCAAGAGGAAGTCACCCAAGTAGAGAGGGAATTAAAGGATGAGAGGCACACTCTCATGAACACAAAACTTCTAGTGAAGGTGGCAAACTGGGTTCCAGTTGCATGGCATACTGGAGGCCACTACAATCAATATATGTACATTGTAGACATCTATTGGACTTTAAATTTTCTCTTGGGTAGAGTACTTCTTAATAGAAATGAATTCAAGGAGGAAATCCTCCTGACCTTGAATCAAATGCAGAGGCACAAGATTTCAATGGACCAAAGGCTTATATGTCTTGAGAAGCACATGGGAATTTCTCCTAATCTTGAATGCTCCTTAGGCAACAACAAGGAGACCATCATAATCAAAGCCACCAATTCAAATAAATATGTTCAAATGTATTTCGGTTACTCTATTTTCAACATTTTTATGGTTGATTTCTATATTTTTCTCTTTAAAAATTACCCTTGAGGCCTGTTATCACTCCAACGGATCTCTAAGGATGAGAAAGAGTCCTGTTGTAACCTTTACAACACCCTCCAAAAAAGACTACCCTTTTAAAATTTTGGGGCCCCTTAGAACTAAAGAGAAATTGCTAAGTCACTAAGTCGCAAAAGTAGACATCCATGCAAATTGCGACCTTGCGACCTAGCGACCTCAGGTCGCCAGGTCGCCAGGTCGCACATTACATCAACTCATGAAAACTGCGACCTAGCGACCTTGCGACCCAGGTTGCCAGGTCGCTAGGTCGCAATTCGGTCATTTTCCGAAAATCGCGACTTAGCGACCTTGCGACCCAGGTCGCCAAGTCGCTAGGTCGCGATCCGGTCATTTTTCGAAAATCGCGACTTAGCGACCTTGCGACCCAGCGACCCCAGGTCGCCAGGTCGCAAGGTCGCCAGGTCGCAAAACGCAAGGTTTGACGAATCTGCGACCCAGCGACCCACATTAATGGCCCGCACGTGCGACTTCCTATAAAAGGGGGGTCGCAGGTCGCATTATTCACATTCGGCGATTTGTAAGGAAAACGCCTCTGACAGCTCAACTGACGAGTTTTTCCCGGGTAAGTTGCTATTTCTTCCTGCTGTTTCCATTCTAATATTTTTCTTACTAAACCCATCTCCCCTTGTAGCCTATAAATTGTCTTTTGACCATGATTTAATGTTTTAGGACTACTTTATCCTTTACATATTACCTTCATTACCAAAACCTCTGGGTTATGCTTACCTGCCCATGGCTCCATCCCCTTTCTTAAAATCATGCCAAGCTCTCCAGCCTGACTTGGTAAGTGCCCAGGAGAAAGAGGGCAAAAGGGTTCAGCCCGCATGCCTTAAACCCCGGCAATTCATCTGCGTGCCTGTGACCCCGGTGACCTGGTCGCTGATGACGAATCTGCCATTTTCCTCCCGAGTTTTGCAGATTTTAGGCACACGACCCGGCCCCGACCTAGTCGCCCGGTCGCCGGTCGCACTCCCTTGTTTTATCAAGATGCGCGACCTAGCGACCCCGGCGACCTCGAGGTCGCCGAGGTCGCGGTGTGGCCCCCGCGCCGGGCTCTTTGTTTGACGATGCTGCGACCCAGCGACTCAGCAGTCCAGTTTTGCATTAACGCAGCTAGATTTCATCACTAAATTGTAACTGGTTTTTATCACCATGACGTTCTCATCGTGGGACTCCTTTCTGAATTTGACAGGTGAAACTCAAGACGACATAGAGTGCATACCTGTGCTCTCAGATTCTAGTGACATGGCGCCCCCGCTATCTCGGAGGAAGGACAAGAAAAGAGTGGAAGAGATTGATGAGCTGGAGGTGGTGTCCCCACCCCCAATATTCCGAGATACATTATGTACTTTTTCGAAAGACGACAGCATGAGGTGGTACCAGA